>BSBK01010746.1:5000-113103 GCA_027943335.1 Chamaecyparis obtusa | reverse complement strand
TATAAAATCAACAAACACGCACAAATATATAAAATCAACGAATACACAAATATATTTAAATCAACAAACACACAAATATATATAAATCGGTGAATACAAAAACACAAAATATATAAATCAACGAACATTCACACACAAATTCATAAATTAATGAACACACAAATATATAAATCAACAAACACACAAATATACAAAGTAGAAAAAACATACATGCAAATATATAAATTAATTCACACATAAATATATAAATCACCGAAGACACACAAATATATAATCAACAAACACACACACACAAATATGTAAATCAATGAACACACAAATATATAAATCAATGAACACACACTCAATTAAATAAATCAAAAAATGCACCCATGCACAAATATATAAATCGGCAAACACACACATCCACACAAATATATAAATTAGCGAACACAAAAAATATATAAATCACTGCACATACATACACACAAATACATTATATATATATATATATATATATATTATATATAGTATATATATATATATATATATATATATATATATATATATAATATATATATATATATATATATATATAATATATATATATATATATATATATATATATATATATATATATATATAGTGAACACACAAATATATAAATTAGTGAACATGCACACACAAATATAAAAAATCAGCAATAACACAAATATATAAATCAACGCAAACACAAATAAATATATCATTGAACATACATAAATATATAAATCATTGAACAAACACACAAATATATAAATTAGCGAACACATACACAAATATATAAACCAACGAACACACTCACACATAAATCATCAAAAAAACACAAACAAAAATATAACTAAACAAACACCCACACAATTATATAAATCAACAAACACACACAAAAATATATAAATTAATACACAAATTCATAAATCAACAAACACACAAATGTATAAATCAACGAACACACACAAATGTATAAATTAGCGCACACGCACAAATGTATAAATCAACAAAAATAGATATACAAATATATAAATCGGCAACAAGCACACATAAATAATATAAATCAGTAAAAACACACACATGCAAATATATAAATTAATAAACACACATGCACAAATATATAAATCAACAAACATGCCCACATATAAATATATAAATTTGTAAACACACCCAAACAAATATATAAAATCAATGAACACACACAAATATACAAATAATTGAATAAATACAAATATACAAATCACCAAATACACAAATATATAAATCAAAAAACATAATATATATATATATATATATATATATATATATATATATATATATATATAAAATATATATATATATATATATATATATATATATATATATATATATATATATATATATATATATATATATATATATATATATATATAATTCAACGAACACACACGAATATATAAATCAATGAACACACACAAATATATAAATCAGCGAACACATACAGACAAATAATTAAATTAGCGAACACATACATATATACAAATAATCGAATATGCGCACATACATATTCAACAAACACACACACACATGTAAATCAACACACAATATATAAATTAATGAAAACACAATCATAAATATGTAAATTAGGCAAACACACACATACAAATATATAAATTAACTACACACATATAAATCAGCAAACACACACAAATAAATATGTAAATGAGCGAACACACAAATATATAAATCAATGAATATACATACAAACATGTGCACACACATAAATATATAAATTAGTGAACACGCACAAATATATAAATCAATGAATAGACATACAAACACATGCACACTCATAAATATACAAATCAGTGAGCACACATACAAATATATAAATCGGCGAACACATACAAATATATAAATCAACAAAAACACATAAGCACAAATATGTAAATTATCAAACACACACACACAAATATATAAATCAATGAATACACACAAATATATAAGTTCGCAAAAACATACACACAGATATATAGATCAGAAAACACACACACAAATATATAGATCAGCAAGCACACAAACAAACAAATAAATTAGTTAACACACATGCAAATATAAGTCAACAAACACATATAAATAAATAAATAAATAAGCATACACACAAATATATAAATAAAAAACCACGGACATAAATTAGTGAGCATTTTCAATTCATGGTGATATTATCAATTCAGAAGGGAACATTTCTTCTATTAGGTTTACCCATATTAGAGATAGCTTCTGTTGTGTTCTCTCTAATATCTATGCGCCCCAATTCTAAAAGTGGTAGAGATAAGTTTTGGAGAAAGTTGGAAACCTGAGAGAAGCAATTTCAGGAATGATTATTGGATGGTAGTTGGAGACTTTAATACTCCCCTTAGCATCTCTGAGAAATTTGGGGGAGCTTCTTCCCAGAATGACAGTAGTGTGGCTCTAATGGATTTCATTAATAGTCAATCCCTTATGGACCTAGATCTCAGAGGAGGGACATTCACCTGGTCAAATCGCAGAACTAGTGATGACTTGATTCAAGTTCATCTGGATCGGGCTCTGATATCCACAGACTGGGTCCTTTCTTATGTCTGCTCGTTGTCAACTCTGCACCGCATTGGTTCTGATGACTCTCCTATAGCCCTCCAGGCTAACCCTTTATCAAGTAAAAGAAACTCTCCTTTTAGATTTGAGAAAATGTGGATGCAACATCCTGACCTGGAAATGAACATTGCTGACTGGTGGAATGCCCATGTGGAGGGAATGGCTATGTTTAGAGTTGTTCAAAAACTTTAAGAGAATAAAAAAAAAAATTAAAGTGTGGAACATAGATGTGTTTGGGGATATCTTCAAAGCGAAAATCATTACTCAATCGGACCTTAAGGAATTACAAGATACTATCCAAAAGGAGGGGCCTGACTGAGGAGAACAAACTGAAGGAAAACAGAATACAAGATGACTATCATAACATCATCTCTAAGGAAGAAGCCTTCTGGAGACAAAGATCCAAGGCTCTCTAGCTAAAAGCTGGGACAAGAATACTCATTTCTTCCATATGACAACCCAAAAACATAAGGTTGGCAAAAGAATTGACTATCTTAACAGCCCTCAAGCTAAGTTGGTAAAGGAGGACATCAAAAAAGAAATCTCAGCTTATTTCTCTTCTCTACTCTCAAGTGATCCTTCCTTTCCATAGAGAATCAAAATATTTTGTTGGATTCTATCCCTTGTATCTTAGACCGGATGCCAATGCTTTGCTGTATAAGATTCCTTCTTCTAAAGAGATTAAATCAGCTACCTTTTCCTTTAAGGGGGGAAAATCTCCAGGTCCTGATGGTTTTCCCCCCCTCTTTTTCCAATCTTTTTGGCACATTGTTGAAAAATATGTCTCAGTTGCTGTCAAATAATTCTTTGGAGCTGGCTCTCTGCTAAAGGAAGCTAATTATACCTTCTTTTTTCTTATCCCTAAGAAACCAAGTACAGATTCCATGGACAGCTTCAGACCAATCAACTTATGCAACACTTTCTATAAGATCATATCAAAATTCCTTACAGTGAGAATTTTGGCATTTCTCCTAGCGATTATTTCCCCCAGCAGAATAGCTTTGTGCTGGGGCGGCAGATCTTAGACTCTATCATTACTGTTCATGAAAATATCCATTCATTGGAGGTGTCATAGAAACAAGGTTTCCTCATGAAGGTTGACCTTTCTAAAGCCTATGACAGAGTGGACTGGGCCTAACTCTGCAAATTTCTTTTGGCCTTCAATTTTTCTGGGAAAGTTGTTAACCTCATCTAGAAACTTATCTCCACACCTTTTGTTTCAGTGTTGGTTAATGGCTCAGCTTCCAACCTCTTCTTCCCTTCTAGAGGTCTATGGTAATGGGGTCCTATCTCCTCCATCCTCTTCACCATAATGGTTGAGAGCCTTGAGATATTGTTCTCCAAATGGGTCCATGCTAGTTTGATTCAGGGTTTGCTCCCCTCTTCTTCTTGCCAACTCTGCTCTCACAAAATATTTATTGATGACACTGTCCTAATGGGGCTCTTCTCTATTAAAGAAGCTAGATCTATCAAGTAGGCTCTGAACTCCTACTCTTCAGCTATGGGTCAACTTATCAATTGGAGAAAAGATCTCTTTTCTTTCTCAATACCCCCTTGTCTAGACAACAAAAAATGGTGACCATTCTTGGTTGTAAGATTTCCTCTTCCCTTCCAGCTACCTGGGTCTTCCCCTAGGTTTGAAACCCTCAGATTCTTTATGCAACAGTATTGTTGATAAATTCAAACATAAGATGACTGGTTGGAAAGGGACCCTCCTCATCCAAGCTGGGAAGATTATCCTGCTTAAAGCCTCCCTCCATAATCTTCTATTTTATGCTTTGAGCCTCTTCAGAATCTCTTCTAAGATTGCTGGCACCATTGAGAGATTGCAAAAAATATTTGTGTGGTCTGGCACGAAGGATAAAAATAGGACCCATCTTGTGGCTTGGGAGAACATGGTGCAAACCTATTAAATATGGTGGTCTTGGCATCGGGGAAAATTAAGGATATTAATTAGGCTTTGTTGGCTAAGAAAATTTGGAGAACTTTCAGTGAGGAAAAAGAATGGAATAAAATTCTCAAATCTAAATATCTTTTTTCCACCCCTAGCATTGAAGCTTTCCTTTCCTCCCCTCTCAATGTTCATGGATCTGACATCTGGAACAGCATTCTGAAAGCTAAAACTCTTGCTTCCAAACGAGCCAGGTGGAGGGTTGGTAATGGCATGAAGATCAACTTTTGGGAAGATCTGTGGTTTAAAGATAAACCTTCATCCAGTCTGTTGAATTGGCCCATCTTGTTGGCATTTGTACTATAAGAATTGGGAGTAAAGTCTCAGATTATTGGAGAAACAACAAGTGGATTAGTCTCAATGACATTGACCCCCTACTGAAAGTTGTTGATCTTGACTTGACCCCCTGGGTTATCAATGAGAATTACAATGACCAGCTCATCTGGTCCCCCAATCCCATGGCAGCTTCACGGTGGCTTCAGCATACTCTTTATCTTCCTCTTATGATTTTGAGCCCTTTTGGGCTAAGGTTTGGACTCCTTCCCTTATTCCCAAAATTAACATCTTTTACTGGTTATTTGCTCAGGATAAAGTGCTTACTAGTGAGAACTTGGCTAAGAAAGGTTGGATGCTACCCAATAGATGTTACCTTTGCATACAAGATGCAAAATCTTCCTCCTGCCTGCTATTGCACTGCTAATTCGCTAGGGAGGTCTAGTCGGTTGTGGATGCAGCACTGGAATATCAGATGGGTGATCCCAAACTCCATTAAGGATTTCATATCCTAATGGTGCTCTCCTTTTTTCTCACAATTTGGGAAAACTTATATGGAATTACACTGCATCCCATGCTATTTGGAGGATATAGAAGAAAGAAACAACAGGATTTTCAAAAACAAACTTTCTACGCCTTTTACTGGTTGGTTTTAAAACTATTAGAAGTATTGTTGAAAACATTCAACTGGATTGTGATCAAATACCTAACATAATGGAAGGCATTACTAACAAGGATGTCCTAAATCACTAGAATTTATCTTCTATAACCAATATTTCTATCAGTAATCATGCTGGTGTTATTTGGCATTCACCCCCTCCTAGATGGCTCAAAGCCAATTTTGATGGCTCAGCAAAGGATAAGCCAGGCATTACTGGATGTGGGAGCATTATTAGAAATCCCCAAGGTTATTTTGTAGCTTACAATTGCTATGACCAATTAGATCCCAATCTAGACATGTGGCAGAGGCTATGGCTTCCCTCTACGCTTGCAAGCTTGTGAAGATCAGAATTGTACTAAACTGTGGCTGGAATGAGATTCTATGAATACCATCAACTGTATAAATGGTAATCATAAACCGTTGTGGAATACGAGTCACATCATAACCTAGATTAAAAGGTATCTAAATGATTTTGCGAACACTCATGTCACACACACGTTCAGAGGATCAAATGTTGTGATTGACATCCTGGTGAATATGGGAGCGCATAGTGATGATGTCAATTGTTGGCAAGGCAATCAAGGCTTAAATAATGAAGTCCTTAATATCATAAGGTACGACCAAATCCACTAGAATCCAGGGTTAAGTAGAAGTTATGATGATAAGAAAGGGTAATGTGTGAAAATGCCTCAAGAAAGTGCCTTGCATGCTTCAAGGACAGGGCAGTAAGTAAAGGAAAGTGTGGGAAGTATACCTTATTTATTCCCATTAAAGTGGCAGCCTTAGTCAGTGCTCTCTTGTTATGCATCTCTTTTTGTGAATTTGGAAAAGTTAATTTCTATGTGACTAAGACTAGTTTCTGGGCTTCTATTAAAATGGTGGTAAACTGAAACGTGAAGAGTCAATTGTTTGTAAGTGGAAGAGAAAGAGGAGAAATTCTAGAAAAATCTCCAAGAGGGTGGGGGTCACTTCTTACATCGAGAGATTACATGGCTATGATAAGGACATCTCCAAACATTTTGTTGATAGTTGGGATAACGGCAAAGTAACCCTTTTTGGTAAGACATTTTCTATCACTGAGAAGCTTATTTTTGAGATTACGAGATTATATATGTCTGGTTTGAAGTATTATAGAGGTAGGGTTATGGCCCAAAATGCTGCTATTATTGTACCCTGAGTCTCTAGGTGAAAAATCCCTCCTTGTGAAACTATTTGGGGATTATGTTTCTTTGCAAGCATATCATGTTAGCTTGTGGTGATTGATCAGGAAAGTAATGTACACTTTTCATTCATCGTGGGGTTCGGGGTTAACTCGTCAAGCATTTTTGAGTTGACACGTCAAAAATTTCCCTAGGTTGACTTGTCAAGCCTTTTCTTAGGTTGACTCGTCAAGTATTTTAGGGTTAACTTGTTAACCGACATAAGCCTTGTTATATTGGCTTAGGGTTAGGGATTTCATTATGATGTATGATTTTAGTACTTGCGGCAAAATTGAGCTGTAAGGGGATTACGAATTGTAATCAGGTTGTAATCACTGGATAATAAAATATTGGACTCACTATTGGTGGATGTAGTCCAGGGATTGGGTGAACCATGTTAAATCTGTGTCTTGTGTTCTCTTCTGTGTGGTTTATTATTTTCTGATATTGGTTATATTTGCACATAATTGTTTATTTATGCCTTTTTAATCCTAACATATCAAGCTTCTCTAGGGAAAACTTGTCAAAGCCCTTATGCAGTATGTTACACTTGAGGGTTATTATACAAGACTTTATAATTTTCATTTTATGCTTGTGAATCATTTTCGGTACAAGAGGAAAATTTATTTTCCCTACCTTTTGCTTCAATCTCTTGGACTGACTATTATGGAGAACGGGAAAATTTTTGAGAAGCCTATCTTCACGATGGGCTTATTCTTCTCATTTATGAATATGCCAAGTTTAAGCTCCAGGTTGGCACCCCGGACTCTGGGAAGAATAAGGAGAAGGATAAAAGATCCCTCACGACTGACAGTAACACTTCTAAAAATAAAAATAAAAATAAATGCAACCCTACTGAAGATATGGTTGAAGCGGCCAAAATCCTCACGGAGGAGACTGGCATGGACACTGAAGAAGACAAAGAGGGGCGAGAGGAAGCTAAAAACATTGACATGGCCGAAGCAGCTAAATTCCTCTCTGAGGAGGCTGGTATAGAAATAGAAGATGACACGAAGGTGTAGGAAGATGATAAAAACCTCAACGACTACCATGACGAGGAGGATCATGATTCTCAAGATAGTGCCAGTGAGCCCTCTTTGAAAATGGAGAGCAACAAAGATAGTAGTGCCAAACTTGGAGATATGGTGACTGAAGGTCTGGATGACAATTACATTCCTAAGGAGACTAGTAATAATGATAAAAATGAATAAGGTGCTAGCTCCCTGTGGTGTTTGTGACTGAGCCTCTAATTATCAACCCCATGGCTCATCCTGAAGTGTGTAAAACCCCTCAGAAAACCCCCATATCCCCTGTTCTTGTGGATTATGATGACTCACCTTCTATGGAGGGCATGAATTCTAGGGGTTATCTCTGAGAAGGCCGAAGATAAAAAAGAAGAGGGCATTGACAAGAATCTTAAAGACAAGGAGGAACTGGAGAAGTTAGGAGGAAATGGTTGAGAAGGGAAAAGTGGATTATGGGTTCATGTAGGTTGTTAAAGAGTGTGTTGAGATGGATATGCAGATGAACTCCTGGGTTGTACAAAGAAATCAAAGACATCAGTATCAAGTACTCGAAGCTACAGGAAAGAGTGAACAAAATCACCCTGCTACTTGCTAAGCCTTTGACCACTGGTAAAAGCGATGTTGAGACCCTGGCTGAAGAAGAAGACAAAAGGCTGATGGAGAAGCTAGAACTAAAATCAATGTTGTTGTCAATTTTCCCATGCAAACTACCTCCAACTGAATCCAGAGCATTAAAGATACCCTTGGCGGGATTATGAAGCAGAACTTTGAGGGCATGAAGGTGGACTATTGACAACCTATAGGCTCTTCTCTCTATGTTGGAAGGGAACACTAGTCCCATTCTTATTGAAGAAGCTGATAAAGGAACCAGTCCTGTTGGCCCTAGCTCTCATAGTAGAGCAAGCACGGAAAAGAAGAAAGATGACAACTCAAAGGAAATCATGGCTCTCTAAGATTCTATCCAGCAATTCATTTTATTGAAGGAAGACACGGTGAAGTTTATGGAAAAATGTCTTAGTTGTGTTGTTTCTGGGCTTCGTGCCTTTTTTGTTTGGTTGTCTATTTTTTGCTGGATGGTTTGTGTTGGGGAGGTTTCTAATGCTTTCCTCCTTTTCTCTCAGCTGTCTCTTTTTGCCTTGTACTTATTCTTCCTATCTTTTTTTCTATTGTAAAGGGTTACGGTTCCCTTCAAAAACTATTTTATCCTCAATCAAAAACATAAATTAGTGAGCACACACAAATATAAATATATAAATCAGTGAACTGGAACAAATATATAAATCAAAAAACACACAAAATATATAAATCAACACACATACACACACACACACACACAAATATATAAATCAGTGAGCACACACCAATATATAAACCTACAAACACAAAAAATATATATAAATCAATGAACACAGGTGAACACACACCGATATATAAATCAATGACCACACACATGCACACACATAAATATATAAATCAACGAACACATAAGTTACACAAATATATAATCACTTGAATCACACACAAAAATATATAAATCAGCAAACCCATGACATAAATTTATAAATCAATAAACACACACACATTGATAAATTAGGAAACACATACACATACATAAATATATAAATTAGCAAACACACACAAATGTATAAATCAGTAAAATCAAACATGCATAAACACACAAATATATAAAGTAGTAAATACATACACACAAAATATATGTTAACAAATATACATAAATATATAAATCAACAAACACATACACAAATATATAAATCAACCAAACACACACAAATATAAAATCAATGAACACAAACACATACAAAATATATAAATCGGCAAACAAACTCATATATATGAATTAGCAAGCACATACACAAATGTATATAACAATGAACACACACAAATATTTCAACCAATGAACATAAAAATATATAAACCAGAAAACACTCATAAATATATAAATTAGCGAACACACACACACATATCAACAAGCGCACATAAATATATAAATCAGCAAATGCGCACAAATATATAAATCAACAAACACACACACATATCAACAAGCGCACATAAATATATAAATCAGCAAACTCACACAAATATATAAATCAACAAACACACACAAATATATATATTAGTAAAGTCACACACAAAAATATATAAATCAGCAAACACACACACATTTATAAATTAGTGAGCACATACACACACAAATACATAAATCAGCCAATATATACAAATTTATAAATCATTGAATGCACAAATATAAAAATCAGCAAAAACAAACATGCACACATACACAGATATACAAATCAGCCAATAGACACAAATATATAAATCAGCAAACACGCACATAGAAATATATATTTCAACGAAGAAACATACACACAAGTATACAAATCAAAAAAATGCAAAAATATAAATCAACGAACATACATCATAGAAAAAGGAGTTGGACTCAAATTGGACTCAGTAGTTGAGTCAGGACTCGGCAAAAAATGGAAGAATGGACAAAACTCAACAAAAACTTGGTAAAATATATATTTCTAATGATTTTTGCCTAAAGTGAGTTCTTGGAGATTTAGGGCCCTAAGACTCAGCCAGGGTCACTTAGTTTGAAACCCATCAAAACTCTTGAAAATTCTTAGAGCTATAACACACAAATATATAAATCAACAAACACAAACACAAATACATAAATAAGTGAACAAATATATAAATATATAATTTAACGAACACACGCAAATATATAAATCAACAAACACAAGTATGCACACATACACAAATATATAAATTAACAAACACACATATAAATAAGCAGACACACACACACACATAACTCAGCAAACACACACAAATATATAAATCAATGAACATACACATACAAATATACAAATTAGTGAATACACAGAAATATATAAATCAGTGGATACACACAAATATATAAATCAACGAAAACCTACACAAATATATAAATCAGTTTACATACATAAAAATTTAAATTAGCGAACACACAACTAGTATATAAATCATTGAACAAACACATATATAAATAAACAAAGACAAAAATATATAAATTAGCCAACACACATAAAAATATATAAATAAATGAACAAGTGCACATAATACATGTACACAAATATATAATCAGCGAATGCACATACACAAACTATAGAGTTAGCCAAGATCTAAAGAGATAAAAACAAGCACAACACAAAATGAGCCAAAGTCAAACTTCTATAGATTAAAGAATCAAAGGAGAAGAAGAGTACATATAGATGTGAGTGATTGGTTCTAATTAGAAGTCGACTCCAAAACTCAATGAGTGGTAGTGAACTACTTCCCATAAACCTAGGATGAGGTGTCAAAATGGAATCGACACCTCTCTAGACAACTTCTAAATGACAACAACTTGTGTGAACAAGTGTCAAAAACACATGGCTGGCTAAGTAAGCTTAATAAGCCTAAGTGAAAATTAAATAATTACACTAACAACCCCTCTCTCCCCTCCTTAAGCATAACTTAGGATGAAAAGATAAAAAATGGGTCCCGGCTACTAGTTTGGCGAGGTACCCATGTGCAATGCAAATAACTCAGAAGTAAGAACAAATGAGGAAAACCCAGCAGGAACAAAAACTCCCTGCAAAAAAGAGATAAGATGCAATGACATGTACAAGTGAAGAAGAAGAAAAGTGATAGATGGAGTACACATGATAACCCCCAAGGACTACAACCACAAAAATTGTATAGTATGTTCTCCCCATAGGAGAGAAAGTAGAGAAGATCATATGACCCCCCAGAAGATATGAAGTGATGAACTCCATATATTTCTGGTAGATTCTCGACATTGGAAGCAAAAGATGATCCATGAATGTAGAACAACATTCCTCCCCTTTGGAAGAAACAACACCATAAATGTGTGCAAGATTACTTCTCATTCCAAATAGGAATATGTAGGAAGCAAGATGAATGTCTCTAAATGTTGCACATAATACAAAGACTGAAATGATGCTAGTGATGCCTTTGAATGATGCTCAAAGGTATCCAAGCCAATGTTGATATGTGACGAATCATGTACCATGAAAGATTGTGGAATAGGGACCATGGATACATGGTCATGTCTGGACCAATGTGAATCTGATATTGTTGCAGATGAAGATAGCTAAGTTGGATATTGCAACTCATGAATGTGTGCACAATCTATCACGATAGGAGCTAATGTAGGTGAGGTAAGAGAAATGTCCAATGATGGCACTAGTGATGAAACTTCATGAAATTCATCATCAAATAGAAGATGAATGTCTTCAATGTTGTCATCTAAATTTGCAAGAAGGGACTCTACAAACAAATATGTTATGTTCGATAGATGTGCATCCCAGTGTGGTGAATCCGATATGACTATAGAAAATACCTAATGAAAATAATTTGTGGGACTCGTGGATGAGTGAGTAATAGATTTAAATGTAGCAACAAGTGATGGTGTCCCACTAGATGGCCAATTTAGACTCAATGGTGTTTCTGTATGAGTTGGAGAATCAGGAAAGACAATACCATGATTGAGAAAAAAATTACATTTCCTCAATTTGATGAAACCAACATTCTTCAATTGTATTCCTATACTTTCCACCATATCCACATTTTCTTTTCCATTTATTAGGACTCTGCAGAATACTCGAATGGAATGGATTTTGTGTGAGAGACATGATCTCTTGAACCAACAAAATTAAAACATAAAACACGCCACACCCCCTTGATTATATTTCCCCCCTTATTTTTGGCACTTTATAGGAGTGCTTTGCAACCAAACCCAAGAAAAATACTAAAAATGACACTTTATAATGACAAAGTGTGACTATGTCCATTGGATTTGTGACAAAAAAATTATGCACTTTGGCAAAAAAAAATAGAAATCAATTTTGAGTTAAGGAGCAAAAGTTATGAGAAAAACAATTTTGTCACTTTACAAAATTTAAACCTCCTCCAAAAACAACAATTAACTCCACCAAAAAATAATTTTTCAAATCTATTGCAGAGAGAGTTGTCGCATGCACAAAGGCCATTAACAAAATAAACCATGGGGAGTCGACGGATAAGGGGCAAAGAAGGGGTGTTGGTCGTCTCTGAGGTTGATCTATCTTGCAAGTCACAAGTGATTGAGGAAGGGAAAAGGCACCCTTTCAAATGTTGATCTTGCCACAAACCACACCAACCACAGGATTTTCAAACCACAGACTGCAGATTGACAAATTGAAATCGTCCAAAAAAGGGGCTTTCCAGAGCTACAAATGGATGATGAAGTCGCAGGTGGGTGGAGTGTCTCGTTGATTGTGTCTGCGACTAGTCTACTTTATTTTTTTCTTCAAATTTTCTCTATTCGGATCTGATACCATGTAGAATTAGCCAATATCTAAAGAGATAAAAATAAGCACAACTTAAAATGAGCCAAAGTCAACCTTCTATGGATTAAGGAATCAAAGAAGAAGAAGAGTACATATAGATGTGAGTGATTGGGTTAAATCAAAAGTCAACTCCAATACTCAATGAGTGGTGGAGAATTGTCTCCCATAAACCTAGGATGAGGTGTCCAAATAGAATCGACACCTCTCTAGATTACTCCTAAATGATGACAACTTGTGTGAACAAGTGTCGAAAACACATGGATGACTAAGTAGGCTTAATAATCCTAAGTGTAAATTAAATAATTACACTAACACAAACAAATATATAAATTAGAAAACACACACACACACACACACATATAAATCAATAAACACACATGCACATATAAATTAGTAAATACATACACAATGTAAATATATATAAATAAACGAACACACAAATATATAAATCAGTGAACAAACACACATAAATCAGTGAACACACATACACATACAAATATATAATTCAACGAACACATATAAATTTATAAATCAACAAACACACAAAGATAATTCACACACAAATATATAATATGAACACATGCACACATAAATATATAAATTAACGAACACACAAATATATAAATCAATGAACACACATACACAAGCACACAAATATATAAATCAGCGAACACACAAATATATAAATCAACAAACATTCACAAATATATAAATCAACGAATACACACAAATATAAAATTAGCGAACACAAACACAACTATACAAATCAACAAACACACACACATAAATTTATAACACACACATATAAATTAGTGAATACACACAAATATATAAATCAGCGAGCACACACACATATAAATTAGTGAACACACACACACACACATAAAACGGCGAACACTCACACTTAAATATATAAATCAATGCGTACACACAAATATATTATAAAGCAACAAGCACACATGCACACAAATATATAAATCAACAAATACATCTAGAGAAATATATAAATCAATAAACATATGCATAAATACACAAATAAATAAATCAACAAACACACACAAATATATATTTTTGACTCCTCTTTTGATGATGTAATGCTCCGCCAGGAAACCCAGGATAAATTAACCTAAAACATGCTACTAAGTTTACAGAAAAAAAAATTTCTTAAGAGTTTACAAACAATAATGAATAACAAAGTGAAAGAAATATAACATAAAGACTATACATACTCATAAGTATAACTCATTAACATATTACAAGTCTCAAGGGTTCCTTGACATAGAATTACATAAATATAAATTAATTTATTAAGTACAATAACCATTCAAATAAAGTACACCATCTCATTAAAGAATACCCAAATACAACTGAACCATAAGGTATACATGATAACTCACATTCACTGCACAAGTTGCAGGGTATGTAAATATAATCTAAGTACAAGGTATAATATAATAAATAAAACATAAGAGTAAGTCTCCAATGATAAACAAGAAGATACAACTGTTACAAGGATCATCCAGCACTGGTATGAAAATGTTGGAATCTCAAATGATAAAAGAATCACTACCACCCGATCACGTGGAACCAAAGGTCCACTCCCACCGTGCTGAGGAGATAACAACGTATCTCACTCAGATAACAAACACCAAAAACTAACACAATACAACACCTAGGCAAGGGATCTTGAAAGCTCTCTATCTCAAAAAGGTACAACACCAACTGCAAAGATAAAACATACTCAACCAAAAGCAACCAACACACATAGGAAACCTAAGATGTATAAAGGAAAGTGTCATCACAAGAGCCAACTCTAAGGTTATCCTGTAGTCTCTCTAGACTCTAGCGCCCTAGTGACTCTATACAGTATTAGAAATCCTCTCATATAGACGAGGTATCAACTATGTTATATCCAGTCCACGCAGACAACAAGCGTCTACCCACTGCCATCCTAGTCAAGATCTCAATCAAGTACTCAGGCATGGGTGAGGCACGCATTATCTTATGAATTCATTTTAAACTCTAAATGTATTTAAGTTATCACTGTATTAAGTAACTTGTAAAGGATACCCAAGTAGCCACTTATGGGCTTAGACGCCTCCAAAATAGGCCACTTCCCATTTATACACTCAAATAACCTACCCTAATGCTCCAACCAACATAACAACTAGAAGAATGAACCAATACCACAAAAGCTTCTCATAAATCATAAACCATGATAATCACCAAAGTAAAATAATAGAGCATAGTAGAGAACAAGATATCCTATACAAGAATCAAATAGTCCATCTCAATATAGACATTACCAAAGATCATCCATCCCATAATGGATATCTTAATAAAAATAATAACAATCATCATAGTCTTATATCACAAGACCAACGATAATCACAACATCAATGACATCCATCTCCAAACATGAAGTAACATAACTCATAAAGATAATCATCCAGAACGTAGAACAATCATAATAGAGAACATAAGGTGACCAAGTAAATTAGACTTAATCATAATAACGGACATCGTCATTTTTGTCAAATGAAATAAAGATCGAGACACAATACAACATATGAGATCACTCACAGATATCACAAAAATCATACGTGATCCAATCAAGACTTCAAAATGGTTATAAATACTCCACATAAAATTAGAGATCAACAAAAAAACACTTTAAAGCCTATGGTATACAATTTTTAAAAGTCAACATAATTTCTTCAAATAAACAATATCAAACAAGACAATAGAATATACAAAGTAGTCAAACCATAACACAAGTCTCACTTGTTTAAGATTACTCAATTTTGTTTATTAAAGTCTAGTTTGACTTATTAAGAAAACGTTCATTTAAAATCTCATGCATATATACTTTTTAAATAAGTATTGAAATAAAATCTTCATGCATATTAAAACACCATGTATTAAATAATAAAATAATGTTATTAATTTTTCAAATATAAATATAAATGAAAACATTAATATTAAAACTTGCATGTAAAAAAAATCAATTAATATGTATTTATTTATTAATTTTCTTTTTTTGAAATAAATAAATAACAATGATAATAATAATAATATTTTTTAAAAAATTCAAAAATTAATAAATAATTTTTATTTTTTATTTTTTTTCAATCTGAAAATTAATAAATTATATACATACATTAATATTAAACCTTGCATGTAAAAAAAATCTATTAATATGTATTTATTTGATAATTTTATTTTTTCAAATAAATAAATAACAATGATAATAATAATAATTTTTTTAAAATCCAAAAATTAATAAATAATTATTTTATTTTATTTTTTTTAAATCTGAAAATTAATAAATTATATATATAAATAATTTATATATTTTATTTTTTTTCAGATTTAAAAAAATAAAAAAATAATTTGGGCAGAACTTTACACTTTAATAAAGGGTCTTCAAAAATGTGCTTCCTTGGGATTAAAGCACTTAGAAATTGAAGGTGATTCTGCAATAATTATAAATGCACTAAGGAAAAAAGTAACTCCAAATTGGAGATTAAACTCCCTCCTCTCCCAGGCTTTGACCCTTTGTGATTCCTTTCTAGAAATATCAATTAATCACATTTATAGAGAAGGTAACAAGAGAGCTGATGAATTAGCTAACTTAGGAACGGATGGGATCTCTTTGACATAATTGGAAAATGTAGACATATAAGTTAAATGAGTTACAACCCTAGATGTTTAAAAATCTAGAATCCTATTTACTAACAAAATTAGAATCTTAACCTAAACCGGAATTCTCTCAAGCTCTTTAAATAGTAAAGTGAAATATTGAGTTTGATCTCTTTTAGTCGGGATTGGGGAAAGCACCTGGCATCCACCTAAGGGTAGTAGGTTTAAAACTATACAGTAATCTGACTTCCTAAAGAAATCTAAGAATAGTTATTGGGAAAGAATTAGAAGCAAATGAAGCCTCTATTGGAATGAATATTGAGAAATTGGGCAGGGATGTATACCTTAATCAAAAGTTCTCAAAATGATGCTTTCTTAGGATTAGAGCAATTAGAAATAGAAATATATTTGGAAATCTTTAACTATAATCAAGCACCACTGGTAATAAAACTACCTATTTCAAGCAGCAAATCTAAAGTTCCTTTCCAGAAGGGCCGATCAATCATAAACATTAGGAAGAAGAGAATGAAAGTTATAGCTAAATTAGTAGGAGAAGGGATTATTATATCATAATTCAAACTTTTATCCTCATATTAGCATCCGCACCATATCTAGTATTCAAAGCTTTAAAATGTTAACAATATTTATCGATTAGAGTTCAAACCTTTTAAAGATTTCTTAAACATTTCACCCTTAAAATATAATATATTCTAATTAAAACAGACAATCTACCCTCTAATACTTTGTTCTCAGGGAGAAAAATTAAAATAATATATTTAAATTATTCCCGCATAAAGAAAGCATCCTACTACAAGAATAGGTACTCTACCTCAAGGCCATCATCTTAGGTAGGAACCTCATTAGATCAACTATTAATTAGAGGCTATCATTTCCTGTCGTAGCTCGCAAAACCAAGCAATTTCACCTTAATGAGATTTAGTTGAGATACAACTGTCTCCACGAGATGATGTACGTATTAATTATGAAACTTCATGGATTGTATTTTTACAAGCCTTCGAACTTCACATTAAAATTAAGTTGAATTCAGAGTATTTCTCGGCTTTATTTAGCTTTAAGTGAGGAATTGAAGTTATATTCCCACAAAAAACTTTTCAAAAACTAGAAGGCTCTGCTTAGAGTTTCTGCGCAAATATGGAATCCCAGATTATCACTTTTCACATTAAGGAGAATAGGCAAATGGCATTCCGAGGAGCGGTGAAGCCAAAGAGGCTGAATATAATCTTGAAGCCTCTTTCAGACATAGTTCGAAGGGCACTAATCAAAGGGCTAGGAGAGGAACACTTTGACTATGATTTTACCATTCGAGTTAATGGGTAGGTTATTGGTCTATTCATAGCCTTGGCAATTTTTAATGGTACTGATAAAGAAAGAGTTATCAAGGCAACAAGATAAATCTTTGAGGAAGAACTCCTACTTGGTTTGGAGAAGGCGGTACATGGAATAGACAAAAATCTAACCATTCCTTTCCCGAAGTTGTATATGAAGAAGGAGTTGGAGGCCCTCCCTGCCATACCTAGCTTCCAAAGGCTTCCAATTCTCTTTTTCAAAGACGAAAAGAAGTTTGATGAAGTTTGGCCTTCAATGAGGAAGAATCTAGACTTCCTCATAGCCACGGTGCTTAAGGAGGAAGTAGACCTCGATGAAGTTCTCGACTACTGGTGAGTGGAAGGATTCGAGGTTCCACTGGAAATGGACATGGCATCGCCAAGTAATATTAGGGTCATAGCACCGCCAGTCAAAAGATCTTCAAGAGAATACAAAGCAAAGAAGGAAGAAATTATCATCGTCCACAAGAAGGATGTTGATTGGGACTACAAAATCATCCGGAAAAACTAGCGGGACATGTTAAAAATTCAGCTTTGACTGTTTCTTTTTTATCTTTCGAATGATGTCCTTTTAAAACATTTTAGTACGGTTCTCAGAAATTATAATGGTTTAAAATAGAAAGACAAGAGCAAGTATGGATTAGTTATGTTATTTTACAGACCTTTAATATATACATAGCAAAATTATTATATAATTTTACAGTTTGTCCCCTAAGGCTTAATTTTCCAAGAATTTAGTCTTTATTTTCCTCTGTATTTATCCGTTCGGGCCCTAGATTCATCTGAATTTTTCTGTTACATGGCATATTTCTTTCATAAATTATGATTCTCATTACTTAATAATACTTCAATTTTATAGTTTTTCATTTCGAAGGGTGGATTAAAATCATCTTAATCCTCTTCCCGTTTTCCACAAGATAGTTTTTTTTCCAGGTTTCTTAAGCCCTTTGTTTCCTTCTAATATAGTGTTAATTTTTACTTTATTATTCTTTTAATTTTTTCTCTAGGTTTAGCAATTGGTAAAAATGGTATTTTTTAGTTCTTACTTTAGGTTGTAGCCAAATCTTTTGATAGCAGTCACCTTTAGTCTCATTCTACCTCCCCTTTTCCTTTTTTACGAAGTATCTTTTATCCTATAGAGGGCATAGGCTTTTAGGGTAAAGAGAATTTTTTCCTTTAGGTAGGATAGAAATTTTTCAGACTTTTCGTCTCCCTTAAGAATAGTAATCGCTTGAGATTCTTAATCCTTCTTCTTAAGGATTAAGCTCTTTAAAAGATAGCGAGGACAACACAGTTATCATCCTGCAGTCTCTAGTAAGCTAAGTAAGATGTCTTCCCCCATTAAGTTGAGAAGCTTTCATAAACAAATTGCCTTCAATGAGGCTATTTCCTCAAGCAGGATCAGAAAGATATTAATGATTAAGTTTAGTATTGTTGTCAGAGCAATTTCTGTGATTTTGGGTAGTGAATTTAAGGGTAATTCAAATAAATACAGAGTCAATACGGATATCCCAGCAATGTTCCTAGCCTCGGCCCTCCAAGTAGATCCTGATATTGAGACTATTGAAAACCTCTACAGAAGAATCTTCAAGAGAAGATATCTTAGGGATCTGGATAAAGTCTTAAAAAGCATCAGGATAGATTTAACTATTCCAAAACCTAATAGATACGAATGGAGTGCAGTGCCCACTTATCCCATTCTTGAAGTAGAGGATTGGGATAGATACATTGAAGAAACTCCCTCCATCAGAAGGAATTTGGACTTTTTGTTTTTCTTTACTCATCTTCATCTCTCCCCCCCCCCCCCCACCCCCCCACCCCCCGGAAGAAAATTGGATGAATGGTTTTATCGTGGAGGATGGTATAGGGCTTAAACTGGTAAGAGAAGATAAACACTCATCAACATCTTCCTACTCATCTAGCTAGGACAAGAAAGATAATACGACAAGGACAAGGAAGTCTCAATGAAAGTTTCTCATATAAGGAATTAGCCCTATATTTCTGCAAAAGATCAATTAAGAAATGAAGTATTAGCTAGGTCTGTTGATCAAACTAGGAAGAAGGAATAAGGAATTAAATTTTAAGTCATCTAGGGATTTTTTTGAATCTATATGGCTTATACTCTTACACTAGGAAACAATGTTTATAAGATGCTGTAACTTCATGTTTGGCTGGTGAAATACTTTTAGATGTGTAAAACATGGATATAATAAGAATGGTTTCTTTCAGGAAAATTTTAAATTTTTATCTCTCCCTAAAAGTATTTTAGTCTTAATAGTTCTGGTGATAAAGGATTGGTAAGCCCAGCCATGAAAAGCTTATTTTAACAAGGATTTTTCAAATCTTTTTCTGTTATGTTTCATCTCTATAGATAAAAGAGAGTAGGTGATTAAGGCGGATGTGGTCACAAAGATATATATATATATATATATATATATATATATATATATATATATATATATATATATATATATATATATATATATATACCATCATTTATATTCGTATGAAAACTCTTTCATATGAATATATATAGGAATTTGGATATATATATGTGTGTGTGTGTGTGTGTGTGTGTGTGTGTGTGTGTGTGTTCTTAAATTTATTCATTTCTAGTTCATCAAATATCTTAGGAATAGGTTCTTTTTAGACCTCCTTGTCAAAGCCTTCATGATGACAAATGAGGTATCTTTATGGGATATTTTCTAACATTTAGCATCAACTCTATAACAATTTTCGCAATTTTAATAATTTCTAGCAAAAGTTTTCTGTCAAGAATTTTTCTGATAAAAGTTTTTTGACAGTTAGCTACTACTCTGTAACAATTGTCGCAGGTTTAGTAGTATCTAGCAGATTTCTATTATAAGACAACTATGATTCTTTTAAGTATTCTATTTCCATTGTTCTACTTTGGGTTCAATAAAGGTATGACAGTGCATTTGAGCATAAAGGACTTTCTTATTGCCCCTTTATTAGTTTCAGACTAGAATTGCCTGGTAATCGCTAATTTTGAAGTCAACATATAATGATATATGCTTCAACTTCAGGAAAACGATTACCAGGTGAACTATGGTTTCCCTTCTTTATCAGTACTAGAGTCTTTCATTGGGTCCCGCTGAATATCTTAAGATTTGTCTACGGGACTCATTACAGGTTTTTCACTTTATATAGGTTTAGATTCTTCTCCTAATTTTAATGCTTTGATTATTAGAGCTTGTTTAGATCCACAGACATGGTTAATCGATAATCTTGAAGTCAGTATAGAGGAACATATACTGACTTCAGACTAAGGTTTACCCAGGTATGGCATTCAGATTGTAGAATATTAGCAGATCCAGTATTGGGTAAATCATTCAGATATCTTCTACCTCTTTTTAATATGATGATAATAGAGCATCTTGTGTTCCTTTGGTTTTTCTTTCTTTAGTTATTTGAAAACGGTATAGTTTAGTCATTACTATTTATTGATATAGCTAAGCAATTTCAATTTCAATTCTGCAGTCATTTTGCAAACAAGGATGCTGTCAACTTATTTTAATCTAGGTCGAGATAGTATTAGTTTAGTTGGGTGAGGATTTCATTATTGGCTCTGATAAGATTTGAAATGGCTTAAGGTTTCTCTAATAAATTTGCAATGGCTCAGGGTTTAATAGTAAGAAATTTTAATTAATTTTGGCAGGAGATGACTTTCTTTCTGTTCCTCACCAATTACTTTTTTAACAAACTTCCCTAAGAGTTTATTATACTACTTTTGATATACTAACAAGATATGAAGGTGTAGTTTAGATGTCTTTAGTTGGACAGGTGTGGCAGAGTATGAATCCTTAGCATGTTTCAAAGGGTGGAAGGCAATCTAACAAAACCCAATCAAAAGAAAACTCAGGGAAGGAAGGAAATCCATTTCAAAAGACCGGGTGCAAAATGTAAAAATGTGAAACTTAACTTCAGCTAAGCTGATTATATAATTTGTAATCTCTTTTGGGTATGCTATGTAAAGGAAGGGGATGCCCTCCTATAGATGAAATGTATTTGAACCGGACCATGGTCTCGGGCAAGGCTGGAGGGTTTCTCAACCCCGCTCTTCCCTACCAGCGCCTGCATTGAGCGGGGCTTTTGTATCTGTTTAAATAATTAATATAACCTTGACCTCGGCCTATTAACAAAAAAATTATTATTATTATTATTTATTAATTTTTGAATTCAAAGAAAATTATTATTAATATCATTGTTATTTATTTATTTCAAAACAAGAAAATTAACAAATAAATACATATTAATTGATTTCTTTTACATGTAGGTTTTAATATTAATGTTTTCATTTATATTTATATTTAGAAAATTAATAACATTATTATATATATATATAATAGATTTTAAAAGTTCAAATACATATATATTTCTTTTTCTATTGGTTTTCTAATTTCATAATTTTAATATATTTTTCTATTTACTACTTTCTATTAATTCTATAAAAAGATTATGCTCATATGCAAATATTATATATCTATTTTAATTTGATTTACTTCCTAGAGTTTCAACAACAAATACAAACAAATGTTAACTGATTTAATACAAAGTTTTTCCTCAATATTTTTCTAACAAAAATACCAAGTATTCAAAATTCTACAATCACAAGATTTCTTCAACCAAAAAATTTCAAAATAAAATTTTATACAAAAGAAGAATTACAAAACTACCATTAATAAAATCTGGCAGGCACAAAGTAAACAATCTTATAAAATAAAATCAGATCTACGAGGGTTTCAAACCCTACCTTAATCCACCAATTGACAGAAGCCACGAAGAACAATTCAAAACCCTAAAAATTTCAAACTTTCATAATTTCCTTCAATTCAATTTCCAAACCAAAATGTGTACACCTATGTGTGTAAAGAATAATGACCAAAATACTCCTAATAAAGGAAAACTAAGCAACCTAGGGTTTTCTAAAACTCATGCAGAATAAAAAAGGGAACTCAACCTTAAATTGAGTAAAAATTATATATTTAATAAATATTTCTTATTTTTATCAATTCACCCAACTTGAATTTTAAAAGAAAAGTTCTAATTTCTTAATAAAGTATCTTTTAATATGCAATTCAACATTAAAATCACTTAACTCTTTTTTAACTTCTTTTGCATTTAAATATTAATTTTTATATTTTAATTAAATTAAATTTTAGCATATTTGAAATATGCAGTTTAATAACAAATATTATTTAATATTTTAATTATGCATTTAAATTTTAATTTAGACTTAGTATTTAATTAAATCTCCACTTTCCATAACTGGACTTTTTAATTAATTCTTTTTAATAATCATTGGTATTTAATCTCGTTAATTAAATAACCTTATATTTTAACATTATAATATTTTATGAGATATAAATAATCAATCACAGAATTAACTATAATTAAATCTTTTATCTATTTTAACACAAAAATCACATCAAACCTACAGGCCTGCAAAACTTGAAGAAACTAACTACATTAAAAATACTAAATCAAACACAAAGGAAGGGTTCACGAATGATGTCACCTTGACAAATTCGGAGGGTAATAACTAAGATACTTGTCCAGTATTTTTGGACAATAAATGGCTTAGGTTAGGATTTGGACCTATCTATTATCTATCCTCTTACCATTGAGATATTGTGATAGGGCACGTTTATCTTGATAATTTAGAGAAGTCGATGTCTGGTACTTGAAATTCTACATAAAAAATAAGCATGTACATACATATATAAATATATAACACACAATGGTGTGGATTGGTCGATCATGTGGATCTCGCAAGCAAGTAACTATGATTGTGTCCCTCAACCACATCAGGCACATCAAACAGAAATATAAAACATACATGCAATCCATACACATGCATGTATGAGGTTAGTAAATCCATAAATATAAATGACATCATAACATATAAAAAATTAGACTATGGGAAGGGTATTACATCCACCTCCGCTAGAATTAGGCTTACTCCTGGAAGCATACAAACAAATAAGGATATACATCCCTCAATCACAAAGCATTCTACTAAAACAAAAGACAAAATGACATTTTGAAACAAGTCAAAAATAAAGACATGTTATATAGTCATAAAGAACAATATAATTATAGTTTAAGCATAAACCAAAAATCACGTTGATCAACCATTCACTATTAATCGTTTTAAATAGATCAAGATTTTTATTCATTCAACGTCATATAATTCATTTATAAATTAATTGTATAATGTACATATTTGTATTTACATCAAATAACAAATTAAGAGGTTCATTCAATCCTAGCAAATGCAATACAATCATATAAGACACATTGCATTTCACCTTCACATAAAAATATAGTACAAGTCTTTGTGATGTCCTCCCTTACACATACTATCAGAGGTCTAAAATGAACATGATAGAAAAAACACTTATCACATAACGAGGCCAACAATATCAAACATTTGGAATAGCCACCACAAAGTTCAAAAGGAAAAATCCAAGTGGGAGGATTCCAAGTTGAACATTAAATCATAAAATGTCATGTTGATTTCAAACAATAAATCAAGTGTGACTAGTGTCACAAAATAAGTAGCGAAAAGAGAGTCAGGTGACAAGTCCATACATAAGAGAGTTCAGAAATTAAATGCTAGCCCAAACACAACACGAATGAATCATCAATAACCAAAATAAATTATCAATCATAAAATAGTTCACATAACAAAGTGACTAGTGTCAACCACACTCAAGGGAGTAACCACATCACGACACCCAAGAATACAACATCATGAACGCATTAGAGAATGTACCCAAAAACAATAAACAGACGCTAAGATAAGATGCATCAAATGCAATTGTTATGTGTCTATGTTTCGTTTCAAGTTTCAACTACATGACACCTAATGGGCTATGATATCAAGTGTAATGCCTCGTCAGGGAACCAAGGAGAAATTAGCCTAAAACATGCTACTAAGTTTACAAAATTATTTTTTTCTTAAGAGTTTATAAACAATAATGAATAATAAAGCGAAAGCAATATAACATAAAGACAATACATACTCATAAGTATAACTCATTAACAGATTACAAGTCTCAAGGGTTCCTTGACATAGAATTACGTAAATATAAATTAATCTATTAAGTACAATAACCATTCAAATAAAGTATATCATCTCATTAAAGAATATCTAAATACAACTGAACCATAAGGTATATATGATAACCCACATCCATTGCACAAGTCGCAGGGTATGTCAATATAATTTAAGTACAAGGTACAATATAATAAATGAAAGATAGGAGTAAGTATCAAATGATAAACAAGAAGATACAACTGCTACAAGGATCATCTAGTACTAGTACGAAGACGTTGGAATCTCAAATGGTAAAAGAATCACTACCACCTGACCACGTGGAACCAAAGGTCCACTCCCACCGTGCTGAGGGGATAACAACATATCTCACTCGGATAACAAACACCAAAAACTAACACAATACAACACCTAGGCAAGGGACCTTGAAAGCTCTCTATCTCAAAAAGGTACAACACCAACTACAAAGATAAAACATACTCAACCAGATCCAACCAATACACATAGAAAACCTAAAATGTATACAGGGAAGTGTCATCACAAGAGCCAACTTTAAGGTTATCTCGGTAGTCTCTCTAGACCCTGGCGCCCTAGTGACTCTATACAGTATTAGAAATCATCTCATATAGACGAGGTACCAACTATGTTATATCCAGTCCACGCAGGTAGCAAGTGTCTACCCACTCTGATCCTAGTCAAGACCTCAAACAAGTACTCAGGCATGGGCGAGGCACATGTTATCTTATTAATTCATTTTAAATTCTCAATGTATTTAAATTATCACTTTATTAAGTAACTTGTAAAACATACACAGATAGCCAATTCTGGGTTTCGGCACCTCCAAAACAAGTCACTTATCATCTATACACTCAGATAACCTACCCTAATGTTGCAACCAAATTAACAAATAGAAGAATGAACCAATACCACAAACGCTTCTCATAAATCATAAACCATGATAATCACCAAAGTAAAATAATGGAGCATAGTAGAGAACAATACATCATATACAAGAATCAAATAGTCCATCTCAATATAGACATTACCAAAGGTCATTCATCACATAATGGATATCTTAATAAAAACAATAACAATCATCATAGTCTTATATCACAAGACCAATGATAATCACAACATCAATGACATCCATCTCCAAACATGAAGTAACATTACTCATAAAGATAATCATTCAGAATGTAGAACAATCATAATAGAGAACATAAGGTGACCAAGTAAATCAAATTAATAATATCAAATTTCCACAATCCATTTTTAACTACATGTGCGTTTCTGGATTCGATTGTGTGTGTTTTTTAGCATCAACATTTCGGATCACACTCCATGATCCATCATCAGGATTCTATCTACTTCTCCTCATTTATTACTTTTCTGAAAGTTTCTCTTGCTTCTGTAGCTTTTTTCAGGTTTTCCTCTTTTTTTTTCTCTGCATAGTTTTCCGTGTCTTTTCCTCTCCTTATATCCCATGAGACTGGCTTGGTCTGCATCTTCATCTTTACCATTCTTGCACTCTCTCTTCCTGATGATGGATCACGGAGTGTGATCCGAAACGTTGATGCTAAAAAACACACAATCAAATCCAGAAACGCACATGTAGTTAAGTAAATCAAAGTTAATCATAATAATAGTCATCGCCCTTTTGGTCAAATGAAATAAAAATCAAGACACAATATAGCATATAAGATCACTCACAGATATCATTGAACCATACATGATCCAATTGAGACTTCAAAATGGTTATAAAGACTCCACATAAAATTAGAGATCAACAAAAAAACACTTCAAAGCCTCTGGTATACAAATTCTAAAAGTCAATGTGATTTCCTCAAATAAATAACATCAAACAAGACAATAGAATATACCAAGTAGTCAAACCATAACACAAGTCTCAGTTGTTTAAGAACACTTGATTTTGTTTACTAAAGTCTAGTTTGACTTATTAAAAAAACATTCATTTAAAATCTCATGCATTTATACTTTTTAAGTATTGAAATAAAATCTCCATGCATATTAAAACACCATGTATTAAATAATAAAATAATGTTATTAATTTTCTAAATGTAAATATAAATGAAAATATAAATATTAAAATTCATATGTAAAAAAATTAATTAATATTTATTTATTTATTTTTATTTTTCTTGAAATAAATAAATAACAATAATAATAATAATATATATTTTTAAAATTTGAAAATTAATAAATAATAAGAATAATAAATTAATTAATCTAAAAATTAATTTTATATATATATATATATATATATATATATATATATATATATATATATATATATATATATATATATCAAAAGCCCAAATACATATATATTTATTTTTCCATTAGTTTTCTAATTTCATGATTTTAATATATTTTCCTCCTTATATATTCTTTACTACTTTTTTTTAATTCTATAATAAGATTAAGCTCATATGAAAATATTATAAATCTATTTTAATTTGATTTACTTCCTAAAGTTTCAACAACAAATACAAACAAACCTTAACTGATTTAGTACAAGACTTTTCCTCAATATTTTTCTAACAAAAATACCAAGTATTCACAATTCTACAATCACAAGATTTCTTCAACCAAAAAACTTTCAAAACAAAATTTCATACAAAAGAAGAATTACAAAACTACCATCAACAAAATCTAGTAAGCACAAAGTAAACAATCTTTTAAAAGAAAATCAAATCTACGAGGGTTTCAAACCCTACCTTAATCCACCAATTGATAGAAGTCACGAAAAGTAATTCAAAAACCTTGAAAATTCTAAGCTTTCATAATTTCCTTCAATGCAAACTTCAAACCAAAACGTGTAAACCTATGTGTAAAGAATAATGACCAAAAACACTCATAATAAAGGAAAACTAAGCAACATGGTTTTCCAAAACTCATGCAAAATAAAAAAATAAAAAATAAAAACTCAATCTTAAATTGAGTAAAAAGCATTTATTTAATAAATATTTATTATTTTTATCAATTCACTCAACTTGAAATTTAAAAGATAAAATTCTAATTTTTCAATAAAGTATTTTCTAATATGCAACTCAACATTAATCACTAAACTCTTTTTTAACTTATTTTATATTTAAATATTAATTTTTATATTTTAATTAAATTAAAAATTCCTAGCATATTTGAAATATACAATTTAATAATAAATATTATTTTATATTTTAATTATGCATTTAAATTCTAATTTAGACTTAGTATTTAATTAAATCTCCACTTTCTATAACTAAACTTTTTAATTAATTATTTTTTAATAAACATAGGGATTTAATTAATTCTCATTAATTAAATAACTTTATATTTTAACATTCTACTATTTTATAAGATATAAGAAATCAATCACAAAATTAACTTTAATTAAATCATTTATCTATTTTAACACAAAAATCACATCAAACCTACAGGCATGCAAAACCTGAAAAAATTGACTACATCAAAAATACTAAATTAAACACAAAGGAAGGGTTCACGAATAACGTCACCTTGACAAATTCAGAGGGTAATAACTAAGATATTTGTCCACTTTTTTGGACAATAAATGGCTTAGATTAAGATTTAGACTTGTCTGTTATCTCCGCCCTCTTTATACCATTGAGATATTGCGATAGGGCACGCTCATCTTGATAATTCAGGGATGTTGATGCCCGGTACCTAAAATCCTACATAAAAAATGAGCATGTACATACATGTATAAATATATAACAAATAATGGTGGGAATCGATCGATCGTGTGGATCTTGCAAGCAAGTAACTACGACTTTGTCCCTCAACCACATCAGGCACATCAAACAGAAATATAAAACATACACGCAATCCATACACATGTAGGTATGGGGTCGATAAATCCATAAATATAAATGACATCATAACATATAAAAAATCAGACTATGGGAGGGGTATTACAGATAACGACACCAAGAAGTGTTTTTTGCTCGCTAAAGAGCTAACCCCTTGTATTTATGCAGTCCCCAAGATCCACAAAGCCAACATTCCATTGAAACTCCTTGTAGACACCATTGATTCCTCAACTTATATGTTGGCCTCCTTCCTTGCCAAATTATTGTCCCCTCATGGAAAATTATGACTCATACATTAAAGATTCTAACCATTTTGTTCAATTTATTAAAGACACTAGATAAGACAACAATGACATCTCGATTAGCTTTGACATTGTTTCCCTCTTCACCAAGGTTCTCATTCTCGATTCTATCAAGATTATCAAGCGCAAGGTTAATGTTGAGGTTTCCTTTTTAGTTGAATTGTGCTTACAATCCACCTTCTTCTACTTCCAAGGTGTCATTTATGAGCAAGTTGATGGTGTGCCCATCATGGGTTCCTCCCTTTCATCTATGATCACAAACTTGTATATGGAACAGTTTGAAGATATCACATTGAGTTCTTCCCCCCCTCAAACCTAAGTGTTGGATACGGTATATAGATGACACCAATGTCTGTTAGTCTCATGGTTTAGACAAGTTGGAAGAGTTCCTTGCTCACTTCAACAATTGAGTTCCTTCCATCTCCTTCACCAAAGAGATTGAATCTGGCAATCATTTACCGTTCCTAGATGTCTCGATCCTCAAATAATCAAATGGCTCCATAAGTTGTCAGGTTTTTCACAAAGGCATCCACACTGACCATTATCTTCATGCTTCCTCTCTCCACCGCCCTAGATAAAGAGATGGTATCCTTAAAACCCTTGTTTTGAGAGCCTTTCAAATCTGTGACAAAGATAACTTAAACCAGCTCACCCAACTTTGTCAAGTTTTCAAGTAAAATGGTTATTCAGACAAGCAAATCTCTAGAGTCTTCTACCAAGCTAAATCATTATTTCATTATTTCTCCAATTCCCCCCCCCCCCCCCCCCTTCTCTCCCTGAGGCTTCCCTAATTATTTCCCTTCCCTATGTAGAAGGCATTTCCACAAGATCTCTAAGATTTTGGTTTAAAGGGGGATTTGAGCAGCCTTCAAGCCCTTGTCTACCTAAAGGAATTGTATTCCCCCTCTTAAAGACTCCAAGGATGTCTTTCTAGAGTCTAAGGTCTATAAGGTGGTGTTCTTATTGTCACTCCCTTAACACCATAATTAAAGAGCCTGCAATAGATAATAAGCACAAGTATGTTCTTAAATCAACTTTTACTGAGCATTCCTCTTCCACTAAGCAATCAACCATCTTTTTTCTCCTTATGTTCTCTTACATCCTAATGATGGATCACGTAGTGTGATCCAAAATGTTGATGATGAAAAAAAAATTACACAATCAAATCCAAAAATTGTGATAGTTTAAAATTTTTTTAAAAAAACTTACTTTAGTCGCAAAATCATTTTTTTCTCTATTGAACTGAGTTCTTCCTCCTGTTTTGAAATCTTCAAGATTCTCCTCCTACAATTATTGATTGCAAAACCTTTCCAAAACCATATTCCAATCATTTCTCATCAAAATTGACTCAAAAAACTTCAATCTAGATCTAATTTCAAAAGACAAAACTCCATATCCTCTTACAAAAATCTTAGAACAAGTACTAAAGAAATGTCTATGTTTTACTCATCTTTCAACCAAAATATTTAACAAGATTTTCTCACAAAATTTAATCAAAACTAGAACTAATTCATAAAATGAAAGCTCATTAAATCTCCCCTAAACTCCTAAATGCATACAACATCGTCCTAGTTTATATAAGTTGATATTGTAAAATAATTTTACCTTTAATAAGAATAATTTTCAAATAAGAAAGATTATTCGTTGTAACGAAATTTGTCAAAAAATAAAATTGCAACTCTATATAATTAAATTTTACAAGTCGCATGTCATAAAACTTGTTAAACTTACCTTTATTCCTTTTTAATTCCAAATGAATAATTACCACATAATATAATTCTTTCATCAAACTATTAAGTTGCATCATTAAAAAAAATTGGATCGTCCAACTTATAAAAAGAAAACACATCATGTACCAAAGTATAAAAAATATAAAATAGAATAAAATATATTCATTCTTCCAGGGGTTCTATAGTTCTTGAGGTATATTTACGAATAGTGTCAATCAGTTTATTCTTATCTCTAGTAGGAAACGAATCTACCAATATCCCATCTTTGTAAAAGTGGAAAAGTGGCACCACCTGCATCATCAAAAAAAAATTACGTAAGAAACTAACTTAAACATTAGAAAGACATCCCTGAGCGAAGATGATTGGCCTCTTTAGCAAAAATCAATCTCTATCAAAAGACCAAAGATATTGAAGACTAGACTTTTAGAAAAAACAAGAAAGAACAAATCATATTGAATGTTTTCAAATAACCCAAGTAGATTAGCAAAACTCAAATCTAAAGTCGCAAGAACTAATCAAAAATATAAGAAGAACCACAATAGAGAATAACTAAAACCAAAACTAGATTCAATGAAAACCAAATTAGGGGATGTAAGAAGCACATTCAAACATATATGTTAGGAAAAAGCCCTTCTCAAATAGAACCACCAACAAAGCCAAGAGAGGATGGGTGATGAAGCACAAAGGCAACTCAACATATGAGTCGTGAGATCCTCGTGAAACAACACGAAAGGAATAATGCAACGTCTAAGGCAAGTCAACATATGAGTCGTGAGATCCTCGTGTAACAAAACTAGTATGCACATTAGCCCCTATAGTCTGAAAAACGAAAATTGGTGGATTACTTACTTCCTATTCCTAATATAAGAGGTTGATGGTGCATGGTGGCCAGTTTCAAGGGGGTAAATTATCTCACGGATCTAACGATGTATTTGTCTAAGATAACAAGCAAGCATGTTATGCTGCCAATAGCTGAAAAACGCTGAAATAAGGAAGTCATTGATTGGGTTAGTCCTAAAGGATCCCTTGGGGATCCCAAAGTTTAAAAGAAACCACTCTCCAAAGTTCCAAACATAAAGGACCAAACATCCTTGTTTTGGGTAACAGGACAAAAAAAAGCAAGAAACCACCCTCAGTCTTTCTAGAAACAATTATATCTCTCCCAGATCTCATAAGAGATGGGACATATAAAAAATAATTGATCTTGTGTCTACAGCTCCTGAGATATAAAGAAAATGGAGCCAATTAGCCTACAGTACTGCAGATTATGGCAATCTGTCTCAATTTGTGACTGGTGTGAATATAACGTCAAATGAACAGTGGGTCTTGGAAAATGATGTTGAATATAGTCAAGATGTAGGAAAAGACCATTGCCACCACAGGAATTGCTCATCGTAAAGAATCTATTTTAAGAGGAAAGAGGCTACATAGAGAAATTTAAGTCACCTAGATATATTTTCAATATATGTCATCACAGCAATTTGAATCCCCCACTTTGCGTAAGAAGGTGAAAGAGGGACCCTCAGTAGTATCTGATGGAATGGAATCAAGCTATGGAGATGATGATAGATTGAAGAAACAAACTGATCTTGGGGTATAACCATTTCAGTTGTCTATGGAAGCAAAAAATGGTAACCCGCTCTGAAGAATATACAAGTATGTCTTCCAATATGAAGCTGAATCTAAAAGAGACTCGAGTGTGTGAAGATAGAAAATAAGCCTGCAGACACCGAGACAAAGAAGATGTGCATCAACTTCATGTTGTACAATGATCTGAGGGGCAGAGTTCATTTACAACAGATCACATCCTGAAGCTTTATAGTCTATGCTATCGACACATAGTGAAAGAGTAGAATTGGGTTAATTACGAAAAAACTATTGGGATGAGCTAACTAACATCCTACAGGGTTATTACAGATTTAGGAAAACTCAGCTTTTCCTCATGAGGAAGGCTGGGCAGATATTCATAATTTAATACAATAAACTAAACATTGGTTTGGCTTCTCTCTGCCATATGAATTTGTTGGTGAGTTTTTAGATGGCTAGGACAAGGTGATTAGTTGACCCCCCACCTAGACTGCATCACTGTAGAGGCGCTAAACCAAAATCAGGAATTCCATTCGCAGCCATGTATTCTAATCCTCTAGATCAAACATCATAAGTAATTTAGAAATCAACATTCCGAATCTCACTGCTAAACCCAGCATCATGAAATAGTTTGAAGCCATGTGAGGGGGAATATCCTTCAAAGGGAAAGGATGACAACCAAAGCTATAGACTAAGGCTGAAAATCAGCACACATATCTGTATCAATCTTGGAGAAATGGCAGCACTATCATTGACCACCATCTCAAGGCCAGAATAGGATCCGATAACATCTATAGGAGGATATCCTGGGTTAAAGGGGACATACCAGACATTCCTGGAAGAAATCAGGTGACACTCTTCACATTTATGATTTTTCCTTTCAGTCAAGAAAGGAGAATACTTTGCAAATTGTTATGGCAATCTTTCTTGTTTGTACTAAGGGCTGTATGGATTGCTAAGATCAGTTTGCTAAGATCAAACTGATCTTAGATTATTCTTAGATTAGAGAAAATCTAGCTGTAAGCTAGATAATGAAAAAACATGAACTTGTTTTGTTTCTTCCTTGAGAAGAAATATGTGTTTTGTTCGAACCTACACTACTTCTCTTTCTTAAAAGTAAATTAAATATGAAAGATATGTCTAAGGAAAGCATTTAAAGAAGCACTTATAAAAGTTAAGTTTTCATTCAGTATGGGAAGCATTTTATTGGGAAATGCAAACATCAGCTTTGTTCCTGCACCAAAGTAAACAGGGAATAAATTGAGAGAGAAGCCAGAAGTCTAATGGGAATACTAAGTGGACAGTTTTTCATTTCCCTACAATTCTTTAACTCTAATATGATTGTTGTAAAAGAAATCCGTGTCCACTCTGCTCAGAAACTGTATTCTAAATTTATGCATTAATTATTTCCTGCATTTAGCAAAGTAGTTTTTTTCCTTAAAGTAAAAGAGATGTAGAGATAAATAAAGAAAATAGGCTCAGTCAGTGCCATTTTTTGTAAGCATGATTAGGAAAAAAATTGCAGAAAAAATTAACTCTAGGCACACAGTAATGTATTTAATATAATATTTCAATCATTTACATTTCCAAAATCAAAATAATGGAATGGAACCATGTGAATTTGGTATAACAAAAACCAGAATATTTATATTTCATAGTTGCAAAGCACATTTTGGGGGGACATTCTATGCTGTCTTTGCTTAACTAGGTACTCTGCTATTTTAGGAATACAGTGCCCATATAAAACACAGACTTATAAATGCAATTTGAAGTAATTCCAGGACAGTTGATCAAGTTTATCTTGTAGTAAGTATTCAATCAATTACGCATTATTTATTACGCATTATTTATGTGTAATAGCATTTGTCCAACATTTAACAGAGATTGACCCCATGAGAAGGCACCATGTTTCCAGATTTATTTATATTGTTTATCACTAGATATTGTTTCTTTTGCTGTAACTTGAAACCTTTGTTATCTCAAGATTTCAAACTTCTAGGAATTTACATCAAGGTTTATGAAGCAAAAAGAAAATTTAGCAGAAACATATTATTCAAACTCTGCATAATTAGTCACAAAGGGACATTTACTAAAACTCAAGCCACAAAGCTTCAAGCTGTAGAGAAAAATGCCATAAAAATTGCTGATTCATGAATACCATGGGATATAAATCATCAAAAAAGAGTTCAAAGGCAGAAAGAAGTACAAGAATATGCACAGATGACCACTCTTTCAAGTAGAGTTTCTGAATACTCCCCCTCTGCCTAGATAAGTATATCCATGTATTTTATACCACATATATGATACTTCCAGATACAGCACAGATACCTTATCTAGATGTATACATATGAGAGCATGACTAGGCTGTAGTGATATGTCCAGATATGATACCACATCATCCAATGAAGTAAAATCAATAAAACAAAATAAAATAAAACAGCACACACGTCACCAACAGTAAAGACACAATAACATAACAAAATAAATATTATAAAAATAAAATCTAAAAAGTGAATATATATAAATAAATATTTTTAGTGCTATGCTCTATTCTTATACCTGTAAAAATAATGGAATATATGTGTATTTTTGTAATTGTTGTATCAAGAACCTGAAAGTGTGGGTGTATGGCTACAAATAAATGGCCTTTTCATAATGTCATGGGTTGTACAGGAGGCTGCTGTTGGCAGGTGGTGAAGGACATGCTGGGAGACTATGCAATTGGTGCCATGATTCCTCAACAATGGGAAAGAAACACATTAGGATCTCATAACAATTAAATAATTATTTGGGATGGCAATAGCATGTGTGACAGAAGGATTGTGTCGATATGAGCTTGCATTCATTATAAATTTATAAAGAAGCCTAAGTAGGGTGCGAGTTCTATATGCTTGTGAAGGGCTTGTATTGCATCCAATTCAGAGGCTAGTGATTGTATGCGTAGTGGCATCAAGCAGCCTCATGAGGAAGTAGAGGCTGAAGTGGAAACTATTCTTGGTACAGGCAGGTTGAGCAATGGCAGGGTGGCTGACTGCTTTGCAGATTATATCTCAAGGGAACTGTCAAATCCTAAGCTTCAAATATGGATGATAACACTGAGATTTGGCCAAGGAGGTTGACAATGATGACAGTGTACCAAATCGGGAGGCCAGGATGAAGATGGTCATAGAGTCTAATCCCTATTCAGTCTATCAGTGTAAAAAATATGGTTCACATAGCACGACCATTATCCTATGCTACCATGTTATCACTGGCTCTGCAACTATCTATTGCATTAAGACTATGATGGTCAGCAACCAGTCAGAAGTCTGTATCAATTTGATGGAATACCTCCACAAAATTATGAACTACTAGGGTAGACTATTCATGTGCCTTTCTGTCATGGACTCATGAACCATAGCGGATATATTAATGCACATATGAATTGCATAAAATATATATATCAATGTTCAATGTTCAATGATTTTACATCTTTATGTCTTATATTGTTATACATCTTTTCATACTAGCATTTTAAGTACCACATGTATAGTATATACAACCCCCCATCCCCCACCGCCGTCCCCAAATTGAGGCCTCTGTCCCCCCATCCCGGAAACTTGTCCCCCCGTCCACCAAGGTGGTGTAACTATGATATATATATATATATATATATATATATATATATATATATACCAAAAAATTAAAGAAATATATAGAATTAAATCATTTGATAGTATGATACTTCATCATTGATCAATGTCAAATGCCAATTGATAGTCCACAAATATTCAAATAAGCCATATCATATATGTCTATGTTCACGATTCCAATGAAAATCAGAAAATCATTACAATTACAAAAGTATAAATACCAAGAACTTGACTTACTACTGCAACTATAAATACAAAAGTATGTTCACAATTCCATTGAAAGAGTAGGTAGCCTTGTCTGTAGCAGAAAGCTCGTATGCATTGAAATAGTTATAATTTTCAATAAAGATCTCGTCAGATGTTCAATCAGTGTAATGTGGAGAAACCTTTGGGAGATAGTTACAATTCTTGTTGAACTTAAATCAGTTTTACAGATATCCTACAACTAAGCTTTACATGGTTATAAATTTTCTGCAGTTTTACAGATATCCTACAACTAAGCTTTACATTGTTATAAATTTTCTGCAGATTTAACAATACAATTTCTGTTAGCTGTTTTATTTGATCAACCAATGCAGCATTTACAAAGTGTATCACAGTTTTTATATGGTTTTCTAGGTTAGATCTTGCTATAACTATTACCTGCTATATATACATTGTGTTTGTTGATGAATAGTGCATTTTTGGAAGCACACTTTTAATACCATTTATATGTTTTCTCCCTGTGGGTGCATCCAGATGCACATGGATACGCATCCAAATGCACCCACATGGAGAAAAAGCGCTCCCTGGGCACATCCAAACACACCAGCACCAGAATCCAGATACAGGGGCAGGGTGCACACACCCGGTAACTAAGATATTAACACAAGAAGTGAAGGTGGATAAGGCCAAATGTTACAAGGAGGATCTAGGGCCATGTAGGTCTCTTGTTTAGACTCTCTCTTGTTTAGACTCTCAGGAAAGGCGGCAGGTATTATAATATGTAAAGATTTTGTTGTGCTCAGAAGTATGAGTTTTTGTCCTAGAGATCACTTTTTCTTGGCTCCCTCTTCATTTTCAAAACTGTTTTTTGTAATTAAGAGGGAAGTTTCATTTTTCGCAGTATTGGGCAAGCTATAGATTGTACAATCATAATGGTTGTGTATATTTCTCAGGCTTGAACTTAACTGCATTGTGCATATCCAAACCTGTTCTTTCATATAATAAAATTGATGGGATAATCTGTCTTTTATTTTGATGGATCCGATGAACTCCCTATTACCAAAAGCTGAGCTTTAATGCTTTTTTTTGCAGCTCCTAGGTGCCTTACTAGAGTCTGGTAAGCAAAAAATAATAATTGTTGTATCCAGCCATATCCGTGTTAGGGGTCTCAAAATTTTGCCATATCCATATCTAATACCTTATCCATATATGCTACCATATCTGTATCTGATACCATATTTTGTCTATATGCATCTCTACTTTCAAGATGTTGGTCTGTGTTTATATGGAAAAGTACTGAAGAACTTTAGGAAGGATAACTAATATGTCTTTTGGTGTTGAGAAAAATGGCCTGAATAAAATTCTCTGACACTAAACAAATGTGTAACATTTGAAACTCAATCTTAGTGGGAAGCCATTAAAACCCTGCCTAAAAAAAGTGAAGAGAACAGCCATAAGCTTTGTCAAAAATAATTGCGTGGAAACTTAAGGAAACAAGACATGAGAGCGGCTACAAACAAAATGGAAGATTATAAAAGCAGAGTATCCATTAACAATACGAAAATTTATATAAAGATAATTACCTTAATTTTCAAGCGTTCAGCCACTTCTGACTGCTCTTCATATTCATCCATAACCTACATAATAAAAAAATTTAAAAAATTTATTTAAATCTATTAATTGTAACAAATATTTTTAAAATATATTTTTTAAATAAAACTAAAAGGAATCTATATTTTTTTCTAAACAGTTATATTGGCACAATCTTAACTAAAAAATTGTAATTCCACTAAAATAATTTGGATCAGTGTTACCAAACTCGCACAGACTTGGCAAGTTGCAAAGTGGGCAACCCTAAATGAGCCTAGGTTGACTTAACAACACGGTACTCACCCAACTCAGAGAATCCTAAGGGAAAAACCCGACCATAGCTAGCTAAGTAGAAATTAAGAAAATAAGAAAAAGGGGAAAAAATGGTTTTCAAGCCAAAATCGGATTGCATTCAAGGGAAAGGTACATGTAGAGGAGCCTACAAAGGGTTTGGAATAGCTCTCACTATTATTGCAAGGATTATTTAAGAAGTTTGTATTTTGAAGGTTTATTTTGCTTTTTTAAATAAAAATTTCATTTCACTTTCATATTTCTTTTTGATTTTTTCTATTTTGTTTTAGTGAACCAAAGAACTGTTAGAGTAGTCATATTATAGCTAATAATTAATTTATTTAATTATTAGTCTATTATTCTCTACACTTAAGTTAGACTTAGGCATCTTATTATTCTTTAGGGTTTTCCCTTTTAGGGTTTTGTGATTCCTTTTATAAGGATTCACCTCTCTGTATTTCTTAAGAGAATTAGAATATCATATTGTAATATTGTGCATATGATGTCTCTGGCTTTTTGGCCTCCATAGATTTTTCTTGCCTTCTGTGCTTTGCTTCTTCCATGTGACAGGGTTATGCATGCAGGTGTTCTTGGGAGATTAGTTTTTCACCTAATCTAACATGGTATCAAAGCCATCTTGCTGCTCGCTGTTCATGTTTTTGTTGAAGTGATTCAGAAGTAGGACGTTATTTTTTGTTTCTTTTTTGCCTGCAAAAAAGAAAAAAAAAAAATTTTGAGGTATTTTGAGCAAAACGGATGCCACCATTGCGTCCGAAAGGCCCGAGATAGCCAGAATCCATATAAAATTTGTCCTTTTTGGACACCTTTGCAATTTGAGGCAAAAAAATTTTGGTACCAGGTCGTGGCCTGGCACGCGGATCGAGACGGTGATTTTTTTTTTTAAAAAAAAATTTACTAGGGGCAGCCTCCCAGGAACCACCCAACGGCCACCCGGGCGCCACCCCGCAGCCTCCGCAGAGCCGCCAGCAGCAGACCGCAGAGCCGCCGCCGCCCATCGTGGGCCCCGCTCCGCTCCACCGCAGAGCCCCCGCCGCCCACCGCAGCCAGCGCTCTGCTCCTCCAACGGCATCCTCAGTGGCGGCACCCTCAGCGGCGACCACCTCCAGCGGCCCCCGCCCGGCTCCGCCCTCCGCCGCCCGGCCCGCCCTCTGCTGGCCCTCCGCGGGTGTTTAAGCCCCAGCAACGGTCCTATGATGACTGGGGGCTCCGACTCTAGCCCCCTGTGCGCGCCATACGCCCAGGGGCTCAACTTTTTCCAGCCCCAGGGGCTTAAAAAAAAAATTTTAATGCTTTTTAAGGGTACCTGGGCTTTTTTTGCTCTATCTAGAGCATACGGAGGTCTTTTTTGGACTTCTTTATATCGTCGGAAAGCTCTTTCCAAGCTCTTTCCGATTATGGAGGTTAGAGTTCTTGGCTTTGCTGTTTTGATAGTGTTTTTTTTGTCAAAGGTGATGTTTATTTTTTGCCTTCTGGGAGCCATATCTCCCTCATCCGGACTCATTTTTGGGCTCACCAAATATCGTTGGAAAGCTGGTTCTGTGAGTTATTCAGTTGCAGGGGTCTTTTATCCAGATTCTACTCCAAGTTTTCTCTCCTCTGAGTTTTGCACTTTCGCACTCTGGCAGATTACTTGGGTTCTACAGGTTCTGGGATCTCTTCTTCTGTTCTTCTAGCTCACTCTTCTTTTTGACTTCTAAGCATTGTATGCTTCTCTTCTGTTGCATTCCTTTTTTCTGTAAACACACTGAGATAAAGTGCCTACTTTTGCATATCTGGGATCTTGTACACCTTGTGTTTGTTTGTACTCGCACTCAGTTATAAAGTGCCATGGGGGGTTATGATGTTTTTGCCTTTTGTGCTCATCCACCTTTGTCAAGTGAGTGTACCTTCCACGACATTAGCCCATGCTATGTGTCTATGACACCGCCCTTTATCATGTGCTTGTACTTCTATTGCACTGTTGGTGTTCCTGATTCTTCTTCTTGCAGATGTTTCTAGCATTGCATTTCAGTGTTCCTGTCACCCCTCTCCCTGTTCAGCATTATGGGGGGGTTCACCTGTTGGTTCTATTGCTTCCTTGGTTCGATTGAGTGATCTATGTATACAATTTTTGTTCCTATGTACTAGGCGGATGCAGTGGCTAGGCACCTATGCATTTCGGTGAGATGGATCATCTACTATATAGACACTCATTCATTCCTTCTTTTGGAGGCCACCTCTTCGATTGATCAACTCTTCAGACTTTGTCTTCTCTACCTAGTCATGCACTATTTCAGTGGGGGTTCCAGCAGTTTCTTCTGACAATGTTTGCAGCTTCATGCTTCGGAGATGCTTCATGCTCTTTCTTGTTCCTTTCTTTGGGACATTCCCTAGATTGGAGGCTTTGTTTCCTTCATCTAGTTTATTTCTTGCTTGGGTACCTGATCAGGCCTAGTTGTCGGGACCCATTGCTCTTTCATGCATTTTTGTTTTCATGCATCTTTTAGTTCTTAGTTTGTTTAGCTTCTCTCTAAGTTACACTTAAGGGGGGGTGTTAGAGTAGTCATATTATAGCTAATAATTAATTTATCTAATTATTAGTCTATTATTCTCTACACTTAAGTTAGACTTAGGCATCTTATTATTCTTTAGGGTTTTCCCTTTTAGGGTTTTGTGATTCCTTTTATAAGGATTCACCTCTCTGTATTTCTTAAAAGAATTAGAATATCATATTGTAATATTGTGCATATGATGTCTCTGGCTTTTTGGCCTCCATAGATTTTTCTTGCCTTTTGTGCTTTGCTTCTTCCATGTGATAGGATTATGCATGCAGGTGTTCTTGGGAGATTAGTTTTTCACCTAATCTAACAAAAACAAATCCTAAATGTATTTTTTTTGTTTGAACAAACCCTAGATGCTTTTGTTAAAAAAAAAGTTTTATCGTTGTAAACCCTAGAATTTTTTCTATTAGTTTAATTATAAACCATAAAAGTTAATTTGTATTCCTGTTTATATGTTATTGCACCACTTTTTAGATATATAAATTGCATTTATCACAATGCTAAATGCAACCCCAATCAAAAGAGACCCTTGTTGGAAACATGTCATCGCTAGAGGAAAGATAGGAGTTGCAAGGGAGAGGCATTAACAAATTAAAATACCAACTTGCACATATACCATATCGAGATGCTAAACTATGCTCAGAGGTGCTTTCTGAAGTCTAGCATGAAGTGCAAGTTCAATTAGAAACCTTTGAATAGAAAAAAGAACTAAAAAAGAAGCAAACAAAGATGGGAACCATTGGTAGAACTAGAGAGCCTTTTTCCTTTCTTCCATTTTGTCCACCTCAAAATACTGGCAATGCTAGTGCCAAGGTCAATGTTAGAATTGGGTCTAGAGTTTGTGCATCTAGATTACATTCATATATTTTGCCACACACTACTTCAGGTTCTCAATTGTCAGATGAGTCTTGCAGTATGTTGCCGCTAATATCAACTTTTGATATACGTATGAAAAATGAACGGGGTGATGCAAATGAAGGTATTGTGTATACTTGATATCCTTGATGTCAACCTACGATCTAAATGTTGTTTGTATGGAGCTGATCATTGAAGTAAGAGAACAAAGAATTGATGGAGCAGCATGTTGACATTGTAGTCAACTCGTGATATGTAATGGAGCAATGTGTATGGTGTAGTATGTGTATTGTCATTGATGAAATGAAGTGTTGGAATTACGGAGCAATGTGTGTGCTGTCATTGATGACAACCTTTGATGATCCTGTTGAAGGGAAGATTGTTGCAGATGGCATCTACCTATGTTCGAATGACTGATGTTCATGGGTGGATGTCAAAGATATGATCTAATGTTCATGATTGAATGTTGGAGGATCGGGCCCTTCAAGAGATCCTCCACAGAGACCCTTGCTATGTTGGAGGATTGAGCCCTTCGAGAGACAATGGGAGAGAGTCGGGTGGGTGCTCTACTCTATTACGTTGAGCAGGCATTCCGGGAGGGATACTACACCCTCAGGCGAACGGAGCACATATCTTCTGGACATGAGGCCAAGCAGGTGGCAGCAATGTCCGCTCAGGAGGACTTGGCCACCCGACTACAAGTGGTAGAAAGGGAAGTTGGCCCATAAGAGGGCGGCGTGGGCAGCCGAGAGGGCAGCCATGGTGACACAGCTGGAGGCAGAACGGGACATAGCTGGAGGCAGAACGGGCAAAGAAGGCAGCTATGGTAGCACAGTTGGAGGAGGAACACGCAGAGAGAGCCATGATAGAGACTCACCTAGCCAGTGCTATGGAGATGGAAGACAAGAAAGATAAGGAGGTTTTAGAGGCAGCTCTCATGGTGAAGACTGTTATGGAGTGACGGATGGTGGCAAAGCGAGACTTGCGGCTAAGGACTGAGCAAGTGTATGAGTTGAGAGCTTGGTTGGCGTCGTCCACACCACCATTGGCGCCTACTTCATCAAGGACGCTCCCTCCTCCTCCACCTCAGTCTTGATTTCCTGCTATATAGTTGTATAGTCATATTCATTCCCATTTTGGTGTGTGTCGTCCGAAGACGACTTTCTTTTTGGGGGGATGATGTTGTCGGGTAAATAACATGTTTGTACTTGTTAGTTAGTCGAAGGGTAGGTTGTTGGGAATGGTTGCGACGATTGGTGCTCACACCCCTTTGACCTTCATATATGTTATGTACTTGCATTCAAAAGAGAGGATTGTTATGGTTGGCATTTTGGTAACTATGGTCGTGATATTTTGGTGTCAATATTATGATACATTGTAAACATTGATGATATTAATAAAGAAGTGTCTATGAGTTCTCTGGCATTCCTATATTCTGTTATGTTTCCTATATATTTTCGTATGCATTAAACATTCACTTTAGTGGGCAAACAAAAATGTCTACTTCATAGATGGCTGGCTGCAATGAGACAGCTCAAGTATGTTATACTAGTGTTGATGTCTTTGTCTCAAGGATTTGTACCACATTTCTATAAAGTTGAAGATATGCTTATGCAATTTGGAAGTTAGGTTCACAAAACTTAAAAGATGTTATGTCCAAAGTTTCATATTGCAATTCATTTTGTAGGGAAAGATAGAAATGACTGTGTGATAGACTATTTATAGACAATGTAAAGAGTTTCAAAGGAGAAGATAGAAAGCTCTGCATTTTGATTCTTGCTCTTGCAATTTGGGGAACTTGTTCATGTTTCTTGTATCTTACTTCCCTTCAAGTTTCAAATGCTCAATTGTACCGCAAGTATGATTCTAATTGCTATATCTCAAGACTAATTGACTAGTTGCATATGGTGCTAGGTTTTTCAATTTCAATATGTTTGCACTAGCTAAATTGGATGTGATCATGTGAATGTTTGGTATTGGATTATTTGAGAATGGCGTATGATGTTCCTTTATGCTCCAGATAGTGTTTTTGAACCGTTTTAGTACTGTTTCTTGACAAAATTGAAAGATTGAGAGGATGAGTGGTTGTCCGGCTGACCTAGATTGATTGTGGCATTGCTTTGTGGTTTACGCCACAATGGAAAAGTGTGTCAATAAGTTTTTGGTCTTGTTTTATCTCTTGGCTTGGTCCGCTTTCACTTTTCGTCCAATGCTAAAGTGTTTAAGGCTAGTCTATTTGGTCATTGCATGTTTCATCTTCATACCATCATGACCGACTTGGAAAAGTTAGTTTGACCTTGCAAAGGATATAAATGGAAGTTACAAATAGTTTGGAAGTGTGTGCAAGATGAAGAAAGTTGTGGTGTGCGATGTGCAAGATGAAGAAAGTTGTGGTGTGCAATGTGCAAGCTAAATGCCTAATACATACTAAAAGCAAGGAGCTGAAGGTATCTACATTCAAATAAACCAAAAGTTGTTAAACATACCCCAAGAGTGAGAGGGGGGTGAATCAGTCTTGAACAAACACTTATAACCTTTTAATAACCATACACATGAGAACGTCAGATTTATGCGGAAAATCCAAGAAGGGAAAAACCAAGGTGAGATCCAACCCACACTATAAGAAGAACATTACAATGATAGTTTTATGCCCATGGCCAAGGAAGCTCACTACTCTTGATTTGACTTGCAAGCTAAGGCGTAGAACATTACAGAAATATACAAAGGACTTGCACAACATCTTCCACATATCATGCCTTAAAAAGGCACTCAGGTATAATGTGATACCTTCAGCAAAGTTGCCTCCTTTGGGATGAGGAAGGCGAACTAATACTGATACTAATACTTGAGGCGGTGATTGATTTTAGGGGGCATACTATCAAAAAAAAAGATATCACTAAGTATCTAGTGAAGTGGAAGAACTTACTAGTGGAGGATGCTACATGGCAAAATGAGCAGATTTTACAGCATCTAGAGTTGCAATTACTTGGGGACAAAATCTTGGGGAGGGAGGACTGTAATGCCCCCTTTCTGCACTTGATCAAATGGATAATCCATTAGCCTCCTTTTGAGTTCCAGTAAGCTAAGTGATCTGGGTTAAGGGACTTTGTGTCCTAGTTGAGTTCATTTAGGAGTTTCCAAAGCTTTCCAATAGGATTTCTATTTTTAGTAGGAAGCTATTTTGAGTACTTACTATTTATAGTAAGTCAAGGGCCACCAGTTCCTTGGTTAATGCAGAGCTTCTATCTATATCTTTGGAAGAACAATCTGCTGGTTTAAGGACAAAAAACCTCAGGTGGGACACCAATTTCGGTGGTGAAAGATCCACTCAAGATGGTTATTGTTAGAAGATGGAGTTTTGATGAATTTGGTGTGTGGGGTTATGAAGATGAAGATTTCAGTGTTTTAATGTGGGTTTTCAGTCTGCAGTTTAGTGTGTGTGGTTTTAAGTGTGTTGGTGGTCTTTTTCACTTTGGAGCGAGCTAGGGTATGCTTTGGCTTCAGTTTCAGTGTGTTGGAGCTTATAAACAGATTTCTAGAAGTGATTATTCAAGGTGGTTGAAGCACATTTTTATCATAACTCTTGGAGAGATTTAAATCCACTTTTGGGTATTGGCTAAATGAGTAGAAGCATAAATCGTTTTGGGAAAAAATCGGCAAACCAAAAGAGTACGATTTTAAAAAAAATCAAGGAAAAAGTGAGAAAAAATTGGATTTACAAAAAACGTAAAAAATTGAAGAAAAACAGTCAAAAATTACTTTTTTTTTAAATGAAAGGGCATTTCCACAACATAAATATATTGAGAGAAAATCAAATATAGAGTTCAACCATTAAATGTAGAAAATAGATTTTCATTGTTTAAATTTAAATGGAGAGTTGGATTTTACTTGTAGATAAAATAAAATACAGCAACAATTCAATTCAGATGTGCCATTTATTTCATACATCACTGTAGCAGCAATTTCATTCAGATGTGCAACTATATGGTGCTCCTAAGGACTTGGAAACAAACTTAAGATGGGGAACTGACAAGCTCGGCCTCTAAAGAGAAGTAAAGGCCAAGAAATTGGAGTCAAAAGTAAATTATGCAAGACTAAACACAAACAATCAAGCTTCACATTGAAGCGATTTGTTTGAAGAAATGCAAAAAGGCTAAGACAACTAGAGGAGCAAATTGAATGTGAAGAAGAAATGCAAAAAGGCTAAGGCCGATTGCTCACCACCTATGAAGGCCAACATACTCACTCCTTCCATATATACACAGTCTGAGCAAGCTGATTTTCTCAGCTCTCTCTAATAGTCATATGTATAAATATATATCTCTATACAAATAATGTTTCCACCCTTGAGACACTAAAACTTTTAAGTGAACTTAAGTCAATTTCTACTTATCTGAATTATAATTTGAATATGTTGATGTATGTAGCATCAGTCAGATAAAACTAATTATATATAATAAATTATGAGAAATGATTTATATACATACAGACATACATATACATATATATAATAATTGATACTATTTGTATTAAAATATAATAATACATAGATATATGTATATAATGTTAATCATTTATTTATTATTATTATGAATATATAGTTAATTATTAAATCAGATTAATGAATAGACATGTCCCATGAAGGGACATGTCTCTTGTTTTCTTTACCATGTATATATTCAAGAGATCGATGCATTTGGAAAACACATACTATATACAGCAGTGCTATTACATTTGCAGCGATCCGGAACTTAACAGAATAAAATGATACATTTATTTAAATAGACAGAGAAGCTCCAACTATCTTAAACCACAAATTCATAAAGGAATACTTCAAAACTTCATTGAATTAAAAGATTTGAGCCATCTAATATAATATTTATTGATTGTACATTAGCCTTGCACAGTTATGACTAGTGGTCACTTTGCCTATCTTTACTGGAAAAATGTGAACAGTATTTCCTAGTTCTTTTCTCAAATTGTACTCTTATTTTTTGGATCTTCTAGTAGTGCATAATCTAGATTCAGATCTCTATTAAAGAATAAGAAATACTTTGTTCCATAAGGGAACAACTTCCTTCAAAACGGATCTAGAAAACATTCGTAGATTCCCAAAAGACTATTCTAAGTTTGTTAGGAAAATGAGCATATAATGAAGTTTGTTTGCTTAGCTATGTACTTTTTTTGAGCTGGAAGGCAACAAGGATTAGAAGAAATATACATATCGAAGAGTTTTGCTGATTGGAGAAGGTGGGACGATGATAAAGAAGAAATATACATATATATACGAGGAGGAGGTGATGTCAAATGCTCAACAAACAGATAAACAATAGCATCTTCCCCTTACAGATAAACGATAACATTTCCAATAATCCAATAAACAATATAAACAAAATACCTAAAAATGGCAATGAAAATGATGACACACGGCTGATGGAAATGGTGTTTTCTTCTTGCTTCACATGGCTCACAGCATGTAGAATCGACTAAATAGAGTTTTCTTCTTGCTTCTCACAGCTCATGTTGCTCATGTTGCTCAGGCTCATTGTTTCTAACTACAAGATCGCGTGGAGTTGATAAATAAGAAAAAAGCGATGTTTTTTTGGCATCGTTTAGGGTTTTCCCAACACCAGCAATCCGTGCCCTTTTTATTAGCAATTAATCATGATTTAATCACAATTTTTTCGCCGATTAAATGCAATTTTTTTCCCAAGAAGCATAGACTATAGTTGACCGATTTTAGCCCATTTTTTGGGGAAAAATCGGCAAGCTCTGGGATTCAAGATTAATCGGGTATAATCGGGATTTTTTTCAGATTTTCGCTACTACGGCTAAATGTATTCCTTGCTGCTAGGCAGTGAGGATTGGTATATCACATGAGGGTTTTGGCGAAGCATTGACTTTTATAGCTCAAATTCAGCCCTAGAAGGTAGTGCCCCAACTTGGTCACTAAAACGTGGTTATTGCAAGTTATTTACTGAGTTCTGGAGGTTGCAAAACACCATCCCACAGTTGTCTAAGGATTCTTGTTGGATCTGGACCATTTGAAAGGATAAAGATGTAATGTCCCCTGGTATTTTTGGCCAGTTTACATAAATAAGTCTATATTAACTATACAATGAATTAAATTGCTTAAGGTATATTGATTGCATATTACAACATAAGTCCAAGAACTATATATGTATTAAATAGGATATCCTTGCTAACCTTTTTATTACTCTAGTCTAAGAAGGATCCTTGGTATAATCAGGTTGCTTGGACACCAATCCTCAATAGGTTCTCCCTCAAAGTTTACAGATCAAGCCCTTAAGCCTTTCTTGGTACGGCGCCCACAAGGCGCTCGGGGTCGTTGATCCCCAGCCTATCTTGGGACAACCTATTGGCTAGAGTTTACTCTAGCCTCTCCCTGAACATGTCTTTGATCTCCTTCCTTAGATACTAGAATTAATAATATGCTCAGCCTGTACATCTGATAATATTTGTGTATTATTAGGAATTTCCAGTTGATATGCATACCTTCTATAGATTTGTATTAATATGACAGCCCATTCTCTACCCTGGTATTATTCTCAGCTTGACTGATAACAGAGGCTGAATTGTATTCATGTGCTTCACTTATATTGCAAAGCATTACTTGACTAATTCTTTGTTTTTGTTTTTTTTCCCGATATATATATATATATATACTGTGCGTATGTTGTGGTTCCGTCCCTAGAAGACTAATTATTATTCTTTTTTTTTATTAACTCTTGATCAATTCTGATCCTTCTTCCTCCATGATGCCCCTGGTTGAATGACAGTGAATGTTATTTTATATCATGTAATCGAAATGATAAGTCACTTTGTAGGGTCGTGATTCAAGTCTCTTTGTAATTACTGATCACTGCATACACAATCCGGATCAGTTTATACATAATAAACATCTGGTGTTTTAATTGCACCGTTTCCATCACTCAAGATTATCGCGTGCGAATATTAGTTTGTTTGTTTGACCAGTCTTCGTCAGATGCTTAATTATGTTTGCCAATGTTCATTCGTGGTGGTTTATACGCGCCGATCTCTCAATCATAATTGACATCTATTCAATGTCAATAGTTTAATTTGTTTATTTTAAATTATTTATCTAATGATTAATATATTCATGCAATTAATTACTTAATCATTTATTTATTAATTACATTGAATAATTTAGCTTATTGTTTATTTAATAATTAATATATTTATTTAATAAATTTAATAATTATTTATAATATGAACAATCAAATTATATTATTATTAAATACAAATATGGGCCTATCACAAAAGAAGTGTTGGGAAATTCTTATATAAATCAGCCATACCCTTCTTGTACGCCAAGGTTGTTGTGGCAGGGTTTTATGGATGATATTTCAGTCTTAGAGAGGTTTTCCAAGGTTGTCAGACTGCTAGACAAGTCTGTAAATGAATGATGTTTATATGTTGCTGAAGTTGGCTGAAACAATATTCTAAAGGCTCTTGTTTGGGGGATGGAATCAAACCAAACACTTCTAATGATGTTGCTGTTGTAAATCATACTCAAAACTGCACTTTCCAGGTCTGCAATTTTATGAAATTAATCTACCTTTATGTTTGAAATCTGATTTGCTGAGTTACTAGATATAGTAATGAATCCATGCACTTGTTCTTCCATTATGCTTAAGATGAATGCTTCTATATGTCATTGCCATGAGAGCATGAATGCAACCTGAAACCAAACAATTAGCATGCAGTCCACTTTGGTATCAAACACTTAAAAACATTTCAAAAAAAATCAGGGGTGATCATTACAGTAAGAGAGTGCAATGAAGAGCTCCCTGTGATCTTTTGACATCAATGACAATATTTCAATAGTCCATTAAGGGGGGCAAACATACAGAAGTCTGATAACCTGATATGTAAAAAGGAAAGTTGAACTCCTAGTGGGAAACATGGAGGGAGAGGAAAGCCAGAAAGTCTACAAAAAAGATACAAACGATGGGGGCCATAGGGATATTGGGTTTGACAAGTAAATGGTACTTTGGGAAGGGAAAGATTGATAGTCTAAACCAAAAGACTTATAAACCCTTAAAGATGATGGATCAAGAGGTCTTGGTTGAAAGGAAAGGCATGACATCAAGGGAAACTCTCAAAGCCTGCAATTCTAACAAACACTGAGGAATTCAAACAGAAAGTCCTCTACTTATACTTAATGAGTTTTGACAATTTCCAATACATGAGGGGACAATAGAGATTCACACAAAGGGAAAAATACCAAAATGAAGACCCACATAAAGAATTCTTAGATTGGTTATAAGGTGTTGTAACTATCTAGTTCCTAGTAGGGAACTTAATCACATGACTTGAGTTCACTTAGGTCCAAGGTATTCTTCCAAAAGTCTTAGGTGTCTAGAGAAGATCTTATCATATCTTTATGACTTTTATCATGGATGCCTCTCAAAACCTTCTCCTTAAGTTTAGACTCGAGGACCAAGTAAATTGTGTCCTTGTAGTAAATAATATCATCTACTACCCCATACCTTCCATCTTGAATCTTCTCATCCATCACCTCACATAAAAGGTGAGCCTTCCAATCAGTTGAAATTTCTACTAGAGAACAAGTAATGAACTTCTTGGAAAGAGCATCAGCAACAATGTTCTTTATACCCTTAACATATTCTATGTCGAAATCATATGACTACACCTTGCTGACCCACTTTTTTTTATCTCTCATCCAAATCTTTTTGTTCCCAAAAAATATTTCAAGTTGTTCAGTTCTAACTACAAATTTCCCACCTACAAGTATTGTAAAAAAAACTTCAACAATTATGCATGATGGCAAGCATTTCCTTGTTGTCAAATGGAAAAGAGCCTCTCTATGTCCCTAAGCTTCCAGCTCTCATAGGCAATAGGGTGCCTATTCTACATTAAGACTAGGTTAATCCCCTCACCTAAAGCATCACACTCTAGCACAAAAGGGTAAGTGAAATCTCGTAAAGCTAACACAAGACAAATGCTCTTCACCTCTTTGAGTCAGTCCAATGCTTGATAAGCCTCATCCATCCACTTGAAAGCTCCTTTTGGTGATTTGTCAAGGGTGCACCTAACTATTAAAACCCCTTAACAAACCTCCTACAATAATTGCAGAAATAAAAAAATTGCGCAACTCCGTAAGTGTCCTCAATGGTGGCCAATCCATTATTGCTTGTATCTTTTCCTGATGTACTTGAACACCCTGAGCATTGATTACATGTCCCAAGCATAGAATCTCTATCATTTTGAATTCGCACTTGAAATCCTTAGCATACAAAGTGTGTGCCTCCATGATGCCTAGTACCTCATCCAAATGTTTGAAATGTTCCTCCCGCATCTTGTTGTATATAACTATGCCATCAAAGAATACCAAAAGAAATTTCCACTACTATTTGTTAATATGGTTCATACAGGACTGGAAGGTGGCAGGAGCATTAATCAACCCAAAGCGCATGACTAAAAACTCAGTGCCCATAGTCACATGGGACAACGCAAAGTTGTCTTGTGAATGTCCTTCTCCCTCACTTTGATCTTATGATACCCTGATCTAAGATCAATCTTTGAGAAGTACACTACACCATGCAACTCATTAAGTCATCAATCCTAGGAATAGGGTATATGTTTTTTATGGTCTTTTAGTTCAAGGATTGCTAATCTATACACATCATCACAATCCTATCCTTCTTCACCAAGACAACTAAAGAAGCAAAGGGACTCAAATCAGGTCTTATGTGCCCTATATTCAGTAACTCCTTAATGGGTTTTTTTTATCTCCCCTTAAACTTCTTAGGGTGCCTATAAGTAGTGATGACAAGCTTTGAGACACCCTCCAACTCAATGACATGCTCGAACCCTCCATCCAAGGATCTCCCTAGAGATATCTTTCCTAAAAATCAAGCTATGTTTGTCAAACACCAATTGAATGTCCACTTGATACAGATCACTATCATCTATAAGATCCTTAGATGAGATCAAACTCTATGTTGCCTATGCCACATAACGATGCCAAAAAATACTCTCCATTCTCTTCGCTGCCACAATCATGGGAGAAGCATTGGACATACTTCTCAACACAACCTTCTTCCCATCCACTTTGAACTTCAATGCATAGTCTAAAAGTTCTAAGAATACTTTCCTAGTGAATGGAGCCATTGAATGACCAATACAACATTTGTATCCCTTAAGTCAACCACATAGATATAATCAATAATAGTGTAGTTACCAAGTGTAATGTTTACCTAAGGGAACCCTAGGGTACATGTCGTGTTAAACCCTTCTGCCATTGTAATATTGAATCCCTCAAAATCCTCCATCTGTATACCCCTCTTTACTACCAATGCTGAGTCTGAAATTAAGGGTTACCCCACTGTCTACTAAGAATATCACACTGCCCCTATAAAACTGCATGCACTCTAGAATAATTAAATGTACGTGTACCAAATCGGGTAGAATAGATCCACCTTTAACTCCCTTAGATAAGTGCCCCTCATCTCTCAACTACCTATCATCAGATTCACTATGATCGCTGCACTGGATTTTCTCTACCTTCTCTTGTTCCTCACTGTCAAAGACTGCCTCAATATAATGCACCTTACCTTTCCTTAAATAACTGTGACCTGGTTCTCAAGGCTACTTGTAGTTGAAACATAGTTTCTTTCTACACAATGCATTGCAAGCCTCATCATTCGATTTTTCCTTCTTTGGCCAATTCTCCCTAAAGAGGCTTCTTATCTTTGTCTTTCTTATATGATAATCCTTTCATCTGAATTTTACTTTTTGCAGTTGAAGGTTCCTTGTCCCTTGCCTTTTTAATGGCTTCTTGTACTGTGGGAGGGTTGCATACTTAATAGCCTCATCCTCCAACATGGGGTCAAGCTGAAAATAGGTGTCTAGCTTATGCACCCACACTCTAGTTGTATTCTTTCCAAACCCATCATAATAAGGAATAGTTAGCTTACCAACCTTCCTTTTATCTGATCTACCAACCATATGAGGTATATGTTTCACCTTGAGGTCCATGTAATCAAAAAACGACATCTAAGCCCAAAAATCAACACCTACATCTCTCCAATCCTAAAAAATCTGATCCTACAACTATTGTTGTGCAGGTTCATTTTCAGCCTGTTAACTAAACCATGTCCATGACCATTGTTCCCAGTGCCCACCATTTTTTCCACCACGTCATTATTTCCACCATTGTTATTGTTATTGAACAAAATATGTTGAGCCATTATCTTACACATTTGAGCAATTTAGGTTGAAACTCACGTTGTCCTGTAGCCAAATCATTAAGAGTGTCTCTTGTACCAGGTTCCTAGTGGTCTCTATGATCTCTATAACCCATGTTTATTCCGACCTGTTCACCTACTACAAATGAATCAATTATCAATGTCTCTACAATGTTTGGGTTTGATCTATTTCTTCTGAGGTTGTAATGGTGTGTGTAAGGTGGGTGTGTATAAGGCTGCATTACTGTGATGTCACCATCCTTTGCATACCGTCAATCTAGCATTAAGTGCGTGTATGATCAAGGGTTTGAAGATCTCAATCAAATAATCTTATTAATCACCCAACAGCAGATGGTAGCATCCATATTTGACAAAAAGGTCATTAGAACATTTGATTTCAGTCCATATCGATACTCATCCAAGAATGAATTATGTTAACAAAAGCATGGAGTTCACAAAGATAAAGAAGAGTCGGATATTGCACTCAATATTTCCATCGAAAAAGATGATTAACAAGCAGAAATTCTCATATATTAAAAACTCCATAAAGCGATGTAGCAAGTGACAACATTGAATATCATAATTAGTAATTCCAGATTTGATCATGCAAGATCCTTATCAGTGCTTCCAAAGAGTAATATAGTATGTCAAGGATTCATATCGCTGATGAGAAGGATCAGATATTATATCAATGCTCCATCCTGGTGGTTTGATGGCAACTCCTTTATATCGAAGGTTGAGACCAAAGCAAGTCATCAAGATAAGATGATATAGATGGAAGTCTCATACTGATAGTAAGGTGACAAAAGAAGTGGACTGCCCGTTGAGTACAATCACTATAATTCATGTTGAGGAAGACTAAGAATCAAGTCGACCCAAACAAATATCAAGTACCCCTGCCAAAGAGATGACTGTAATCAGCGATATAAAGTAATCGTTGAAATCGCTATATTATTATTGCCTTGAAAGTAAGACTAATTAATCTTGATCAGCAAGTCACTTTAATGAATTGATCATTAGTTAAGTCAAAGCTGATTAGTTATTCCATCAAAAGGTGTGATGAAGAGTCTAGCATTACGCTTGTGATGAAGAGACACTCTTCCAGGCTTACATTTTGATACTTAAAATGGATCAATACTCATTTCAAAAGGCATCATCAAATTACTTCTTTGCTTATCCATATTTGGATCACTCATTTGAGCAGTAGCCTTCTCAAGACCAATCAGTTGCATACACATAAAAGATAGCAATCAGCAACAGCAACATAATCATTGCATACTTCCAAAGAATAATCAGAAACAGCAATTATAGCATCATATCTATAAGCGATACGAGAAGACTTACAACATAATTTACATCACCATATCAGGAACAACAGGGTTAACTCCATAATATCAAGTGAACAAATCTTCACAATTGCAGATAGGAGTATAGCAGAGATCATCATTGCATAATCCTCATCATCATATCATTGCATAATCCTCAAATTGATAAGAGTTAACATATCGCAGATCTGAATATCATTGCATCAATATAATATCATATATAGTGCTTAAGACATCAATTGTACCTCAATCAAGTTAGAGTGAATTAATATATATTTGTATAGCAGTTCATAAGTTATCATTCTAATGGTATCTACTATCATCAATGTAAGTTTGCAAAGGCTTTTGTGTTATAAGTAGAGAATTTGATTAAAAAGAAGTCTATTCAGATAAATTGTATTTGGAAAGACCAATAAGCTTAAGAATTTAAATAAGGGGACATTACAATTACTCATACCCAAGCCATGACAATTGTTCATTTACAATGAACCCTCCAAGCTGGCAAAGTACACTACTCTGATATCACCAGTGGAACCCAGGGACGCGTCCCCGTCCCCCCCAAAACCCTGAAGCACCCACTGCAGGGACGTCCTCGGGACAGGTACTTGAGTACCAAGTACCCCCACCTCCACCATTCCGCAACCCATGCACCGTCGGGACGCATCAGGAACACCCAGACGTCCCCGAGACTTGCAGAGGACTCCTAGAAGTCCCTCAACCGTACCGGGGACGTCTGGGCATCCCCTGTCAAAGTCAAAATAAAGTGAATTTTTTCTTTTTTTTAACTTTTGGTTTTTCTAATAGGTTCTATGTAATCATCTTTATGATATTTGATAATTATCTTTATGATATTTGATAGAAGTGAACTATAATATAAAATCAGAATGTTCTATTTGCTGATAATTTGAATTTTGATTTTTGAATGTTACTATTGGGTATGTACTATGTTACTATGTTGAATGTTCAATGGTTCTGATTCGTGTTGCAATTTTGCTATGTTCAAGTATTTGAATTTGGTATGTTATACTGAAACATTATTTCATACGTAGCATTTCATGGGGAAAAGAGCCTCAAATTGTCCTTTTATAACAAACCCCAAAAGCATCTAGAACTTTTCAATTTCTTGCTCTTTCAATATTTTATTTTTACCTGGAAGATAAAGTGACTTTATTTATTTCCTTTTAATATTTCACTAAAGTCACTTTATAAAGCTTATTCAATTGATTATATACGATTATCCATAAAATATACATTGTCCGATGATATCAAATAACTCAATTATATAATTTTATTTTCTCTGACTTTAGCCTACAGGAATTAAATAGGCTAATTAGTAATTCCAGACTACTCTACAAAAAGGGACATTACAAAAGCAAAATGAAATAGATAAATATGTCTTATGGCTCTAAGACTTAACAACTAGGACTCTACAGACCAAGGAAAGATTAATTCTGACAATTATCAGCTCATATCTCCTTAAGAATGTTGAATTCACCCCTAGAGATTATAAGAAAGCATTTGACATCATGCAGAATTTTTTTGCCACATATACATGTGCACCTATGGCCCATCTCTCTTTGGTATCTTTGAGAATATTCCCATAACTCTTTGGATGCAGCACATTCTAACTCCAAGCATTCTAAGGTGCTGGATCAAGGCAATGAACACCTCTCCAGAGAGTTGGCTTCTTTAGCAAGCCACCTTCGATGTTGTCTCATACAACTCAATCTTCATAAAAAAAAATATTGAGCCACAATCATACAAGAAATTGATGAAAGTATTCCTCAAGGATCCTTTGGCTCCTCATCACCAAGTTTTAAAATTTCCTTCTATTATTTTGATGAATTTTCCCATAGAGTCTAAAATTGAATCTCGAGATAGATCCTCATATGCTCAATCAAGAGATTCTGCCTTCCCCAAGTGCTATGTAGAAGGAAATGTTATGGCAATTAAGGTTTCTATTTTTTGATGTTAATCTAGGTTCTAAAACAACTTCTAAGCTTGTCGAAATTAGAGTCAATTTCTCTTCAACGATTGAGGTTTTGTTGATGTTAATCTAGGTTTTAAACAAAGGCTTAAGATTGTCAAATTAGAGTCAATTTTTCTTCCATGGACAGTAGACCTCATTGATCTTCACAAATACTCTTACATAATGGACTAGCAATACGTAAAAATACAAGGCATGGATTCATCTATTGTAGTTCACAACATCCTGACCAACAATTATTCCAGGCCCATTTTATCAAAAGTAGAGTCCTATGACTCCCAAAGGTTCGAAAGTTGTGAAGGGAGAGGTTGAAAAGTTAAATCATGTGGACTTCCGTAAAGAAATTGACTACACTAAATAAGTCTCTGGTGTTGTCCCTATCATTAAAAAAATGGGAAGGTTTGTGTACATATACTTTTGATATCTTAAACCTACCTCTTCCAAGGGTCAACATCTCAAGAACCCAATCAATGAGTTCCACCTTAAGACTAATCATGTATGATGCCACACCTCTAACCCAAGTTATCTCCATATCTAATGGAAATAAGGATACCTCCTCCTTCATGTTATGCCACCCACCATGGAGACTTGTACATGAATGCTGATATGGATCCATTATTAGCATCAAGACATATCTATATCTTGATAACAATAAACATGTTGAAAAGAAACAAAACATATTTTGAAAACAAATCTTGCATTACAACACAACAGAAAAGGATATATATCACGTTGCCTCAAAATCATATGATACATATTACATAGTCTTTCTCATGATATATCTAGCTTCATAAGAGCATAGGTGTTAATGTTTGTAGCTGCAGGAGACATTTTTCATACCTGAGATGATTGTTCTTGTCAAACATTGTTTTATCTTCCTTGCTGATGTTGCTCTTGCTCAGCTGTTTGTGAGTGCAGAACGGCTTTGATGAACTGCTCCTCAATTCTATGTTATCTGAAATGGTTATGCTGAACCGTGCTTTCATGTTCAGTTACCTGCGGAGCTTATGCTGTATGTTTCTATTATTCTCTGTGACCTACAATGGTGTTGTTGGAAACACGATGATGTCTTGGCTCTAGCTTTCGTCTTTCTACATATATGTTATTCTTGCTTATGCCTGTTCAGCTACCAGCGGAGGTTATGCTGTATGTTTCTATTATTCTCTGTGACCTACAATGGTGTTGTTGGAGACATGATGATGTATTGGCTCTAGCTTTCGTCTTTCTACATATATGTTATTCTTGCTTATGCCTGTCGTGTTTATGGTTATGGTGTGGCCGTGTTATTGTTGCCAGCACATACATGTCACCATGTTTATGATGCAGCTGTATTCACGTCATTTTGGTGGTCCTCATATTTGTGGCATCGAATGTTTTTGGAGACAAAAACAGCTCCTACTCATAACTGTCACCGTCCTAAGCATTGGCAGTTTCATATTCTCGTGCTTTGTGATGGATGCTAAAGTTGTGTTCATCATTAAATCTCAATGGGGCTCCTTGTAGACATTTCACTGTCATGCCGAAGGTTGGAATATGAAATGTTTGTAACTGCCGACGGCTCTTGGTAGAGCATCAGGTTTTGTCTAGCAAGACTTGAGGATTATGATTGGAATGATCGAGGTGTGATTTGTATGTTACCACTGAGTCATGTGTTGTCGGAAATTTCTTCAGACATTCTGATTAATGATCGAGTGTATGATCATCATGTGTCGATAGTACAGTGATTGTCTTGGCTGATTGGTTCAGCAATACACATCTCTCTCTGTGTAATTATTGCGCATCTAGTTTGCATATGATTTGTCTGATTCATTAGAGCAGTCCTTATTCTGTAGAGCAGTTCATATTTTTGTAGATGTCTGTATGTGATAACAGCCTCAGTGAAAAGGTTATTCATCTGACTTAGCTTGTGAAGCAGTGTATTAAATGTTTTGATTATTCAATAAAGGATTTACTTTGAGTGTGGCTGGGTTTTTCCCCTCAGGCTGGAGGGTTCCCAGGATAAATAATTGTGTCATCTGTTCTTGTGTGTTTTTGAGTTTCTGTATATTGCATCTTTGTTTTTCTGGTTCTAAACTTAACAATAGGCACCACACACTTGAGAAAGAATGATACTTGATGCCAAAAATATCAAGTCATAGTGGACCCTCTTTAGCCTTTGTGACTATTTCTACATGTTTGGGTTCCTCATTTTTTACAATGTTCCTCATTTTTGACATTGTTTAAGGATCAAAAGCCTATCCCCAATCTCCTGCCCCTGGTATACCTAATCAATGCCTCTCAACACCCTTACCAAAGATTCTTTAGAATTTCCCAGCTTGTCCTCCTCTCTCAATGGTTAGAGGTAACTAAGAACTTTATCTTCCATTGCCCTTTTGTTGTTACCTATTGAAGATATCACTTGATATTTCCCTTCATCAGTTACCACAATTATTCTTTTGAGGACCCTGTGCTTTTTTATCACCATATCTACAAGTTGGGTGTGACTTCCACATCTCTTGACCTTGCACATGTCTACATTCTTATCCATGATTGATCACTAACTCCATTAGCTTGGCTCTCACTAGTTGATTCTCAATGATCAATGGCATCCACTTGCTCCTGTCTCACATCTACAATTTGCTTCCTTGTGCTTGTGATTTCAAATTTTATACTTGGCCCTTAATCTTCTACTTCCCCATCAAATATCCCTGGTCATAGCAGTCATATCGTTTTGCTTAGTTGCACATCTCATTGTCATTGAGATTACTCAACACAACAGCAAAATAGATGCTCTTCACTTGCCTGGATTGTGACACCTCTTAAGGTAGTTAGGATTGCTTGGGAATTGGTAGTAGAACTTTTCCATTACCATTACAAAGGGCCAGATTGGGATCTAGCATCAAGACCTATACAACTGGTTCATTCCACATGAGATCAACTCAGTTCCTTACCTCTAGTTGAAAGCAAAAGATTACCAACAAAGCTTGTTGTTGGGAAGATTTGTAGAAACACTTGCTGCAAGAAAGGCATACTTGAAATGATTAATATTAACCTCAAAAGCAAACCAACCTACACATACCAGTCCATCAAGAGCTTTTTAAATGAATCTTGAAAGATATCTCTTAAAATTTCATCTTCAAAGAGCAAAATCCTTGCTGGGGAGATTTTGTATTGAGATCTCTTACAACTGTGTAAAAATTATTTATATGACCCGAATGAGATAAGCCTCTTCTATTGTTCCCCAAATCAAACAAGTAATTGGGAGGGATCAAACAGAAAGAGCGAATTCAAACACATTGTGAACTGAGTTGTAATAATAGTTTTCTATGAAAAAAGGATGATTTGTGCTTCATCACTAAGGCTTGGCAATCAAATCAAGCATTCATAAGGTTGGTATAGGTTCTTTAAGCACTCTGTGGCAGAGGGGAATAAAATTCTCGTCTTCTAGAAATGTACTGTTGGGAGGACCTTATGGGCATGTTTACAGACGGAATTGAATTATATTTTCATTGTCCCTCTTGCCTGGAATGATAGTCTTTTGGGGGGGGGGGCATTTGAATGACCAAAGATAGTTGCAAAGCATGTAGCATACATTAAGGCTATACACCACACATTTCCATTTGAAAGAAAAGATGTAAGTCCACTTTTCATGTAATCAGATTCCTACTCGAGTTCTTGGAACTAAGGCATTTTAAGCAGGACCTGATTATGCTTGTAAATCCAAACTTAATTTTGGTAATTCAAGCAAATATGTTATCTTTTATTACTTTATAGAGGAATATTTTTTATGTAACTCTGTTGTTTGGCTGATCTAATATCATATTTCTTGAAGTATAAGACACATTTCTGAAACAACAAAATATTTACACCATGGATAGCATGTTAAATGCAGAGATGCTGCAGTTATTTTAACAGTAAGTGATTCCCCGAGCTGGCACATTATACACCTAAGTCGAATCCTACAATTAATAAAGCACCTAACGTGAATCACCGACTCAATGGATCACCAACAGCACAGTTACTAATTTAATGGATTCATCATCTCAATAAAATTGGGACTGTAATTATTTTATAGATTTTGGCAATTGGTTTCCCCCAACCATCATCTTTAATCCATTGGGTACAGAACTTTCTGGCTATATGATGCACACATGCAGTCTCATGTCTTCACATTGGTCCCTGTCTAAATTAGACTGAAATTAAAATATGAAACTAATTCATGTGGACATCATCCCCATCGGATGATTGCCTTTTATTACGTCTGCAACAAAATCTTAAAGAATATATCATGGTATATTTACTTATGTGATGAATGCTTAGCTCATTCAATTGAGTAACTATTCATGACATGATATTTCCACAGTCCATTATTGTGAATAAGAGTGCTTGTGGTATAAAAGTGTGCGGAAAGTTCAATGATCAATGATCTGGGTCCACTCTGTGATGCATCATAATGATGATGGTGATGATATGAATAATTTCTAATGAATAAACCTGTGTATCTTCTTCCTTGACATCCCTGATGAACTTGGATCTGGGATACTACAACATAATGACAGGATCCAACAAAAAGGAGTACAGATCAAAAATAAAGTAGGAAGAAAGCACAAAGTGCTGATGACATGATCAAGTATGTTAATGTTTTAATAGCTGCAAGAGAAATCATCTTATCTACCTGATTTAATTTCTGTGAATTCTCTGCAGTTCATCTGATATGATGGTCTGGTTTTTATTCGTTCATGCTACTGGTATCTGTAGCCGCTCCTTATTGTATATGAATCTTTCTTTCATGATTGAGCACTTGCTTCCAAGTCTTTCATGTGTGAGCTGATTCCAAGTTGTGAGCTGCATAACTGATGGCATTGTGTAGCTCATGTTATAGGCATCGAGCTGTTTCTGTTACTCACCTCTTTATCGGGTGTTACCTGGGCATCGAGAATGGTCCGTGTTGGCATCGGGAGTTTGTCTGGCTGGCAACGGTTCTCTCACTCATTCTTGACGTCTATTTTGTAACTGCTGATTCTATGATGCCATGGCATCGTAGTCTCACATCATTCTATCACCCTTTCCTTATTATGGAGGTCACGTTGGGTTGTATGGTCGGTGCAGCATTAATCATCAGCAGTTGGTAACGGCAGGCTTTTGGTCTTCAATGTACGGCTCTTCAGTTGCTTGGAGGTGTCGTTTCATTGAATAAAAGAAGACTGATCACCATGGGGTGTTAGACGCACTTGGTGTGTGATTGTTTTGTCGTCTGTGAGTCTCAAGTCTCAGAATTTGATCACAGTGTGACTCCAAGCTGTAGCGTTGCTGTCTGGGAGAGTTATATTCATTCAGCTCTGAGAGTTTATGAGTAGCATTATATTTTCAGTCATTGTAATCACAGTATTTTTGGGAGTCCTGAGTATTATTGCACTGTGTAGAAGTGCCAAATCTGATATACATTTTGTATTGCAATTTTGGAAATTGTTAGTGAGATTATTATGCTGATTCTGAGAATCATAGCATTCGTATTAAGTTGGTCTTTGAGAGACTGTGATATAATTGGTTAAAGTAAGTCAGGCTTATCGATTATTGCTTTGAAGACTTCAATCATAAGCAAGGTTCAGTGTATTGGTTTTGAGAACTGAATAAAGTGATCTTCTTCGGTGGGCTGGGTTGTTTCTCTCGAGCAGGAGGGTTTTTCCCAGGATAATATTTGTGTTCTCTGTTATTGTGATTTCAGTTTAATGCATTTATATTATTCTGGTTCAAAACATTAACAAAGTAGCTATATGTGGAAGAGTGAAGGCAAAAAAGGCAAAAATGATTTTAAAAACCCCATGATTTTTAACCATAATAACAATGTTCTCCCACTCCCTCAAGATCAGACCTTTCCTAACATAAAATTCAAGCTAACAAATGTTAAAATGTATGACATGTCATAGAAGGAGACGAACTCTTACATTGTGTTTCAAGAAAATGACTGAAGCTTCCTCATCACCAGCTCCTTTGCATAACTTCATGAAACCCTGCTCAATATACTTGCAACTTCCACAAGCTGTTCTGTAAAAGTCCACCACCACTAGAGAATCTGTTTCCTTGGCTGCCTCAAGAATTTCATTCAATTCTGCGTCGTTCCTGAATTCTTTAACACAATCTACAGGGCACAGATCTGTATCATCCTCACTATCAACTAGCGTCCCTTGACTTTCAGTCTTCATCCTCCTGTACTCTGCGGCATTGAGGGCTGCACATATTTTATTTTTTAACTTGAAAGAGATTTTCTTCTCACTACTGACATGGTTCTCAATGCATGCAAATCTGAGACCTGGCAACACATGAAAGGATCCAAACTGACGATATTTCCATTTGACTATTGTAGCATTTAAAGGCATCCCATTAAGCAATGGATATTGACTCCTCATGCCAGATAAAAGCATAGGGCTCTGGAAAATCCCAGTACCATTGACATTAAGAATAGAGAAACATGTGTTCATGTTTCTTATACACAGCTGATCCAACAAAGAATGCAGATTGAATGTTTCTTAGGTTTCAGCTATTAAAGGAGGAATATACTGGTTTCCTATCGTAGGAGCACCTCTTGCCAATTTACCCTGTACATTTTTTTAAGACAAATAGCAGATTTAAACCATTAAAATTAACTACTGTAACGAGCAGTGTGAAACTAGCAATATATATTGTTCAAAGTAAGTAATATTATTAAGCACTTAAAGATTTACACTCATTTCCCATCACCAAAATGAGACAAAAAATATAAGCAACTTGTTTTTGTAAGCTATTGTAGTAACATAACCAGGACCTGACATACCCCATACAAAAATCATCCACATATGACTAGAATTAACTTGCTGAGAAAGAGGAAACTCAGCTAGTCAAGTGATTCTAATGAAAATGATAACATCTGATTGTCAAAGCAAACTACAGCCAGCATCTTGAACATCACTTAGAACTTCAAAGATCAACAAGAGAACTCTATTGAAAGCCGCAAGGTCGTAAAATTCCGAGTTCACAAATCAAGAGATGATGGAAAGATTATGGAATTACAAGTCAACATAGTGCGAATTGAAAACAATTCAGGAATAAATCAAATGAAGATTCCAGAACAAACAATAGATCCTTTGAAAAGCTGCATCTTCTTTAGACTACAAAAACTTAATAAGTCATTCATACAAGCAAATTTGATCATGAGTTACTGTCAGATGCTGCGTAACTAAACCTTCAAGCAATCATGCCTTTCTGGCATGAACTCGAAGCTTTATATAAGAATCTGCATTTAATAGTTACGAAGCATAAATACACACAACAATGAAGAAAAAACAAGCTCTGATCCAATAATAATGAAGGGTATCCAAAATTTTGACTAAGGGAAGACCACTTGGAGAGGATCTAATCTCCATCTCCAATACTCAAAAAGACAATAAATAGGATCTACAGAAATGACCTGTGCAACAATTATATACCTCCATTTGTATCTGAGTGTGTGGATGTTAACTGTGTAAGAAATCTTTGTCAGCAATATTTTAGATCACACTCCGTGATCCAACATCAAGATGTAGACAGCAAGAGGAGAGAGTATAAAAATAGTAAACTGTGGACCATAACTGACTAAACAAAGGAGGGAAGTGAGGTGATGCAGAAATTGATTTAGTCAGTTATGGTCTGCAATTTACAATTTTATGTTCTCTCCTCTTGCTCTCTACATCCTGATGTTGGAATACAAAGTGTGATCCAAAACACTGATGACACAAAACTCTTACGCAGTTAAATCCAGGAACACCTAGATATATTATGGACTGGACTGTGAAAATCTGATGTCTTTAATCCCTTTATTTGTTTAATCCAAATAATAATGGATTAAATGAGGAGCATCCCAATAACTTCTGTTTGATCAACACTTTGCTAAGGAATTTTTTGTACTCCCTCCTACAAATGCTCTCTACTTTCTTCACAGCTGGCGCTCATGCTATAGAGGGTATCGTCCCAATAACTAGCTAGGTGAGCTAATTATTAAACCGCTAAATCTTTCAAGTGTCGGCACTGGGTATCCCAAGGAACATGTTAATGAGATGAAACTTAAGTATCCGAAAAAGGTGAAAATGAGATAATCCCTAAATTAGGTATCCCACCAAACATGTTGAGTGTTTTAATGCAAATGTTTGGATACAACTGTGTTCAATCTTTTTTCTTCCAACATTTCAAGAACCATCTAGACCCGTTTTCAGGGATTAATGAATCAACGTAAAGTGTTGAAATTCGGTAAACTACAACATCCAATTCTTGGTCCAGACTCACTTCCAAGAAATGCTTACACCATTTGAACTGATTTTATGCAATGATCGAAGTGTGAGATTCGGAGACACAGATGACAAATACAAATAAACCCCAAGTCTAAAAAGCAACCCAAAGCATTAGTCACACAACCCAATTGGATAAAAAGTCAACATCTCCAAACAGCCCAAAATAAGAAAAACTAGCATATTCCAAGTCAATTCATAGCTGGAAGTAGGGCATAAAAGGCATATATGTCCTCAACTGAAAACTCATCATCCATTTTGAACCTACCCACATTGAAACAAATGCTAGGCATTCAAAATATTATTATATCTCAATTTAATTGATCAGATTTGCATCAAGCATGAAAGAAAAAGTTTTAGAACCTTAAAAAGAAACAATTCAGCTGAAAAAATAGACGAGGTAATTGGGACATTACCAAATTACATTATAATGCAGAAATGATTGGTACAAAATCGATCCCAATGAAAGATTTTGATATTTTCAGAGAAACGGATGAAAAATACAAATATCCCAAGTCTGAAATGAAACCCAAAGCATATTCGCAAAGCCCAAAATAAGAAAAACATCTCCAAACGTCTCCAAAAGTAGAAGCCAACATCTCCAAACAGCCCAAAATAAGAAAAACTAACATATTCTAAGTCAATACATAGCTGGAAACAGGGCATAAAAGGCATATATGTCCTCAACTGAAAAACCCATCATCCATTTCGAACCAACGCACATTGAAACAAATGCTACGCATTCAAAATATAAATATATCTCAATTGAATCCATCAGAAATTAAAAAAGAAACAATTCAGCGGAAAAAACAGACGAGGGAATTGGGATCTTACCAAATCACATTACAATGCAGAAATGTTTGGTACCAAATCGATCCCGATGAAAGATTTTGAAATTTGTTATCATGACAAGACAACTGTTCATGATTCGCGGTTAATGTTTGCGACCGAGTAAATTTGATGTCCAATGACCAGTCAAATTTTCCAGAGAAGTTCTAAAAGTACATAGTCAACAGTAAAGATAATTGAATTGAATATGTTAGATGGTATAATTGAATTGAATATGTTAGATGGTATAGGGGAGAGGGACCAATAGTTGTGAGGGGTCCAATAGTTGTGAGGTCATTAGTGAATATATTATCTAGTTTTACACCACATTTTTACCATATATTGTGACTAAATAATCTAAATGTAAATAAAAAAAATTTTAAATGTTGATAAAAAAATGGACCAATACTTGAACACATGAGAACCTATAAATGTTATATTAAAATAACATAAACATGTGAAATAGATAACTTTTTGTCTCAAATAATATATCATACTTATCTATCATATGTGTGTCAATTAAAAAATAATATGCCCACTTAATAAAATAAGATGCCCACTTAAACAAGTATTGTTATCTTAGTGCACAAATACTATTCTGATGTGTACAACTATTGGGGTAGCAATGTCTACATATATGCCTTTTATGCCCTACTTCCAGCTATGAATTGACTTGGAATATGCTAGTTTTTCTTATTTTGGGCTGTTTGGAGATGTTGACTTTTTATCCAATTGGGTTGTGTGACTAATGCTTTGGGTTGCTTTTTAGACTTGGGGTTTATTTGTATTTGTCATCTGTGTCTCCGAATCTCACACTTCGATCATTGCATAAAATCAGTTCAAATGGTGTAAGCATTTCTTGGAAGTGAGTCTGGACCAAGAATTGGATGTTGTAGTTTACCGAATTTCAACACTTTACGTTGATTCATTAATCCCTGAAAACGGGTCTAGATGGTTCTTGAAATGTTGGAAGAAAAAAGATTGAACACAGTTGTATCCAAACATTTGCATTAAAACACTCAACATGTTTGGTGGGATACCTAATTTAGGGATTATCTCATTTTCACCTTTTTCGGATACTTAAGTTACTTCTGATGTGTACAACTATTGGGGTAGCAATGTCTATGCATTAGAATATTTCATATTAATAATTGGTTTTATCACAAATATAAAAGGTGAACACAACCAAAATGCTTTGTATTTTCCCATGAAATGTGTGAGATTGTCAAAAAGTTTTAGTGTTCAACTATTGGTCCCTTTGTGTTCGGTATAGGTTGTATTTTATATAATAATGTGTTATTTTTATAACAACAAATAATTTTTTTGTGTTGAAGCATTGGTCCTTTTGTGTTGGATTTAAAAGTTAGATATAACAAATATTTATGAATACTAATAGGTATATGGTCCATTTAAGTTGCATATATGTCATATTTTGTATAGAAATACAATCACCAACTAATAACAAATGATATTTTTAAATTCAAATACTAGAGATTTTTAGATTAAGTTTTGGTCGAATCTTTAAAAAGCCAATTTTTGTACACATTTAACTAGGCGTAATATTTTAACAAGTTGCGTGATGAGCCACACCTTCAAACCTTAGTTATAGGTAGTTAAGTGTCCATTTTACATTTCTAAAAAAAAATGAAGGTCTTACAATATTCCATACACAGCTACATGTTGACGTGTTGATTGCGGTGTAAGTGATGAGTGAATTCAAAAATGAAAACTGTCCGTTTATGAGCGCCGCCTCCGATAGTATTATGTTATATTTTCTGATGTTTTAATAAGTTTTGATAGGAATTGAAATGTGGTCGGAGGGGCTTTGGCCCGATATTTTATGAGTGATGAAATAATGATTGTAGAGAAAAAAAATTGGGAGGGTTTTATAATAAATTCAAAATGTTATTTAGAATTAATCAACTTTATTGATTCATTAGTATCTACATTATCAGAAATGAGAAACTAAAAACTGAATGGCAATTGTAACCCACAAGAAATGTGATAGGGGAAAGGACTTACTAGTTGAGCACCCTAATTTCACACTTCTCAAAATTATTATAAAATTAGTAGTTGCGTGCGACGATGAGCCAATAGATCATGAGATTTTCTTGCAAAATTATATTTGTTCAAATCTGTATAAAATTCATGATTGGTTTAATGCATAATATTGATAGCGAATAAATGATAAATAAAACACAAAATAAGATTGAATCTTGTGAAGGAAAGACAATATAAAATATGAGAACAATCTACCATATAAATTAGAAAATAGAATTAAGAAACAATCAAAATCAAACCCTATGTATTTATTACAATGTTGCAAACACGAAATAATATTCATTCCCAAATTATTAGTAATTTGGAAGATAAGAATTCATTCCCAAATTATTACACAAAATAACATTCATTCCCAAATTATTAGTAAATTGGAAGATCAATGTTGCAAACCCTATGCATTTATTACAACTTGAGATCTTCCCAAATTATAACTAAATTTGAAGGTAAGAATGGAAATAAGTAATATATGACACACTAAAGCAAGATATGTGATGTGTTAGTGCTTGTGTTTGTCTACATACAAAACATTCTCCTCTTTCTAATTCTATGAGATGATCAGCCTTGTAGAAAGATGTCATTGATCTTTCCTTAGATAGTGTGTCAAAAGATATAACCAATGCATAAAAACATAGCTAGATATTGCACAATTTTGGGATTTTAAAAAATTATAACTAAGCTAGAATGTAAAAAATTGAAGTAAGACATCCATGTGTGTGTGAATCATACTTGGCTATAGAAAGATGATATGATTCATCCAATATCCAAGTAAATGCATATGAAGATTTAACACTTCAAAAAATAAAACATAACAAATAAGGTGCATACAAATTGCCACATTATGCAGATTTCTATGGGAATTTTCATATCCACCATGCCAATCTAGCTTTGAGAAGTCATAAATTGCCTACTTTAAAAATTTTACTCTATATTACACTCATTTTAATGTTCATTCCTATAAAATGTTTTAGAATGCATTTATCCAATTTAGCAATCTTCAAAACTATTGTCAAGATACCATATGGACATAAGCCTTTTCAATACTTATTTCCAATCATCTTCTAAACCTTATGAAAACTTGTGCCCCCCTAAACACAGAAATCGCATAAATTTAAAATGATAATATAGAACAAATAAAAACTTAAAAAATTGTAATAGAAGAAACAAAATGCTTCAAATGCTCACTAGATTTGACCAAATCACAACATATGCAGAGCCAATTTCTCATCAAATGTGGAAATCGCATGGTCTGATATCAAAATATTTTGAAGATCATTGTTGTTTAATCTAAATTTCATCCAAAAAAGACATCAAAAATAAAAAGACAATTTACAAAAATAAAAGAAATGAAATAATGTTCAAAGAACACTACAGTTGAGCTCTAAATGGGCATTATTATTGAACCACAAGTGAGCTTTGAAAAAAAGTAGGGATAAGAATAGGGAAAAAATAAGGTAAGTTGCTATTTCTTATTTGAGAATTCTTTGCTAATTTCAAATGAAAAAATAGGGGATAAAAAGCCGAAGTTTTTTCCATAGCCAGAAAAGAAAAACCAACAAAGAGGGTTGACAACTATCCGACAAAAAAAGTCATTTCTGAGAGCAAAGCTCACACACAAAGCCTATCAGCTTAATTAATAATTATAAATTATAAATATTAAAAAAATAAAAAATTCTAAATAGTTTTCAAAAATTATTTAAATTAATTTTATATTTATAAAATAGTTTATATTAATATTGTAATCACCGAAAAATGGACAAAGATCAAATCAAAGCAAGTCAAGGACAAACTTGAATCAATTGAATCACAATGCATAATTAGCCAATCAAAATGAAAATCAAGTCTTAATTCGAGATCAATCAAAATTGAGAGCATTTTAATCAAGTGCAATAAAATCAAAATACAATTAAATCAATTAATTGTATAGTCTTGGATTAAATTAAATTCAACTCATTCAAGGGGTACATGGCTAAAAAAATTTATTTAAATCAATTAATAAATTTCAATTACTATCAACAACCCAAAAGGAGAGGAAATTCAATCAACCAATGAGATTTAAGGAAAGGCATTCACATGGATCAAGCCAAATTCAATCTCAATCACTCAAAGTGAAAGAGAATCTTGTTCATTGATCTTGTCTACTTGTCCCAAGCTTTGAGGACACAAACTTTGCATTGTCTTCAAAGGGTGGAACCAAGGACTCAACCAAGGTTTAATCATGATCAAACACAACTACACCCCCTACCATTGGAAAATCTATAAAAGGAAGACTAAATTCCTTCATTATTATCAACCACACATCTGAGAGTTGCATTGAACCTCTTGCAATTTGAGTTTAGAAAGGCATTGGAGAGCTTAATTAGCATTTACTTTGATATAATTGTTAGCTTTAACTTGTTTATCTTATCATTCTCATTCTAGGATTGTCATTAATGGAAGATTGCTGAGAGCTTTGCATTAACATTCTTAGTTAGAGAGCAATAGGATGCTCAATTGATCATTGATTTGCTAAATAGTTGCTATATTGTGGTTTAATTTAGTTACTATTTCATTTATTATTGATGATTAACCTTAATTCTATGAAGATACTTTCTCTAGTATACAAAATGGCGCCCACAATGGGAAATGAATCGAAATAAATTTGGATGATTTGATTGAGAATGAGAAATTTTGATTTGTTTCTCGATATAGAAATTTGGGAATGCCCCAATCATGAGAGAATTTGATGAAAAAAGATTTGATTGATAAGATGTTGATGCTCCAGATAAGTTGATGATGGTTTGGTATCGTTTGATGTCAGTCAGAATCACTTGGTTGATGTTGATTTCAATCTGATAGGATAAGTTGATGGGCTGATATTTCACTCTCAAGATCTAGAGAGACAAAATAATATTTTTCCTTCCTCAAGTTCTAGAGTTAGGATTTTTTATGTGTTCAAGATGAGCAAATGGATGATAGGATAACTTGATTGATGTTAGATGATCACTTGGATAATTTGACTGATTGATATTTGATTTACTACAAAAAATGCAATAAATGTGGTAAACAAGCAATAAATGCAACGAGGAAGTTAGAAATGACTCACTGGAGGTCCGTAGTTAGGTGGTCTCTGATATTGTTGACGTCTCTCGAACCAATGCTCTTTGATAGGAACAACCATCTTGAAAATCAAAGCAGAACCAAAGCAAAATCTCAGAAGTCAAAAGTGAAAATGAATAGTAAATCAAGGGTTTTCAACCTATTTAAGCTAATTGGACCTAATTTAGAGGTGAAATTTTGGCTTTGACCTATATTAACCTATTAGTTCAATTGGGGCAAATTGTGAATCATGGCATATCATCAGTATTTTTCAAAAATGAAAACATATTGGATCAATCAATCAATCAATCAAATTTTTCAAATCAAGCATCAATATGTTTTATTTCTGAGGGGGCATACCATTGGAAATATCAAACAGCAATAATATCAACATCAGCAGTAACATCATCGAAAATCAAGAGACTGATCATCGAAATCAAAGAGAAAGTTTTTATTAGGAAATTTTTCATAATCAAACGAATGGGGCATCATATCGAAATCAATCATCAAATCAAGTATCATATCAGGATCAATCATTGAATCAAACATCATATTGAGAACCATCATCAGAAGGACCATCATATCATAACGATCATCAAAACCATATCAATTGAGAGTTTCATATCAATCATATATGCATCAATCTCACATCAAAAATCAAGGATTGACCATCGAAAGACATCAAATGAACATCAAAGATCGACCATCAATGAATCAGGACCTATCATCAAGCAAAATCAAAGTATTCTTTGAATCAACATGCTTCATACGTCAACTCAAAGAGGGGCATTTGTAATCACCTAAAAATGGACAAAGATCAAATCAAAGCAAATCAAGTCAAATCAAAGCAAGTCAAGGACAAACTTGAATCAATTGAATCACAATGCATAATTAGCCAATCAAAATAAAAATCAAGTCTTAATTCGAGATCAATCAAAATTGAGAGCATTTTAATCAAGTGCAATAAAATTAAAATATAATTAAATTAATTAATTGTATAGTCTTGGATTAAATTAAATTCAACTCATTCAAGGGGTACATGGCTAAAATAAATCATTTAAATCAATTAATAAATCTCAATTACTCTCAACAACCCAAAAGGAGAGGAAATTCAATCAACCAATGAGATTTAAGGAAAGGCATTCACATGGATCAAGCCAAATTCAATCTCAATCACTCAAAGTGAAAGAGAATCTTGTTCATTGATCTTGTCTACTTGTCCCAAGCTTTGAGGACACAAACTTTGCATTGTCTTCAAAGGGTGGAACCAAGGACTCAACCAAGGTTTAATCATGATCAAACACAACTACACCCCCTACCATTGGAAAATCTATAAAAGGAAGACTAAATTCCTTCATTATTATCAACCACACATCTAAGAATTGCATTGAACCTCTTGCAATTTGATTTTAGAAAGGCATTTGAGAGCTTAATTAGCATTTACTTTGATATAATTGTTAGCTTTAACTTGTTTATCTTATCATTCTCATTCTAGGACTGTCATTAATGGAAGTTTACTGAGAGCTTTGCATTAACATTCTTAGTTAGAGAGCCATAGGATGCTCAATTGATCATTGATTTGCTAAATAGTTGCTCTATTGTGGTTTAATTTAGTTACTATTTCATTTATTATTAATGATTAACCTTAATTCTATGAAGATACTTTCTCTACTATACAAATATAATTTATTAAAAATTAATATTAGAGGGGTTCACCACTTAGTGTGTTGGTCAAGTGGTGGTGTTGTTGTTGTCCCCACTCAAGTTCAAACCTCTATTGAACCATTGTGATCCTAGGCATGTGTCTTCACCGATCCAATGTGCTCGTCGATTTGGGCCTCGGTGGTTCATAGTTTCGAGTCAAAAGCATTTCACGTGGTGTTAGAGGTCGTATTGTGCCAAAATCACCAGTCATGTTAAAAAATTTACCATACGCTTAATTTTATATAAAAAAAATATTAGAAAAATATAATCAAAAAATAAAAACACTCAAAAAATACTTGAATTTCATTATTTTATTTTTAAACTATTTATGTAAAATGTGTGAGGTGAGGACTAGGACTGCAATAAATTCACAGAAGATTCTCATTAAAAAACAACAATTACAACAATTCACAATGAATGTGATGACAGCTGGAAATGGTAAATATCACTTAGAAACGGTCGTTCACAACAGGAACCCTATTTCATTTCTTTAGTACTACCAAATATAAAGGAGTTAATATAAATTAATTACAAGAAGATGTTCCCACTATGAAGTAAACAAGCTAACTTTAAAATGTTTAAGATAAAATGCAAGATGATTCAAATCACCCTTGTCGTTGGAATTTTTACTTGTCATTTTGTGTATTTTCTTTATTTTCATTCCCTACATTTTGCATTGCCTTTCTTTTGTCTTCCACGCTTTTGGATTTGTGGTTATGATTTTTGTGGTGATAATTTTTTAGCATATTTTTTAATTACCAGTGTGCCCATATTTTTACATTGAAAGTGTCTCTTATCTAAGATGATCAACCTAATATTGGCAATCAACTATTGAAAATCGTCCTCAAATCATGCATCAAAGAGAAATCAATCCAAACAAAGACCGCTATACAACATTAAAGAAAATCACCACACATGCATTAAGTGTCAATACAAGAGATGTACTTTGCATAGGGACACAACTATCCTCCATAAGAATGCACTTTTGGAAATGTCGAAAATACAATGAAATTTCACGAAAATTTCAGCATATGATCTTTATGATCTACACCCATTGTGTTGTAAATCCACAAAATATATGTGAAAAAAATGGTGTGTTTTCAAAATTTGTTGATTTTTTTGAAAAAAAAATATCTTTTGCCTTTTAGTGCATTTTGTATGGAGATTGGCCAGCAACCTCTAAAATCATATCACCTAGCATAAGAAGTTCTTGCAATAAAATAATTTAATCACTCAAAAATGGTCACCTAAGAACCATGGGCCCTTAATCTCAAATAAGTCTTCATTTCGATCAATTTTCCTAAGTCCTAATTCAAGGCAGCCTAATCTATCAATTTGATTTGATTAATATCCTATTTAAATCTCCGCACTCTATCAACAATAATTAATTAATTCCTAATTTTAAATATTAGTGGCGATTAAATCAACTCTTCATTATTTATTTAATTAACATATCAAATGTTTATTAAATAAATAAGATAAATCAAATCTCCACTATTTATTTAATCAATATTCTAAATATTGGTTAAATAAATACAATAATTGTCACTTAATCATAAAAGGGATTTAAATTAATTATTTCTTCACCTTTTGACAAAAATGCATTAAATTAATTGTAAAATCTTTAAAATGCATTTTGAGGTCATAAAAAAAAATCAGTTTTTGGAAACTTTTGATCAACTCAATCTTATAATTGAAAACAAAGGAGTTAACTAAAAAATCAATCCAGTTGACTCATCAATCTTTTAGAAGTTTCCATAAACAATCCACTAAACTCTCCAGTTGATTTAGAAAGTTTCTATTAAGACTGAATCTTCAAATCAATCTCCACCACTCATTCTCAATCAATCTTAGTCGTTCATTTTTTATTCAATTCTATATAAGTAGGCTTCATTCTCATCATAAAGGATCTCATTTTTTGCTAAAGTAATGTTGTCATTTTGTTTTCTAATCATTTGAGCTATTTGCATTGAAGTTGATAGTTTTAGTTAATTGCATACATTTAATAGGAACATCTCATTTCATGTTTAGTATGGATTAATGGTAGTTTCATAATCATTAGCAGCATGATAGCTTAGTTTCTTACATCATTACATCATAATCACATAGGAATATTTGGTTTTGTTATTAATTGGATGACACTAGTTGATAACTGGATAAACTTGCATTTCATGCAAACATGCATATTAAATCCTTCATTTAGATTTGGTCTATGTCACTGGTTTGCAATGATCTGAGAGCAATCCAAACATAGGTCTATTAGGAGGCAATGAGTCAATTTGATCTTCTTTAGAGTAGCTTTCATATGCTTTTATTTACTTAATTAGATCAAGCAATGATTGATGCAGGAGCATCTCAGGTCCTTGGAAATCTTGTGTCACCAAAAAGAAGTTGAAGTTTGTCTATGTTGCTCGGTTCCTTCTTTGACTGAGTTGGTCGGTAGTTGGTCGGTTTCCTTTGGTTATCGAGTATGGTCAGTTATCTCCTAGGTGATCGGTTGTTTCACTGGCGCTCGGCAATGCTTGTATGTTGCTCGATCATCCTTGCTTACCGAGTAGTTTATGGGCCATGGATTTAATGTTGGTATCCATCATTGGGAAGCATGTGGTCCCATATCTGACTGTTCCTTCCATTGATTATGGATCTGAAGGCCGACTCAGTTCGATAGCCTCTTGTATAAGTATAGTTGTTTGGTTAGAGTTTAGGAGGGAGTTTTTGGATAGAAGATAGAAGATAGAATAAAGATTGTTGATAGATCCTCGCATGTTGGAGGACTTTTGTAATTCATTGTAATATTTGGCCCTAACCAAGAAGGCCTTAAAGCCTGACATGTATGAATCAATTTGAATGAAAGAATATATGAATGATCCTACATTCTCTCTCTCACTGTGTTGTTGTTTCCGCATGTTGTTGAACAAGTTGGATTTATAGGGTGCGCCATCATTTGGCCCCTACTATCCTCCCTTGCGTTAGGTGGTATCAGAGTGAGGTGAGATCTGGATCTAGGTCTGTGAATCTAGGTTTGTAGGTTCCTTCTTGCGAAGCTCTAGTTGAATTGTTGTGGGGTGGCAGACTGCGATCTGACCTACAATTGCAAAGGGTTCCAAGATGGTTCATGGGAGGTGAGAAGTGGAACCAAGATTGGCAGGCATGTTGAGACAACTTGCTGCTAGATTAGAAGCTATTGAAATAGCCCAGAGAAGAGGCAGATATCTTGAAGATGTTAGTGATGATGAAGTTGAAGTGGAACAAGGTGAAGTAGAACCTGCACCTGTGATGGATCAAGGTGAGGAAATATTATTGAAGGCATTGACAAGCTTGAAGTCAACACCACATTTCAATCCTCTTGAATATAGTGGGAAATTGGATTCTGATGAATTGATAGGCTGGATCACCGAGATGGAAAAATATTTTGAGTATGAAAATGTATCTGAAGAGAAAAAGGTGAAGATTATAGGCACAAAGTTGAAAGGTCATGCATCCTTGTGGTGGGAGCATCTGCAATTGGATCAGAAGAAGAAAGAAAAAGACAAAATCAAGGTATGGAATAAAATGGTGAATAAATTGAAAGGAAATTTCTTACCTTGTGATTATCAGATTAACCTAGTTAGGTGAATGCAAAGTCTAAAATAGAAAGATAGCTCAGTAAAAGAGTATACTAAGGAATTCTATAGATTAGATATCAGATCTGGACATGATGAGGATGATGTGGAAAGAATTATTGGATACCTGAATGGTTTGAGAGTTTCCATCCAAGAGGAAATCAATTTGGTCAAGTTGGAGAACATTGAAGAAGCTCATCAATTTGTATTGAAAGCCGAGGAGAAATTGAACAAGAGACATGAATAGAGACAAAGAGGTTGAGGTGGTAGATTCCTTAGAGGAAGAGGAAGATCCTATGGTGAAAATAGTAGATCTAAACCTGAAAAGACAAATCTGGACAAAGGCAAGACCGAGTGGAAAGGTGAAAGTTCATCTAGAGGCAGAGGAAGTAACTACCGAGGTGGTTATAGAAGAGGTAATTTTTGAGGAACTTGTTACAATTGTGGAGAAGAAGGACATAGATGTTTTGAATATACACATGCTAGTAAGAAGGTTGGTAGCAGTAGAAATGCTTTGGTGCAAGAAGAGTCACCGAATGAACCTGAGAAGGAAAATAACGTTATGGTAAGGAGAGCACTATGGAATGAAAGTAAAAAGGAAGATCTGGTAAGGAAAAGTTTGTTCAAGACCAGATGTAGAATTTATGACAAATTCTAGAAAGTAATCATTGATAGTGGTAGCTCGTAGAATCTGGCATCTGAAGAGATGGTCATAAAGTTGCAGTTGGAAAGGTTGAGGCATCCAAAGCCCTATTAGATTTCATGGATCAAAGATGAGCATACACTCTTGGTAAGTGAACAATGTTATGTGAATTTGAAGATTGGAAAGTACTATGATAAAGTGTTGTGTGATATCATGCCTATGGATTGTTGTCATATTTTGTTGGGTAGACCTTGGCAATATGATAGACATGCTATATATGATGGGAGATTGCATAAGTATACTATTGTGGCTGATGGAAGAAAACAAATCTTGTTACCTTTTATGGAAGAACCTATTAGTAACGTTTGCACATCTGTGAAAGTTTGTTTGATGGAAGGAAGAAAGTTTGTTAAGGATTTGAAGAAGAATGATGTATGTTTTGTTGTGATTCCTAACAAACTGAGTAAGAAAACAGAGGATAATGTCCCTAAGGAAATTGATAAGTTACTCACCGAGTACAACGATATCATTTATGATAATTTACATGATGGTTTGCCATCGAAGAGAATTATTGATCATTGCATGGATCTAATCTCTAGAGCTAGTTTACCGAATAAGGCACCTCATTGGTTGACACCTACCGAGAATCAAGAATTGAACCGACAGATTCAAGAGTTACTGGATAAAGGTTTGATCAGAGAAATTTTGAGTCCTTATGCAGTACCTATGGTATTAGCACCTAAGAAAAATGGAGAATGGTGAATGTGTACTGATTCCAGAGCAATCAATAAGATAACAGTGAAGTATAGATTTCCTATACAGAGAAAGGATGATATAATGGATAGTTTGACTGGAGAAAAGTATTTCATAAAGATTGATTTGAAAAGTGGGTATCATCAAATCAGAATCAAAGAAGGTGATGAATGGAAGATTGCTTTCAAGACAAAAGAAGGTTTGTATGAGTGGTTGGTTATGCATTTTGGTTTAACTAATGCATCGAGTACTTTTATGAGGTTGATGAATGAAGTTTTGAAGAAATTCTTGGGTAAGTTTGTGATTGTATATCTTGATGATATTTTGATATTTAGTAAGACTAGAGAAGACCATTTGTTTCATGTTAGACAAGTTTTGCAGAGACTGAAAGAGGAAAAGTTGCTGATAAATCTTAAAAAGTGTTCATTCATGAAAGAGGAGATTGTGTATTTGGGATTTGTAATTTCAACTAATGGTTTGAAGATGGATCTTGAAAAGGTTGAAGCTATTCTAAATTGGCCTACACCTATGAATGCTAGTGAGGTAAGATCATTTAATGGTTTGACAAGTTTTTACCAAAAGTTCATAAGGAATTTCAGTTCTATTTGTGATTCTATGACTGAGACTATGAGAGGAGATAAAAGAGAATTCAAATGGACACATGGAGCCGATAAGAGTTTTGAGACTCTGAAGCAGAAGGTTGCTGAATTTCCTATTTTGGCATTTCCTGATTTCAATAAGGTATTTCAATGGAATGTGATGCAAGTGGTAGTGCAATTGGAGCTATGTTGAGTCAAGAAGGTAAACCTATTGCTTTCTTTAGTGAAAAGTTGAATGATGCTAGAAGGAAATATTCTATGTATGATCAAGAATTCTATGCTATTATTCAAGCACTAAAGAAATGGAGACATTATTTGATACCAAGTGAATTTGTGTTGTATACTGATCATAAGGCTTTACAATATTTGGGTAGTCAGAATAAGTTGAATCAGAGACATATGAAATGGGTTAAGTACTTGCAAAGTTATACATTTGTGATAAAGCATAAAAGTGGAGTCACTAACTGAGTTGTTGATACATTGAGTAGAAGAAGATCTTTGATGAATGAGATGAAAATTGAAGTTCTTGGTTTTGATGAGATGAGAGATTTGTATGAAACTAATCTTGATTTTTCTAAGCCATGGAGAAAGTGCAGAGCACCTACTCAAGATCAACCGAGTACAAAATGGGAAGAATATTTCATTCAAGAAGGTATGTTGTTCAAAGGTATTGAGTTGTGTATACCAAGAGGACAAATGAGAACTAATTTGATGAAGGAGAAACATAGTAGTGGTTTGGCTAGACATTTTGGCATTGCTAAAACTCTGAATTTGCTTAAGGAGAAATACTTTTGGCCACAGTTGTATAAAGATGTTCAGAAATTTGTGAAAAGTTGTGGAATTTGTCAAGTTGCAAAAGGAGTAAGTCAGAATACTAGATTGTATACACCAATTGTTGTACCTGAGAAACCTTGGACTGACATCAGTATGGATTTTATTCTTGGCTTATCGAAGACAGTAAGAGGTAATGATTCTATATTTGTTTTGGTAGACAGATTTTCAAAGATGACACATTTTATACCTTGTAGGAAGACATAGGATGCAGTACATGTAGCAGATCTTTTCTTTAAGGAAATTGTTAGATTGAATGGATTACCAAGATAATAAATTTGTCAAATACTTTTGGAAGACTCTTTGGAAGAAATTTGGCACTGAGTTGAAATATAGTTCTACATTTCACCCACAAATCAATGGACAGACATAAGTTGTAAATAGAAGTTTGGGAAATCTTTTGAGATGTTTAGTTGGAGACACACCTAGTAATTGGGATTCTATGTTGGCACAAGTAGAGTTTGCATACAATAATTTAGTAAATAAGAGTACTAGGAAAGCACCATTTGAGATTGTGAATGGCATACAGCCGAGAGGAATATATGATTTGAGAGACATTACTGATGAAAGTAAGAGAAGTGCTGAAGGAGTGAAATTTGCTGAGTACATGAAGACATTGCATGAAGATGTGAAAATCAAGCTGGAAGAGAGTAATAAAAAATACAAAGACAGAGATGATAGACCAAGGAGACATAAAACTTTTGATGTTGGTGATGAAGTGATGATTCATTTGAAGAAAGGTCAATTTCTTGTTGGAACATATGGGAAGCTGAAGATGAATAAGTTTGGACCTTGCAAGATTTTGAAGAAATTTGACTGTGGAAATGCATTTGAGATTGAGTTACCTGATGACATGGACATATCACCAATTTTCAACATTTTTGATTTGTATGAATATCATGAACTTGATGAAGACATGATAGTACTGATGGAATATCCTAAGAAGGAAAATGAAGAAGTTAAACAGATTTTGGAACAAAGAATTGGCAAGAGTATAAGAGGTAAACAGTATATGGAATATCTGGTAAAGTGGAAGAATAGACCGATTGAAGACAGTTCATGGATTTCACAGTCTGAGTTGGATGTAGCTTAGATCAGACCTACTGAATGATTCAGAGAATCATTTCTAAATAACCCCAGGTATTTGATGCAGGAGCATCTCGGGTCCTTAGCAATCCCATGTGACCAAAAAGAAGTTGAAGTTTGTATGTGTTGCTCGGTTCCTTCTTTGACCGAGTTGGTCGGTAGTTGGTCAGTTTCCTTTGGTTAATGAGTATGGTCAGTTATCTCCTAGGTGATCAGTTGTTTCACTGGCACTTGATGATGCTTGTTTGTTGGTCGGTCATCCTTGCTTACCGAGTAGTTTATTTTGAGTTTCTATTGAGGCCGACTTGTGCATTGATTATGGGTCATAGATTTAATGTTGGTATCCATCATTAGGAAGTGTGTGGTCCCATATCTGACCATTCCTTTCATTGATTATGGATCTGAAGGCTGACTCAGTTCGGTAGCCTCTTGTATAAGTATAGTTGTTTGGTTAGAGTTTAGGAGGGAGTTTTTGGATAGAAGATAGAAGATAAAATAAAGATTGTTGATAGATCCTCACATGTTGGAGGACTTCTGTAATTCATTGTAATATATAGCCCTAACCAGGAAGGCCTTACAACTTGACATGTATGAATCAATTTGAATGAAAGAATATATGAATGATCTTGCTTTCTCTCTCTCACTGTGTTGTTGTTGCTTCCGCATGTTGTTAAGCAAGCTAGATCTGTAGGGTGTGCCATCATTTGGCCCATGCTATCCTCCCTTGCATTAATGATGCATTGAAGTGTGTTTAGCTTAGTCACATTTTCCCACACACCATTTTTGGCGCCCACCATGGGGCTCGAGATTTTCATTCTCTGTCTCCACCTGATCATTTTTGCACTTCATGAATTTTGAGTCTCAGTTTTTGTACTCTAACCCTGTTTGCTCATATGAGCATTTACACAGGATAGTATGAGCCTATATCAAGACTCGTATCAGACACTAGGTATTCTCGTACGGAGACCAGTACCTTCTCGTACGAGAAATCTCCATTGTATTGCGTAGTTTTTCCTTTATTTTGGTAAAAATGAGTCTCTTTGCTTGTACGAGCGTTCATACAGACCAGTACGAGTCAGGATCCTAACTCGTACCAAAAACTAGGGATACTCATACTATTTGCAGTACATACTCATATGAGTCTGATCCACTATTTTGATAGAGATTAAGGAATTATTATGGTCTTTGTGATTTTTTGTAGTGAACATTTGGGTTGGCACTTTTTATGTATTGTTCTATGTTTTTCTAGCAGAACTAACCAGTTTGCAGGAGGCTTGAGTAAAGACATCAATCAAAAACCTTTTTCTTGTAGGACGCATGACAAAGAGTAAAGCAAATAAGACTACTGATGATTTGATGCAGGTTGCCTTGAAGTAGAAATTAAAATGTTGTGTCTGATTTAGAGCTTTTATTAGGCATCTTAAATATAGGTTCACTTGTGGTATCTTGTTAAAAGGGATAGGGGAGTATGCTCTTGCCTTTTTAAGGTAATAAAAAACCTAGATTCATTTGAGATATGCTTACATAGGGACTTGGGGAAATGAACTTGCTTCTTTTCTTTTTTTGTCTAATGTGTCTTATCATGTGTAAATCCCAAAGGATTGTATAGATGTATCCTCTCCCCTTGCCTTCATGGATCTTGGGTGAAGAGAAATCGATACAGTTCTTTTAGAGAGGTTTTCCTTAGACCAAGGTGTTCACCTTGAACACCCCAAGGGATGACCTCAAGCAGTAACAGGCCAAAGCCAAGTCTCCATCCTAACCGCTATATAAATGTGCAATTGTGATTAACAATCCAATCGATGGTGTGGTTGTGTGATAGCTCTCCTCCAGTACCTTTTGGTGCGTAAAACCTTGGTTCTCAAGGCTAGGAGACCTCCCAAGGGAGTTTTCCATACACTCGCTGAACTAGATGTCCCGGACTAAAAACCTTGTTATGGTTTTCCAAAAACCTTGTATTCACTGACACAAGGGGTCACCCATGCCCATGAAGACATCCCACACTTTCACGGCTCATAGTAGAGATAGTGGTTCCTTGGGAGGTAATGACCCTTGGAATTCTAAGCTTGGTGTGCATGAGAAGTGAGTGCACTAGTAAGGAGAAGCCTATGCCTCCAAGCTTCTAGGCTATTCACTATGAGTAGGCATGACTGAACTTTGTTTAAGTGGGAATTCAGTGGATATTGTCCTTCAAGCCTAGGTTGTAGCATGTTTGTTTCATATTCACAATGGTATTTCTACTTGGTGTGTCTTGTGTGAGTGTTTAAAACATTGAATGAACTCCTAATAACGCTTAAAGCACTCTATAAAGCATTTCAAAATTTGACACAAGACTACCTCAAGACATTCAAACACTTTTGCACAACCTTCCACAAATTTTTCCAAGTACCAAAGTTTCAAAAACATTTGCAATCTTAAGATAGACCTTTGCTTTTCATATAGCCTTCATTCTTGCATATTTTACCTTTCATATAAGCCTTCATTCTTGCATATTTTAGCTTTCATATAGCCTTCATTCTTGCATGCCTTAATTTGCATAATAATCTTTTCACAAGCCATCATTATTTTCTTATCTTAGTTTACATATTAGTGTGCATGATAGTCCTCTCATACATATTTCTTTGCATAGTATAGCTTGCATAATTAGTCCTCATAATAGCCTTATCCATAAATCCTCATCTTGCATAATTCAGTCCACATTTTAGTCCTCATTTACAACCTCCATTATAGCCTTTTGTATATTCATTGCCCATTTAGGTCCCTTGAAAGTTTTATTCAAAAATCTAAAAAAAATGTCAATATTAGAGGTTTCCCCTTTTGTTTGTGAGTAAAGGATCTTGAATTTGGTTAGTCTTTTTATCAATCTCTTTAACTTTTATCATTTATCTTTGATCAAGATCTACCTACATTTTGGGAGAGCTTGATCTTGTCCTTTTTATCATCTTTGATCTTTTATTTCTTTTTCCAAAGTGAAGATCTGAATCCTCTTGGGGTTGTCCTCTTGGATTTACATTTTCCAAGGTTCTTTTAAAAAACTTTCCAAAACATCCAAACATCCAAAAATCCAAAAACTAAATAAATATTCCTTTCAAAAATCAAATTTCATAAAAAGCCTTAGTTGCATGTCATTTAGCTTGCATACTTTTGCATTTCTCATTCCAAAAATTAGATTGCATAGAGCCTTAGTTACATGTCATTTAGTTTTCATTCTTCATCCAAAAGTCAAATTGCACATACCTTAACTACATATCATTTAGTTTGCATAACTTAGATTTCTTAAATCAGCTTGCATCAAATTCTTAATTGCATATCATATAACACTTTGCATGTTGTTTTTATAATCTAAAAAATCCCAAAAACATAATCTGCATTTTGTTCCAAAATTCAAGAATCTAAAAATCAAACTTTCAAGATCACAAGTTGCATGAACTAAAACAAATCTGCCCTTGAAAAATCAGAGAATCACTTTGCAAAACAACCCAACACTTTGTCACAAGTTTTCAAAATACACCTTGGGTTTTGGTAAATAGTCTTCCTATCATTCTTGGTTACACAAAGCGACATCATTATGAGTTCAAATCTTGTCACAAACTTTTCCTAAGATCAGATTCCATCATCAAAATTTCATATTATCTTCTCTTGAGTGGTGTGTGTGCAAAACCACATAGGTTTCTTAACCTTGACTTGGATCTAAGTCACTTGCAACTCCCTCTCAAATAAGATGCTTTCCTGCTTCCATTTTGCTAAGGACTTGGTCAAAACTTGATTGTTCTCAACTACACTACATTTTCAGATAACCAAGATATGCTTGTCTAGACTAGAAACTCTTCTGGACATCTTTTAAAAGAGAATCCTTTCACATTTGAAAATAATCAACTTTTTGGAGACAAGCCCGGAACCTCAGGACAATTTGAATATCATCAAGCAAAACCCTCTGATCACAAAATATCTAGATGAGGGAAACAACATGAAGACTAGCATCTTAATAACCATGATGTCGGTACTCTTGACATTGATCATGATGATTCTTCCAGTGAATCAGAGCCTAACAAAGCAAGCATTGTCCGGTGTAAGGCAGACAAGGAGTTCCTCAAAATGATGAAAGTTATCATGGCTATGGAAATGGAACAGTATTTCCTTGAATTGGCAAAGCAAGGAGCACAATTACCTCCCCAATATAGAGCAGAGGACGTCATTGCCAAAGAGGAGGAAACTCCTCTAACACTTATCACCAAGCAAATGCAAGTGATACAACTCGAGCTACAAAAAATGAAGAAGAGTCAAGAGAAATCCACTTCCAAATACTCTATTGACTCCATTTGCCCATTCCCATTTGAGAAAAACTTGTACTTACCCCCATTCTCGCGAGGGGTAGAAATCCTGAAATTTGACAAGCATATGGGGAATTCTGATCCACAAGACCATATCCAAGAATTTTGTGCATAATGCATGGAGTTTATGCATGAAAACACATATTTTATGTGTATGTTCCCTCGGACCTTGGGAGGTTAAGCGATAGAGTGGTTTTCAAAGTTACCCACAAGCATAAAGTTTTTTGATGAGCTTATCAAAAAATTCCTTCAACACTACCCGTATAACATCCAACATCCTATTACAATGCTAGACCTTTGCAATGCCAAACAACAAACATGAGAACCTTTCTTGACTTTTCTTCAGTGATGGAGGAAGATCTTTTCACGATATCCACGTCTCATTCCTGATATTGAGAAAATGGACATCTTTATCAGTGTACTGATTCCAGAGTTGAGCTTCCCCATTCAACTGCAAGACCCTGACACCTTTGACAAGTTGGTGAAAAATGCACTCAAAATAGAAGATGCACTTGTAAAGAAAGGGGATATTACCCTTTATAAAGAAAACAAGTTCAATTCCAATCCCAAAGATAAAAATAAATATTGGAATAAAAACAAGAATGTGGTGAATGATGGGGTGGTAGATTGAGTTGTTCCTCCACCTAAACTAGTAGTATTCAATCTAACAAGTGGCACTAAAGCCCTTAAAGCTACTAAAAATACCACCAAAGCCCCATGCAAGGGCACAAGTAATCTTCTCAAAGATAAACCATGGGCTAAGCCCAAGCGCCACTTCACACCTCTTGGAGAGTCCTACGGGTTGGCACTTAAAACTCTTCTCACAAATCAACTCATCACTTTACCATATAATTCTAAGCCCTATGAGCCAGAAATCAAACCTAAGTGGTGGAATGACAATGATTACTGTGATTATCATAGAAATAAAGGGCACAAGACTGAAAATTACATGTGACTCAAACATGAGATCCAAGATCTCATTGACAATGAAGTGATCATAGTGGACAACCACACTACCAATACAGATCACAAATCATTTAAAGACCCTTTACCAAAATATGAAAGAGGGGAAAGTTCTAAGCCAAAAGAAGGTGCTTGAATTAATCACACATATGGCACCAATGACAATAATATTATCAATATGCTTGAGGAAGCCCCTTTCAAACATTGTAATGTCATCATTGTTCCTAAACAAGACGAAGAGTCCAAATTTGCCAATGTAGTGACTCAAGCGCAAGTGAAAGTCACTTTAGGGGGAACAAAAACTCCCATTATCATAGATCAATCATCAAAGCCCTCCTCATCAAGCAACAATCAGCTATAACCGCTCCCAAGACATCAAATTCTAAACAACTGGTTCCACCACATGCTGCTAACTATAGTATTGTTGAGCACCTGAAAAGGACCACTGCTCAAATATCAATCTTTGAATTTCTCAAGATCTCCCCCACTCACAAAGAGATCTTAGATCAAGCCTTATCAAATGCCAATGTCCCCAAGGACTTGGATTTAGAGTGGTTCCAGTCTATGGTAGGTCATTTGACCTCACCACACTATCCATCATTTTCATAGGAAGATGATAATTCCTTGAGTCACCCACACAATCATCCTCTACACATTGAAGTCATGATTCGTAAACATCAAGTCAAATGAGTATTGATAGATGGAGGCACAGGATTAAATATCTGCACATACAAACTCATCGAACAACTAGGCTTGTCTGAATCTTCTATTGATCCCAAAAAGAATATAACAATAAAAGCTTATGATGAACAAGAGAGATCTTCCAAAGGTCTCATATGCTTACCAATCAGAGTGGGGCCAATAAAAAGAGAGGTAATCTGTCAAGTCCTCGATCTCCCACTAGCATACAACATCTTGTTGGGTCATCCTTGGATTCATGAAATGCAAGTAGTACCATCAACATTTCATCAATGTATCAAATTTCCCTTCAATGGTATGGAAGTTATTGTGCCTGTAGACACCAATTATGTCTACAATACCTTAAAATAGACAGGTGATACACTTATACCTCATAACAGTTGTATGCACCCTAAAATGGTCACCTAGACTTTGGGCCCCATTTATTAATTTATCAATTTCCTGAATCGATCCTTTGCAATTTTCAAACCAATTCCTTAATCAAATCGCAATTAAATAAATAATTCAAATATTTCTAAGGTTTGATCATTTCATCAATAATTTTGTTTAATTAAAAGAAATATTCCTCTTTTAAATAAATAAAATAAGCTTATTTAATTAAAAGAAATATCTTAAATAAAATAATCTTATTTAATTAAAATCCCTTTTAATTGAATGATTTTATCTTATTTAATTAAATATTCATCTTTTTATTAAATAAACTTATCTTATTTAATTAAAAGATAATTCCTCTTTTAAATAAATAAAATAGGCTTATTTAATTAAAAGAAATATCTTAAATAAAATAATTTTATTTAATTAAAATCCCTTTTAATTGAATGATTTTATCTTATTTAATTAAATATTCCTCTTTTTATTAAATAAACTTATCTTATTTAATTAAAAGATAATTCCTCTTTTAAATAAATAAAATTCCCACTTCAAGCAAAATCTGTGATGGAAAAGGAAATAAATCAAATAAAAAATAAAACAAAAATCCTTTTCTTGATTCTTTCCTCTTTTTGCCTTTTTTTTGGATTTATCCCACATTGCTCTTGGAGATGCATTCTCTTCCACATTTTTTTATATAAGGAGCCCTCTCCTTCTCATTTCGGATCCCAAAATTTTCATACAATTGTTATGCTGCAAGTTTGGAGAGAAATCTTGGAAGAAGCTTTTTGAGCATTTGGAGCTTGGATATTTGAGACTTCTTTCTTCTTGTCTTCTTCTCTCATGCCTCATGGCAATCCATAATTTATATTAGTATTGCATTTACATAATAGTTTAGATTCATGTTTCCTTTCATTGTTCTAGCTTAATCCACATAGCATAATTAGCAAGGATTTGTAATATTTTCATTTCAATAAAATAGTTTACTTTCTTGCATTGTTATCATCTAGACTAGTTTCATTTGCATGCAATAACTTGATGATCATGGAGATTATCATGCTTGCTATTCATCTTTGAATTTCTTGTTTCTTGGTGTACTTGCATGGGCATAACTAGGTCAATCTGAGGGCCTCATAATACAACCTCTACACTCCACAAATAGAGAGTTGTGAATTTCTATTTGAGACCTCATTGTTGAGTGTTCTTGAATGTAATGATTCACATAAGTGTGACACTTTTATAGCACACATTTTTGGCACCCACCGTGGGGTAACCCACTTTTACATGTTGGTTTTGATTATTTTTGGAGCTAACCCCCTTCTGTGGATTTGCTTGGAGACTAAAACCCTAGATTTTCATAGATTTGATCATATCTCCCAAATGGCTTGGTGTTTTGGTCTGAAATTTTTTTTGCAGGTTTACGACATATCAGAAAAGCTCCAATAAAAATTTCAAAAATTTTTTGAAGTATTTTCGATTTTTTATAATTTTTTCTTGATTTTTCATAAAAAAATATTTTTTGGCACAAATTAGCATATTTTTAGAAATTTTAATATTTTCGGAAAGCTTTTCAAATTATACAGGGGGTCCATTCTTTATGTTTTGAATTTGGATGCAATATCATAGCTCAAATAATTGATTTACAAAAATTGGTCTGTTTTGGTAAAATGGGTCTCTAGGGCACAAATGAAGAGATTTTTCTAAAATTTTTACATTTTTGGAAAGATCTTTGTTTTTTAGTAGTGGTCTTTGTTTTGCATTTCCATTTTTTTTGCCGAAATCATATCAAAAAAATCAGATCTTGTTGACTAGGTCAAATGCAAAAAAATAAAATTTTGTGATGAGTATGCACTTATTTTTCATTATTCAATGCATGATATGAGTTGTCATTTGGATTATTTTCTGGCTATTATTGCTCCTAGCAATTGATTTTTAGATCTAACCCTAGGGTTTGCATAAGTTGGATATACATTGCATATCTTATTTTCTTGTTGGAGAGTTCGTGGCTTGCTTGCACAAACAAAAGCTCAACAAAAATCTCCTAAGTGTGTTGCATTGGACTTGAGGTATTTTGTTCAATCTCTATAACACTTAGATTTTGGGCATAAAATTAATCTCTCGTAGGTTTGGCTTGGGTGATTTATCGCTTTCATAAACCACATTTTGATTTTGGGACTTTAAAAATAATATAGATTCATTTCTAGCATATGTGTTTCACATAGATAAGTAGGCCCTATTAACACTATTCATGGTTCTTGAGAGAGTGAGTTTCTAGCAAAACTCTTCTCAATGAGAGAACCCTTGTAGGTAGGGAGGTTACTAGAACTGTCTTTGCGTTCTACTAGATTTGTAGTCTTTGACTTTTCGATTGATGCATTCTCTCTCCAGAGAGGTTGATAGATCATGAGTTATTTACATTACGAATCTTGGCAACATAGTTATAGTCTTAGCATGTCAGAATGAATCTATCTTCTATGTTTGGGTGAAGAGAAAAGAATAGAGGATTATGCTCTACTCCCTTTTTGGGTAGTACCAGAGACTCGGACCCTTGGATCTAAACCAAGTCCCCATGTGGTCCTTGTTGTGAGTCACCTTTTAGAGAGGGTTAACTGTAGTGGACATTCCCTTCATTGGGTAAACCACATTGATAGAACCTCAAGTGGTAATAGCCACTTTTGTTGTGGTAGTGAAAACCGCTATACAAATGTCCTTGTGGAAGAAATCTCCATGGGTATAGTTTCTTAATGGGCTGTCAAATCTCCTCAGCATCTCCGATTGATTAATTTCTCAAAATGTGTCAAAACCCTGGTGCGCCTAAATTAGAGTTTGCCTTCTTGAAATTGTAAAAGTTGTAGAGTCAAGCCATTATTAAACACCATAGTGCAACCAAATTTTTTCTTTTTAGGACTCTGTGTGTGATTGGGAAAACATTTTGGAGAACATACACAAGTAGTATCTTTAAGGAATAGCATACTAAGTCAATATTCATGTTCATGAGCAAGGTTGCTTTGTCCCTTGCTCATTGTTTGAAGATGTTTGCTTGTTGAAACTCCATGGTTGTTGTTCTATGTGCTTGATAAATGTTGGAAATCTTTTAATATGCCTAGTTAATTTTTTAAAACAATCAAGAAACTGAGTTCCTAAGTTTTACACGCTTGCTGGCCAAACCATCGTACGACACTGAAAACTCATCGCACACCATTCTAAATTTTATCGTGCGATACTTCGCTGCTATTTTTACATCATACATCTTGCTTGGATTTTATCGCACCAGTAGCCTGGAAACTGTCACCTGGCCTCTATGAGAAATATCACCCTGTTTGCTTGGAAACTATTGCACAGAGTTATTTTACTATCTCGGTTGTCTACAATCTGAAACTAATTAGTGTCCTATTTTTCAGTCTCTTTGGTTGATTCTATTCAGATCAGGTTGTTTATCCTATCATTGGAAGCTTTTTCGTGCTTGGGATTCTTGTGTTTTGACCTTTTGATTAGTAACCTTTGATCTTGCAAGTGATCTTGCTTGGAATCGGTGTGTCAGAAATTGCTCTTGTTGAAATAGACCAACCTTTGGATTCTTTGATAGCATACTTGGAGAGTCATAGTAGTCTCTTGTCTAATTCACTTCCACCCAAATTCAATTTCAAACAAATATAACTTGGTTAACATCATCCTCCTAATCCATATGTGTTAGGATACTTGTCCTTTTATTATACACCTCTATGGCAGTGTTGAGTTACACCTTTTGCAATTTTCTATCTCACCATCTCTATTTTGGACAATTGAACACTTTTACTATCCTAGTTTGATACCAATGTTTCTTAGGGTCATCTTATCACCAAGTGCTTTTCCTTTCATGTCAGTTATGACAAGGTATCAAGTAAGTAAAGGGAAATGACCTCAGATAGTCTTCAACCAATTACCCCCTGTTCAAACTCGCCAAAGACGAAAAGAAAAGGAACCCGTATTTGACCAATCACCTAGGAGCAAGTCTGAAGTTTGGTTTAATCCTAAGAGTAATCCTAGTGAGTTGGGCACATCTTTAGCACCCTCTTATTCATATATGGACATGAGTTATACCATGACTAGAAAGGAGAGGGAAGCAATGGATCAAACTCTGGATGACATGTTTCAGAGACATAGAGACAACATGCTATTTGATCAACCAAAATCACCCCCTATCAACACCAGATATTTGGATGCTCATCAAAGAGCTGAAAGGTATACAAGATGAGCTCACCAAGATGAATGGTCACAACATGAAGACCAAAACAATGAATCTTGTGATGCTCATGTCAATGCAATGTATACCAATGACTTGTTCAAACATTTGAGACCCAATTCTCCACTCCAAACAATTGCAAGGTATACAAGTGAAAGGCTCAAAAGAATTGAGTGTGAAAAGAAATCCTTTTTGGAGGAACAAGCTACAAAAGAAGAGAGATTTAGACTCTTAGAGGCAGAACAACAAGCCTTGTTAGAATTGGAAAGGAAAACCTCTCAGGAAGAACAAGATAGGCTTTTAGCCCAACAACTTAATGCCCAATTCAACAATAGGGGTACCAACAGTGGAAACAACTCTCCACCATCTACTCCCTCAGGAACTCCACGAAGCAGAAGGTGTTCCCTTCAGGATCTCCTAGTCCTAGAGGAAGAAGGACTTCACAACATGACCATTATAGGAGATGAACACCTCCTAGGAACTCAAGACAACCCTCCCAATGAGCTCATCATGGTTCCCAACATGGAGGAAGTAGTACAAGTTTTGATGCTCAAGACTTTATGAGGATGCAACAAGAACCACTATTACAACAATATGTGGAGAAGTATCTAGAGAAAAATAAGGATAAGTTCCTAGAGAGCTTGATTAACAAGGGTGCCAGAGTTCCTTACAACTTTGATGTGGATAGGAAAATCAAGAAACAAAGCCCATCACAAGAAGAGGAAATCAAGCAAATGAAAAGCATGATGGAGAAAATGATGGCACCAAAGAGTTCTTTCAACCTTGACTCTATTTGTCCTAATCCTTTTGATAGGAGTGTGATTATGAGGGACTTCCCTAGGAAGGTTGAAATTCCACAGTGTGACAAGTATGAAGGCAATGGTGACCCACATGATCATGTGCCAGTTCTACATCATGAGTTTTGAGTTTCACCAAGATGACTCCTATTTGATGAGATTATTTCCAAGGAGTCTCAAGGGCCAAGCAATTGAGTGGTTTACCAACATAACCCCTCTTGTCAAAACTTTTAAAGAACTTGTCCACAGATTTGTGCAACATTTTGTATACAACTTGTCAAGATCAGTCACTATGCTAGACTTGTGCAATTTGAAATAGAACCAAGGGGAATCCTTTGTTACCTTCCTACAAAGATGGAGATGATTGTGCTCTCGATATTCTAGGACTATCCCTGAGCATGAAAGGATTGATATCATTGTTAGCAACTTGGTGCCTGAAATGCGATATGAGGTTTGGAAGATGGTCTTTGATTCCTTCAACACTATGGTTGAAACCGCATGTAGAATAGAGGATGTCTTGAAGGAGTAAGGTATTTTGACTAAACATAACAATAACAACAATAGTCAAAATAATAATAACTCTCATAAAGACAAAGGGAAGAATGTGCATTGGAACAAAAATAAACAAGTGGTCAACGATGGAGTTGTGGACTCTTCCCAACCTAAGGATCAAGGTGTCCTTCACTTGTCCAGTGCAGTTCAAGGTATGAAGCTCAATGTACTTCCTCAACAAGAGAGCAGCCCAAGGTATCAAGAGAAGCCCAAGAAGGAAAAATGTCAATTTTCAAAGATTGGTGATTCCTATGAGGATGTGTTCAAAATGCTTATTGCCAAAAATCTTGCACATCCTCAAGATCCTACAAAACACCATATTCCTGATGTCAAACCACATTGGTGGGATGAGAAAGCTTTCTATAAATTCCACAATGGCATTGGACATGACATCGAACATTTTTGGAAGCTGAAGCATATCATCCAGGATCTAATTAAGAGTGGGAAGCTTCAAATTGATGGGTTGAATACCAACACTGATCACAAAGCATTTAAAGAGCCTTTGCTTAAATATGAGAAGGGGGAAACCTCTAAAACCAAGCATGGAAAGGCTGCAATCAACTACACCTACACAGCTATGGAGAATGTGGTTAATATGTTGGAAGTTGTGGAGGAAAGTGTCAACATGACAAAAGGAAAAGATCCCTATGGCTATGACTCTCCTCCTATATTTGATGAAGGACCCGTTGTGGTGCTAAGAGGTCCCAACTCTAGGGTGTCTTCCCAAGGTCTTAATGTAGTAACAAGAAGTCAAGGTCTCGTTGTCCTTAGAGGACCCAATTCTGGTCAAACCAGTAAACCCAAGCAAGTGACATCCAAGAATTTCACCACCAAATCAGTTGTGAGTCCTCAGTCGAACTATAACCTTGTTGATCAGTTACAAAGAACACCAGCTTAGATTTCAATCTTTGAGCTTTTAGAATTGTCTCCAAGACATAAGCAAATCCTTGAGGATGCTTTGCATACAACAAATGTCCCTACCAACATAGATGTCGATCAATTCCAAAACATGGTCAATCACCTTGCCAGCCCTCATTACCTAACATTTTCAGAGGAAGATGATAAAGCTTTGAGCCATCTGCATAATCTTTCCCTTCACATTGAGGTCATGATCCATAAAACCTGTGTCAGGTGTGTGTTGATAGATGGGGGTGCTGGGCTCAACATTTGTTCTTTGAGTTTGTTGCAAATACTGGGTTATTCTGAAGAAGTCATTGACACTCAGAAGAAGATTACCATTAAGGCCTATGATGGGGTAGAAAGAAGCTCCAAAGGGTTGGCCATCCTTCCTGTTAGGATTGGTCTTGTTGAAAAGGACATTTTGTTCCAAATTGTTGATGCTAGTCCTCTGGCATACAATATCTTACTGGGTAGACCATGGATCCATGACATGCAAGAAGTACCGTATACCTACCATAAATGTGTTAAGTTCCCCTATAATGGAGTAGAAGTTTGTATACCCAGGGATAGCACATTATCAGTCAATGAAATTTTAGTAGGGACTCGTGTCCCTCTCAACAAAGAAGCAGAGAATTTTGATGCAGCTCTAGAACAGTGCAAGAATAAGCTCAAATCCATAGACCTTGGTATGGGAGGATATCAACTTGACTCCTTTACAAAACTACCAATATCACATAGGTCTTATGGTAAACCGTCACAACAGATGTGACCTTCATCTTCGGCCATGACTTTTTTTGGCACAATTGTAGAGTCCTCAGTGCCCATCCAAGATTAAAAATAAGAGGTGGCTATCGAGGACTGGATCTATAGAGAAGACAAATACATTCATAATGAAAAATTATCTCCCTCTCCTAAGACTTATGGAAGAGGGTATACTCTTGTTAAAAATATGGGCTATCCGGGACATGGTCCTCTTAGTCATAGACTAGATGCTAGAGTTGAACCTCTCGATCATGCTCTTTTTGGACACAGGTCTAAAAAAATGGTTGGCCTAGGTTTTGAAAAAGATAACCAGAGCAATGTTCCTATCCTTGGTGAGATGGATAGTGAGGATGAAACAAAGTATACACCCAATTTGGAAAACCAAAAAAACATGTGTGAAGATTGGGTTACTTCCACCAATCTCCTTTGGGGAGATTTAGATGAGCTAGTTGCACATATAACAACTGAAAGCATAGAACCAAATGAGTTAGAAGTTGAGGATCCCATTAGAGAATGATAGTGGGAGAACATTATTCACTTGATGGAGAGAGATGTTACCCTAGATGATATTCAAGCTTCTACATCAAGATGCCCAAAACATGCATGGTGTAAACATCCCAGTCGGGATTCAGATACAGACTCACATGAATATGAATGGGACTCTCTCTCTGATGCTTCTATAGTTGACATGGATGTTGATGTCATCCATACATATAGCTCCCAACTTGAGGTAGCTAATGATCCAAGTGTAGGATTAGAGGATTCAAATCCATAAGTCACTTTAGTGGATGATGCTTCGCTTAGTTGGATAAATCCTAATTTGGGTACCTTAGAAGGATACCTAACAAATCCTAACTCTGCAATCACCAGAGATGATCCCATCAGCATTAACAACATCAAACCTGTCATTGATCTACCCCTTGCTAATCCTCATCTCATTGATTGGTCTCAACAATATCAAGAGCCTCAGCTCCTAACTTTCCAGAATGACTATGAGATAGCTTGCTACCTAAATGCCCTTGAGCCTGTAGTCTCTTCCACCAGCAACCCAACTACAAACATGACAGAATCGGATATCAAGTACCTTAGTCACAAAATGAAAAGAAAAGAAAATAAAAAGAATAATGGCTCTGATGGTGAAAACCACTATGTGGTGGTATCAGAACCCAAAAAAGTAAAAATAAAGGACATATCCAAGGGTGAAAACCTCTCTGAGGCACCTAAGGATGAGGTACTTGATCATCTTCCAAGTTATTTTCAAGATAGATCATCAGTGCTTGTTGAGTCTACATAGTCAGTAAACTTGGGCACAGAAGAAGCACCACAAATTATGCATTTGGCTCAGTCTCTATCAAAATAGGAAAAAGAAACATATACCAAGTTCCTACAAAGCAAGAAAATTATTTTTTCTTCGACTTACTCAGATATTCTAGGATTGGACACTAATCTCATTATGCATCATTTGTCCATAGCTCAAAGTATCAAACCATTTAAACAAAAATTGAGGAAAATGCATCCTCACATAGCTCTTCTTGTCAAAACTGAACTAGAAAAACTCCTAAGTGTAGGATTTATAAGAGCTATTGATTATGCTGAATGGATTTCAAATATTGTCCTAGTTTCTAAACATGACAAATCCATTCATATCTGCACTGATTTTAGAGACCTTAACAGAGCATGCCCAAAGGATGATTTTCCACTTCCTAACATAGACATGATAGTGGACATGACCGCAGGTTATGAGATCTATTCCTTAATGGATGGTTTTTCTGGGTATAATCAAATCAAGATAGCTCCTGAAGACCAAGAAAAGACTGCATTCACTTGCACATGGGGAACCTATTGCTGGAATGTCATGCCCTTTGGACTGAAAAATGCAGGAGCTACTTATCAAAGAGTTATGACAACTATCTTTCATGACATGATGCATAAGAATATGGAAGATTATGTGGATGACACCTTGGCTAAATCTAAAACAAGACATACACACTTAGGTGATTTAGAAGTCATTCTAGATCATATGGAATAGTTTCAATTGAGGTTAAATCCTAAAAAGTGTGCATTTGGAGTCACCTCTGGAAAATTGCTAGGATTTATCATTTCAACCAAAGGAATAGAGGTAGACCCAGAAAAAGTCAAGCAATCTTGGATATGCCGCCTCCCAAAAACATTAGCCAAATGAGGAGTCTCCAGGGATGTCTTCAATCTATAAGGAGGTTTATTTCACAACTAGCAGATAGAGCTCAACCCTTCAATAAGACATTGCATAAGGGAGTCAAATGTGTCTGGAATGAGGCTTGTTAGAAGAGCATTGACCAAATCAAGAAGTACTTGGAAAATCCTCCAATATTAATGCCTCCTATCCCAGGGAAGCCACTCATTTTATATGTTTCAGCAACAAAATCTTCCTTGGGGGCATTATTAGCTCAACTTGATGACACTGGAAAAGAAAGAGCCATATATTATATTAGTCATATGCTTATTTCATATGAGGTCAATTACACTAGTATTGAGAAAGCTTGCCTCATCATGGTGTTCACTTCCCAAAAGTTGCAACATTACATGCTTGCGCATACAATACACCTCATAGAAAAAATTGATCCTCTCAAGTATTTTCTTGGTAAGGTTGCTCTCACAAGTAGACTTTCTAAGTGGATGATGGTCTTATCAGAATTTGACATAGAGTATGTTGAGCGTAAAGCTATAAAAGGACATGCCATTGTAGATTAGCTAGCTGATTTCCCAATTCAAGACAACATGCCTATTCAAGTTGAATTTTCAGATGAGCACCTAATGTACATGACTCAAAGGACATGGAGGATGTTCTTTGATGGCTCTTTTATGCAAAATGGTTTAGGAGCTAGAGTGTTATTTGTTTCTCCTCATGGGTACACAATTCCTAAGTCCTACAAACTATTGTTCCCATGTACAAATAACATTGCTGAATATGAAGCCTTGACAAATGGATTAAAAATGGCTATAGAATGGAGAATCACAGAGCTGCATATTTATGGGGATTCATAGCTGATTATCAACCAAGTTAATGAAGAATATGAAACAAAGGATGAAAAACTAGTACACTACAAGAAAATGGTTGATTCTTTGAGGCGATATTTCACATTTGTTACATTTCAACAAGTCGCTAGAATAGAGAACAAAGCAGCTAATGTTATGGCTACATTGGCTTCACTCCTTTAGCTAGAACAACATGAATCTAGATTTGAATTCCTAGTTGAAGAGCTACACTATCCCATTTATGACTCCCAAGAAAGCCAAGTTATTTGTATCCTTGTTGGCCATGAGTCATCCCACTATGGTGCCATTTACTCATATCTCCGTGATGGTATTATCCTTGAAACCTTCAACCATTCTGAATGATGAAGCCTAACCCGAAATGCCTCTCACCATACCCTTATCTCTGGTGATTTGTATAAGAGGGGTTTAGATGGGACACTTCTTAGGTGCTTGGAAAATGATGAGTCTGACCAAGTGATAGTTGACATCCACGAGGGAATTTGTGGGGGACATTCCAATGGTCTTGCCATGGCTCGAAGGTTACTTAGGGCTAGGTACTACTAGCCTACCATGTAGACAGATGTAGTAGCTTTTGCCAAGTCATGTGAAAAGTGTCAGAAACATGGAAACCTAATACATGCCCTAGGCAGGGAGCTTATTTTGTCTATATCTCATTGGCCATTTCAGCACTGGGCCTTTGACCTTGTTGGGTAGATTCACCCCAACTCATCAGGTGGACACAAATTTATCATCACTGCTACTGACTACTTTACCAAATGGGTGGAGGCTGTTCCACTTTCTATTGCCTCGAGCAAGACAATTTCTTTACTCATCTTAAACCACATCATTTGTCAGTATGGAGTGCCCTCTAAAATAATCACTGATAATGGAGGCCAGTTTAAAAACAAGGACCTTACACACCTCTACAAGAAGTTCAAGATAAAACAACATTGGTCCTCCATTTACTTCCCACAAGAAAATGGACAAGCAGAGGCATCTAATAAGACCATTCTTAAAATTCTCCATAGAACAGTCCACAAGAATGGTAGAGATTGGCATCTATAGGTAAATCCAACCTTATGGGCTTATAGAATGAGTATTTGTACTCCAACTGGGGCTACTCCTTTTTCCCTTACTTATGGCGTTGAAGCAGTGTTACCTTTAGAGGTAGAGATTCCTTCACTTAGAGTTTCTCTCAAAGGTCTAGTTACAGATGAAGACTATAGCGCCATGAGACTTCAGGAATTGGAACTTCTAGATGAAAAGTGTAAAGCATCATTTGATCACATGAGGGTCTACCAAAAGTGTATGTCCAAAGCATTCAACAAGAAGGTTTTCCCTAGAGAATTCCAAGTGGGAGATCTTATTTTACGAGAAAACCCTAAGAACCAACAACATAGAAAACAAAAGGGCAAATTTGAACCTAATTGGCTTGGACCCTACATTATCACAGTGGCTTTTGGGATAGGTGCTTACTTATTATCTGATGAAGAGGGAGAGAAGCTCCTTGATCCTATCAATGTCTTGCACCTGAAGAAGTTCTATTCATGATGCCCGTTCTGTCTGGGGGCATCCTTTGTATATATTTATTGATCCTAAAAAATACAAAAAAAATTCATATATGATGCTAAAAATATTCTACAAATTAGAAAATGTCCTTAAAAAAGAGCATCCTAGTGAAAACCTAGCAATAGGTTCTTTGATGTCTCACCCAAAAAAAATTCAAAAAATTCAAAAAAAAAAGAAAAAGAAAAAGTGCCTTGGTGAAAACCTGGAAATAGGCGCCTTGGTAGCAAAAATACAAAAAATATATATATAAAAAGTCCTGAAAAAAATTGCAATAAAATCCAAGTGGTGAAAACTTGGAAACGGGCGCTACTTGAGGCCTTTGCACCCCTATTTCTTAGCATGCGTACTCGACACTTAACATTTCTCCATCATGCCTTGTCCTTGTTGCCTTGGTTTGGAATTGGTCTTTGTCTTTATTTAGGGGTCATAACTATGTTAGCTTTGGCCTCTTGGATGCGTCAGTCTTTAGGACACCTCACAAATAGTGTTTTTCAACACCACCTGAATTGTGTTTTTCAACACAACCCCTGACATTGAGTGTTTTTCAACACTTATCAGTTTGGTCTTATTTAGTTTTGTCAAGTGATTTTACCTACTTGCAAGCATTTGGTCCTTATCCTTGAAACTTAGTATCAGTGAACACACTTAAATTTTTAAACACAACACTTAATGCTTGAGCTATGTCATGATCTTTTCTTTGTGTGCTAACTGTTATTGATTTTCGTTGAGTGTCCTTGTCTAATAAGTATCTCCATGATGCATAGCTAGAGGACTTGATATGGGGCATTTTTTTAATTGCTTTCTGCTTGTAGGTGTGGTCTTGAAGCTCTTGAGTGTCTCTTGTTGTTCCCTTGACACACTTAGGAGATTCGAGGCATCATCCTTGACTATTTTTGCACAACCATTCTTATGGTCATCCCGACATCTATGCCTTGATGCGAGAGTGGTTTTGCTACATTAAATTGGGTAAGCTAACATTGAAGTCATCTTGACCCTTATGTCTTTGATGCTCATGTTAGAATCTTTCCACATTCCAATCCGATATAAATCATATTCATATCTTCATAGTTGTGTTTGTGACTAGTGATGACTGTGTGATTTTTCAATGTCCATTAATAATGGCCCAATGATGAAAATAAGTTCCTTAACATTCTTTAATGAATGATGAACACAAAATCCTATGTTACAATTTCTCTATTGCAAGTACACCTTTGCATTTTCATGTAGCTTGCATTGTTAGACTTCATGTTAATTTGCATTTTAGGCTGCATTAGGAGTTTGAGAGGGTTTTCCTTCATCTTTCTTTTGGACTTTTAATCAACTTTGATCACATTTTGATCTTCATTTCCTTATCTTCTTTCGTGATCTCAATGAAAATTCTCTATCTTAAACATTTGATTGATTTTGGGGCATCCTCTTGCTTAAGGCAAATTCTCTTTCTTCTCTCCATTTCTTTCCATTTCTTCTAAACTTCTATCTTCCATTCGCTTTCACCCCACTTATTTTCTTCTAATTCTACCTTAGGGCATAATCTTTCTTCATGATCTACCTTGGTTCTGTGATCCTTATATTTTTCATCTTACATCAAGAAACTTACCTTTAGTTCGATTTGATCAAATTTGTCAATTTACTGTTTCTCCTCTATCTCATTTCAATTTTGATCACAAGGGGGCAATACCTATCAAACTTCAATCCCTGATTCAACTTTATCAAACCTATCAGTTAAACCTTGCTTGAGATTCTTATATCTTATCTGAGACTTGACAATTACCTATTTACAGGGGTGTTGGCCTTGTCTTTTTCAATTAGCTTATCCTTGTCCTGATTTGTTCCCATCCGTCGAACACACGTCTGGGTTGTTTTCTGATCCCAAATCGATCTCACATTTCAATTCCATTCTTTGTCTACATGTGATCCCAGATCGATCTCACATTAGTCAAAGAGGGGCAAATGTATGCACCCTAAAATGGTCACCTAGACTTTAGGCCCCATTTATTAATTTATCAATTTCCTGAATCAATCCTTTGCAATTTTCAAACCAATTCCTTGATCAAATTGCAATTAAATAAATAATTCAAATATTTCTAAGGTTTGATCATTTCATCAATAATTTTTTTTAATTAAAAGAAATATTCCTCTTTTAAATAAATAAAATAGGCTTATTTAATTAAAAGAAATATCTTAAATAAAGTAATCTTATTTAATTAAAATCCCTTTTAATTGAATGATTTTATCTTATTTAATTAAATATTCATCTTTTTATTAAATGAACTTATCTTATTTAATTAAAAGATAATTCCTCTTTTAAATAAATAAAATAGGCTTATTTAATTAAAATAAATATCTTAAATAAAATAATTTTATTTAATTAAAATCCCTTTTAGTTGAATGATTTTATCTTATAAATAATTAAATATTCTTCTTTTTATTAAATAAACTTATCTTATTTAATTAAAAGATAATTCCTCTTTTAAATAAATAAAATCCCCACTTCAAGCAAAATCTGTGATGGAAAAGGAAATCAATCAAATAAAAAATAAAACAAAAATCCTTTTCTTGATTCTTTCCTCTTTTTGCCTTTTTTTTGGATTTATCCCACATTGCTCTTGGAGATGCATTCTCTTCCACATTTTTTTATATAAGGAGCCCTCTCCTTCTCATTTCAGATCCCAGAATTTTCATACTATTATTATGCTATAGGTTTGGAGATAAATCTTGGAAGAAGCTTTTTGAGCATTTGGAGCTTGGATATTTGAGACTTCTTTCTTCTTGTCTTCTTCTCTCATGCCTCATGGCAATCCATAATTTATATTAGTATTGCCTTTACATAATAGTTTAGATTCATGTTTCCTTTCATTGTTCTAGCTTAATCTACATAGCATAATTAGCAAGGATTTGTAATATTTTTATTTCAATAGAATAGTTTACTTTCTTGCATTGTTATCATCTAGACTAGTTTCATTTGCATGCAATAACTTGATGATCATGGAGATTAGCATGCTTGCTATTCATATTTGAATCTCTCATTTCTTGGTGTACTTGCATGGGCATAACTAGGTCAATCTAAGGGCCTCATAATACAACCTCTGCACTCCATGAATAGAGAGCTGTGAATCGCTATTTGAGACCTCATTGTTGAGTGTTCTTGAATGTAATGATTCACATAAGTGTGATACTTTTATAGAACACAACAGTGAAGCCTCCACTTCAGAATATGGAAAAGCCATGATGGTAGAAATGGAAAAGAGGTTGAAACTCAGAGATACTAGAATGGGAGGATACCAGATTGAGCCTATCTTGTCCATGACATCACTACCTATGTCTCCTAGATCACATGGCAAGCCTTTAGAGGCTATGAGACCTACAATAATGCAACCATGAGTTATCTATGATGGAAGCTTTGTCCAAACAATTATGCCTGTAGAAGATGAAAATGAAGAAAAGGCCATTCTAGCATGGCTCTACAAAGAACCTGAGAGTACTGAGACAAAACATTGTGAGATATTCCCCAAAAATTACAGCAAGGGATATTCTCTAGCTACACATGGGCTATAAATGGAAAGGACCCCTAGGAATGAATGATACAAGGCTTGTTGAACCACTTCATGTAGAATTTTAAAATCCTAGGGATAAGACTAGTGTTGGTTTTAGAGAAGCTAGGTTCTAACCGGTCGTTGATAGGGATGGTCTCATTTTCTATTTAGATGGTGATGATAAAATTGAAACTGACCCCCTACCCTTCGAGAGACTATTACACATTGGCACAAAAGATCCTGCCTATCTAGATGAACCAAATCTTCCACAATAATGGAGAGATCTGAATGAGTTTAGTTACCCAACAGAGGATAATAGATATTATCCAAGGAGAGACCAACCAAGAGTTCTCTTGTAGGCATCCCAATTGGAGATAGTTGGTCACCATCCCATATGTGTTGGACCTTCCTCCCTAATGACCTTTATATACCACTAGAAGAAGAAACACATCAAGAAGGTCACACTCAAGAGGAGGATGCATAACCTCCTATAACTATTGCACAACACCTAGCTCAGTCTATGGATAGCTAGACCGACTCACACGAGTATGAATGGAACATACTCTCTGACAAAATAGTAGATATTGAGATTGATGTGATACATACATATGCCACTACTCCAAACATGGAAAGAGGGGAAAACTCAAACTCTCAAGAGCATATGACTGAGGAGGATCACTCTAATCCGTCCATTGAGATTATCCCCATAACACCTAGATTATCTGATCATAATCAGCAAGCCATTATGGATGATTCTGCACATCATGGATATATCAAACCTCATCCCATGTCAGCCACATGGAATCTAGGATGAGGCTTAAATACAAGAAGTACAATGACTTAGAATTTCCCATAGGATGGTAATATCCTACGTCCTATAACATAAATGATCCGAGAATTCTCTAATTTGACAATCCAAACTCTGGATAATGACGCATAGATGACTTGATAGTTCTCTGACTTAACAATTTAGGATTCATATGAGAAAGGTGTTAGAGACTCAGTAGAGTCTTTTATTGGTGGAAGTATAGAACACAAAAACACCAGATCACTCCCAAGAAGATCTAGGATTGAACTACTTCCAATTAGAACATGGCTTCAGTAGGAAGGTCTATAGATACTAGAACATGGTGGGAGAGAGTTCCACATCCTAGGGTTAGGTCAAATGAATTAGATTCTCATGTAGCTAACATGAACTTCAATAACAATGATGAACCTTCTCTTGCTCTGAACTCACTATTTTAAGATGATGTTATAGATCTTGACTTATTGGTCACAAGCTATGATGAACATACCATGAATGTCCTAGAACCAGTTGATGACTTATCCCTCATACATCTTGACCTTATTGACTGGACACAACAACATCACTTGATTGACCTTCCCACCTTCTAAAATGACTATTCCTTGGATTGCCATCTCAATGCTATTGAACCCGTCACTTCTTCCACCAGTGAATCTTGGATCAACATGACTGAAGAAGATATCAAATACGTCAGTCACAAAATTAAAAGAAATAAAGGTTTTGAGGGAAAAAACCACGTTGTGGTGGTCTCAGAACATAAAATAGTAAAAATAAAAGACGTATCTAATGGTGAAAACCTCTCTGTCTTGCACAGGAGCGGTCATTAGTGCTCATAGAACCTACACAGGAAATCAACATTGGAAATCATGGACAACCACAAATAATTCACTTGGCATAGTCATTATCAGCTGAAGAACTCACAACATTCACTCAGTTCTTCAAAGACAAAAAGATCAATTTTTCATGGACTTATTCAGATATGCCAGGATTAGACCCAGATTTGATAATGCATCATCTTTCCATTACACCATGAATCAAACCGGTTAAACAAAAATTGTGCAAGATGCATCCACATGTGGCTCTCTTAGTTAAAGTTGAACTAGAAAATTTACTCAAGGCTAGGTTTATCAAGGCAATAGCTTATGCAGAATGGATTTCAAACATTGTACCAGTCACTAAGTCAGATAAATCCATCAGGGTATGCACTGACTTCAGAGATCTCAATTGAGCCCATCCTAAGGATGACTTTCCTTTGCCTAATATTGACATGATTGTAGACATGACAGTTGGATAAAAGATGTACTCTTTAATGGATGGTTTCTTTGGGCACAATCATATCAAAATCACCCCAGAAGACCAAGAAAATATAAAATTACTTGTTCTTGGGGAACATTTTTTTGGAATGTCATGCCTTTTAGTTTGAAGAACACTGGAGAAACCTATCAAAGAGTGGTAACTACCATCTTCCATGATATGATCCACAAGAACATGGAAGATTATGTAGATGACACTATTGTTAAAACTAAAAAAGGTCTACACATCTACATGATCTAGGAAAAAATCCTAGATATGATGGAACAATTCAAGCTTTGATTGAATCCTAAAAAGTGCACATTTGGAGTGACTTTTGGAAAGCTCCTTGGATATATTGTTTTAGCTAAAGGAATTGAGATAGATCCGGCTAAGGTACAATCTATTATGGAAATGCCACCACCTAAGAATATTAGCCAAATGAGGACCTTACAAGGAAGGATTCAATCAATCAGGTGATTCATCTCCCAGCTAGCAAATAAGGCACAACCATTTACTAAGCCACTCCGCAAAGGTGTACCATACCAATGGGATGAAGCTTGTGCCCAACATTTTGAATAGATCAAGAAATATTTGGCAAACCCTCTAGTTCTGATGTCTCCAATTTAGGGTAAGCCACTCATCCTATATATTTATGGTACTGATACATCACTAGGGGCACTACTTTCCCAACAAGATGAACATAAGAAGGAGCGATCCATCTACTACATCAACCACACTTTGATCTCCTATGAAATGAACTATTCAGTGAAACTAGTGGCAAAAATTGATCGACTCAAATATTTGTTGAGCAAAGCAACTTTGACTGGTAGGTTGGCTGAGTGGGTCATAATTCTAAGTGAGTTCAACATTGAGTATGTTGAATGAAAATCCATTAAGGGACAAGCGATCATAGATCATTTGGCTAATGCACTATTGTAAGGGGAACAACCTATTAATGTGGAATTTCTAGATGGATCAATCATGCATATTACTCATCGTTCCTGGAAAATATTCTTTGATGGCTCCTTTACTCAATAAGGCTCTAGCATAGGAGTGTTCTTCATTACTCCACAAATTTACTCTATTCCTAAGGTATACAGGCTTTATTTCCCCTGTACAAATAATATTGTTGAATATGAGGCCTTAATAAATGGCATGAAATTGGCTCTTGAGTAGAATATTTTTGAATTAAATGTTCATGGTGATTCTTAGCTTTTGATTAACTATATTAAGGATTTTTACCAAAAACGGGATGAAAAAATCATACCCTATAAGCACATGGTTGATGACTTCAAGAAATATTTCACCTTCATCACTTTCCAACAGATTCCAAAAATAGATAATAAAGCTGCTGACACCAATGCTACATTGGGTTCCTTACCTCAATAGGAAGATGATTCTCCCTATGATTCTTGGTGGAAGAACTTCGTCACCTAGCCTATGAATCCCCTAGATCCCAAATGATCTGCACCATTATTAGCCCAACCTCTTCCCATTAGAGTCATATCTACTCATACCTCTGAGACCAAGTTATCCTTGATAACCTAACAAAAAATGAACACAGAAACCTTATCTGAAATTCCTCACGGTATGTCATTATTGTGAATGATCTGTATAGGAGAGGTCTAGATGGAACTTCACTTAGGTGTTTAGAAAAAGAGGATTCGAGACATGTGGTAGTTGACGTCCATGCTGGCATATGTGGATCTCATTCTAATGGTTTGACCTCAGCTCGTAAACTCTTGAGAGCTAGATTCGATCAGCCAGATATGGAAAAAGAGGCAAACCAAGTATGCAAGAACCTGTAAAAAGTGCCAAATACATGTCAATCTTATTCACACCCTCGCAAAGGAGCTCATTCCCTTTGTCACACACTGGCCTTTCCAATAATGGGCGTTTGATCTCATTGGACAGATTTATTCATCCTCCTCAAATGGACACAAATTCATTATAACAACCACAAAATATTTCACCAAGTGGGTTGAAGTAGTCCCACTCACTACAATAATAGGCAAGCAGGTGGCTCTGTTTATTTCGAATTACATCATCTGTCGATATGGTATTCCATCCTCCATCATCACTGACAATGGAGGATAGTTCAAGAATAGTGATATATCAGAACTCTACACAAAATTCAAGATTACACAACAATGTTCTTCAATTTACTACCCCCAAGGCAACAGCTAGGCTGAAGCCTCTAATAAAAATCTACTTAAGATATTGCATCATACTGTCAGAAATTTGGGAAGAGATTGGCACCTACAGCTCAATCCAGTACTATGGGCTTATCATACTAGTATCAGAACACCTATTGGGGCCACACCCCTTACTCTAGTTTATGGTACCAAATTATTTTTACCCATAGAAGTAGAACTTCCATCTTTGAGAGTTTCTTTGCACTGACTCATACCTGATGAAGATTACAAAATAGCTAGAATGAAAGAAATAGAACTACTGGATGAAGATTGGAAAGTGGTATTTGATCATCTTAGAGCTTATCAAAAGAGAATTTTGAGAGTTTACAACAAAAAGATAAAGCCACAAGAACTTCAAGTGGGCGATCTTGTGTTGAGAGAAAATCCCTACAATCAGTCACACAAAGAACAAAAGGGAAAATGAGAACCTAACTGGTTGGGACCTTACATTATCACTGTAGCATTTGGTTATGATGCTTATTGGCTCTCTACACGAGAAGGAGAAAAGCTCCAGGAGCCTATCAACACACTCCATCTCAAAAAGTTTTATGCCTAAGCATTCTCTACATCCAACAACACGAACATACAGAAAATGTCCTGAAGAAAACCTAAAAATCAAAAAATGATCTTGAAGAAAATGATCATCTCAGTAAAAACTTGGAAAATAGGTAGGCGCTTTGGTGCATCAATTCCAGAAAAATACAAAAAAATACAAAAAATTGAAAAAATTGAAAAGAGAAAAAATTAAAAAAACAAAAAAACAAAAAAGAGTGCCTTGGTGAAAACTTGGTAAATAGGTGCCTTGGTAGAAAAAAAGAGAGAATATCTACCAAGATGGTGAAAACCTAGTAAATAGGTGCCTCTTGTGATTTAACGCTCCATCTATCAACACAAGTCTTGACATCTTTCACTAGCTTCACTTTGTGCATAACATTCAGTCCCTTTTGTGATACGTTAGTTGTCCTACACTATACCACCATGGATTGGAATCAGTCTGAATATAGGTCCTAGGACATTCAAGTACAGCTAGGGGGCAATACCTTCTCTTGAATTTCTACCAGATCATTCTCTCAAATGAATCATAATCAGTTTCCCAACAACCACTAATAGGTTAATCACTAACATACATACACTAGTGTTTCTCAACACCCCACATCATGGTGACATCGCTAAACAGTGTTTCTTAACACTAATCAGACATGCTCTATGATCAACTCAAACAAACGACAAACTTGGATGATCAACAATGTTTCTTAATACTACACACTTCCACAAGATAGAATATGACACCAAACTACAAAATAAATAAATGAATACCCTCTGAATTATGCATGATCACATTTTCTATTGCGACTTGATGATGTCTACCAAACTAAAAGTATGATGAAACTTGGGAATTTTATTGGTATGCTATCTATTATTATTCAATTTCTTGATTTTTCCTTTCATATGAAACTCAACTATGTCTAAAATAATGACTAGAGCAACAGTGATAGGGGTAAAATCACTTTTCTTTGTCTTCTGCTTGTCGGTGTGGTTTCGATGATCCTAAACTATTTGATAAATTAGGTGTCTATGATAAGTGCCTCCATCTCGATTGGAACACCACGCATACCTTGACCTTCTTTATCTGAATACTAAGGTGAGATTGGAACTATCTCCTTGTCTGTTATTCTGTTTGTTTTCGCAAGAACCATTCAGTTCATCTTGGAGTTTTGTGCCTTGATGCTTATGGTTACTTGCAATATCAACTGGAAATGATGCTCAGGTCATCTTGGATTCTATGCCTCAATGCTTGTGTCAGTTTCCCACATTTCTCTGATAAATGCCATATTCATATTTTCATGGTTACAGTAGCGCCAGTGAAAGTTGTATCAGCTATGATGTCCCATAAAACACTCGGCTACGATGTCCCATAAAACACTCTATGATGAAAAATTTCAAAGCAGACCAATGACAAGGTTCTAGGATGCATTTCATGGTAGTTTTTGAAGCATTATTGTTTCACCACTATTCTTTTCCCCATGGAATGTGAAACCTATTATCGAGCTTATAATCTTCTTCTCAAGCAGTCAACTATATCATTAGAGCTATGATCGAGTACCTGTGTACCACACAAACAATTCATTGCTAAAAGAGATGTCAGAAAAAAAAACCTTTAACACATAAAAGCATATATCCATTTGCATATCCATATAACCATCATTCTTAGTTACATCACGCATTCATTACATACATAATAAATTCATTACATATAAAAAACAATCACATAACCATTGCATACTCATA
>BSBK01010745.1:0-72566 GCA_027943335.1 Chamaecyparis obtusa | reverse complement strand
TTCATTTTGTATTAATATCCTTGATAATTAACAATAAGTATCAAATCTAGTGAATTAGACAAATAGATGTGTACAACTAGCAAGATCTATTATTTTAATTACAACTATTGATCTGGCCTTTTTGGAGACCTTAAAAAACATAATAATTGGTGAGGTTATGATATGAATATCAAAACTTAACTTTACACAATTGAATTGTCAAATGATCTATAAAAATTAAAGTACAATTCGGAATGAGTCAATATAATTTAGAAAGATTAGAAAATTAAGATACTCAACTACCTAACAAAACATCATCATTGAAAGTTAAAAAATGGCCCTTGTTTTGGTCTTCTTTCTTAAAGTTTTCATTTTTTTCCTTGCAATAATATTGTCTCTCTTTACTCATTTAATCAATGACCATATTTCTTGAAATACCATCATTCAACATAAGATTTATGATCTCTTCAGTGAGATTGATTTTGAGCTAACATTTGATTGTTGCCTCTTCCACTTTAGTTTATATTTGAGTTTAATAGGCTAGTTCTCCTATCTTTGTATGAATTTATTCCTTTACCTCTAAAATTTTATCTTTCCCTACCTATACCATAGCTAATTAAGACTTGTATCTTGAAATTCTACTTCATAGTTAAATTTGTTGATCAAGTAGTCTATGTTGATGAGAAACAATGAATACATGAAGATCTATTGAAACAAGTAAATATTTTATCTCTTCTACCAACATAATTGATTATAAACTTGTAGGATTTTGTTTTTATTAAAACATTTTTTTTATCTTCAAGTATTTCATTATTAGATCTGATTAGATTTATGCATTCCATATTTTGATTAAAAAAATGAATTGATTATTAGTCGATATGCTTTTAATTGTGGACACATTATAAAACAATGAACAAAAAACCACAAAACAAGTTTTCCCAAACCACCAAACCTCTTTAGGCAAAGCTATCCATTGGAATCTTCTAATAAGAATATCTTTTAATATTATCTTCTTTTATTAGGATATTCTATCAAAAAGAAAAATAGCTTTATTCTAATTTTTCTTCTTCTTCCTTTTAAAAGATTATTTTTTATTAATTTTGGTTTTTATATATTTTCATAAAATTATAAATAATAAGAAAATATATTAGACTTATTTTTTAATGATATTTTAATTATTATAGAATAAAATTATATATTTATATTTTATAAAATAAATGAGACATACTTTATGACAACCATCCTTAGTGCATTATATAAATCTAGCACACTTGATGTTCATAATCTCTTTGCATATCTTATCATCATTAATTGCTTCCAACCTTATCAAATTACATAGATTTATAGTACATTATAAATTTAATTATGTAATATAAAATATATTAAAATTTCACTTATAATTTCCTATAAACTTATCCCTTAAACCTGAATTTTTCAAATGCATAGGAAGTTGTTTCCATGCTTGTTCTAGTTATCTTAGGCAACCCATCAAAAGATTATAAACTTAATCACCATTGCGGTCTTAAAAGCAAAATTATTGATAAGGAGTTTTCAGTTGCTTTCCACCAAGCTTGTGCACAAGTATTATATGCATAAGTTTTTGACATGTCTATGCCTACCATTTGAAATGGTTAGTGAGTCCAACGTATGCATTTTCATATATCTGATGCAAAATTAAGTATTTTTTTTTTGTTGATAAAGGCTGAAGCCAGATAGCTATGTATATATAGATTTAAATAAGGATGACAATAAAGAGATGAAAGTTCTGCCCCTTGCAAAATAAACAAATCCAAGGGTGCACCAAGTATGTGCCATGAAATCTCAGCACCAAAATGTGAGAGAAGAAACAAAGAAGAATAAAACTAGTCAAGGCAAATGGTGCACCCAATGAAGAGCAACGAAGCTTGACACCATTGCCCAAAATTATAAAAAAAGAAACCATTGTTCTAAAACTATTATATCCAAACTAGCTAGTAAAATAAAAATAGGAACCTGTGAGCACTCAAACATCAGGGCTAGTCTGATGGAGAGGTGGAATCCTCTGTGGTGTCTAAGGACTTGTTCTCCTCCTCCTGAGAGACTGAAGATGTTTCCTAGTTCATGTTTTCAGCATCATCCTCATCATCCTCATTGTTTGCATCATCCTCCATGTTCTCTCTGCCAATCTCAACCTCATCCCCTTTGGCAGAGTCCTCTTCATCATCAGGTCTTGAGGCTTCACCTAAGTCCTTCTTCCTCTACATCATCTTCCTCTAAGGATTCCAGTGAGCCCAAACCATCCATCCTTTCTTCATACCTTTATTTGTAAACCTAGCCCTCCTCTTCATCTAAATCATCTCCATACAGAGAGTCCAACCCATCCTCAATTCCTAGAAATTTTGAGAGGAATCTCAGTCCATTCTTCATGTCAACCAGTTGCAATTCCTGTCTCTCCCATTCCTAGCCCCAGAGCACAAAAAATTGTCTCGGCTCCCCGCCATAATAGTTTCTCCAAGGAGTTTTTCCAAGGCTAGGAAAGGGCGCACCTGCAATCATGGTGATAGGTAAATCCCATGGAAAAGAAGTGGTCAAATCATCATAGATTCCAACAATATTGTTGTGAAAACCACCAAGAAAGTTGCCATTATATAAACAGAGGCATATCTCCTCAGCATGATTCTTATGAGCTCCTGTGATTAAGAGACTAGCTATAAATCCCAAGCAGATGTCCGAGTTGACCCTGTATCTATGATTTGTGAGGAGAAAGTTTGGCCCCAGAACTTTCTTGACAGCATGTAGCACTACCCTGTGATGGTAAATACAAACTTCCATAAGCATTTCATTTCCAATTAGTGAATCAAAGGCAATTTTTTGAACACTGGCTATCAATTTGATAGGGGTATCCATGATAAGGAGAATGGAAGCTTAAGAATTTGGACATGCAGAGGAAATGGCAAGAAGAAAATTGTTCCCAAGAAGAAATTTTGAGGCAAAAAATGGCTTCCAAGGGAAAGAAAAGCACCTGCAGAAGTGATTGCATGGAGATCTTGCATGCTTGGACAATCACTAGCCACATGCTGTACCACCATCATTACCAAATGAAGCCTATTTGAAAGCCTCTCCCAAATAGTTGCTAGTATTCAGAAAGATTGCTAAAAATGGCAGAGGAATGATGAACTGACAAAGTTCCAAAGGGGGTATTCCTATTTTGGAGACCTACACCAAATTGGCAGTTGCATGAAATAGAAGGCTTACCAATCTCTGGAGCAAATGAGTACTGCCTGATAGGCCAGTGATCCATTGAAGATAGAGTCAGTACACTTTTTGCAAATTGACTGAAGTACACCTGGGCAAACAGCAATGGAAAGAAAATGACCGCCAAAAGGAAAAAAAAAACTAGAACATGATTAGACCCTAAGTCAAGTGTGAAGCCTATCTGTAGATTTTGAAACTGCCTATGACACGATAGCTAACCGTTGCTGGGGAAGTAAGCCTAGTTGGATTGAAAAGGAGTGACCCGCGTGCCAACATTAGCTGAAATTGATTTGAGGGGAGTACCCCCTACTGCTATGTTTGCCAGTTCATCTGCTTTAGAGTTTCCTTCTCAGTATATATGATTAGCTGTTATAGATTCAAAAATTTTGAGTAAATTAATAATAATTTCCAGAGATGCTTGGAGTTTCCAATTGGTGATGACTCCTATTCTAATTGCATTTATAACAATCATTGAGTCCCCTTCAATTTCCACTTTGTTTAAATTGAGTTCCCTTGCAAGTTTTAATCCATGAAATAGGGCTTTAAGTTTTGCTACATTGTTTGTATCCAGGTCTAGAGGGATGGCTTGTCTTGCCACAACAGCCCCATCTAAGGAATGGATAATGCAACCTACTCCTAATGGCCCAGGATTGCCTCTAGAGGCACCGTCAAAATTGAGCTTGAACAAGCGTGAGGTAGGGGGTTTCCATGTGCATGTCTGTCTTTGAAAATAATTTTCTTTGCATCCCCTACCAATTTTGATTGGTGTTTTAGACCATGCCATCTTTTGATCATCAAACCATCCCAGCTAGTGTAGGATTTGGGTTTGGCTGATTGGGATTGAATTCTAGATTTAATGAGCTCTACAATCGCTGCCTCAATTTTGTTAAAAATAGATTCAACTGCCATATGTTTGTCTTGAAAGATCCTCCTGTTTCTTTCTTTCCAAATTTCCCATATAACAATGGAAGGTGTAATAATCCAAAGACTGCCACAAAGACTTTCAACAAAAAGTAATGGCCAAGAAAGCAAATGAGACTGTAGATTAGGAGAACATGTAGAAAGCCAGTCTAGTTTTAAGTAGAGCCTAGTCCCAACTTTTGTTAGCAAAGGGGCATGAAAGCAATAAGTGATCATAATCTTCTTCATGATTGTGGAAAAGAGAGCATCTTGAAGGGACCCATAAACCCATCTGAGAAAATCTATCTGCTGTCAAGATCTGACCCTGAGAGGTTGCCCATGTAAAAACACCTGCTTTAGGAAGACATACTTTATTCTAGCATAACTGAGTCTAGTGGCTGAATTCTGAAGATGCCCTGAAAGGATTTTATAACCATCCTTTACATTGTAGCTGCCATTTTTTGATCCATTCCAAATGATTTCATCATTCCCATTTTTAAGAAAGAAAGATCTTCTTTGCAAGATCTCCATAAAGGAATTAAGTTCATTATCATTCACACCTAATTATGAAAAATTTCTTCCACTTCCATGAGCCATCTTCTGAGAAGGAAGGAGCTGGTATTAAGTAATCTTTAAAAAAAGGACCACAATTAGAAAGGCACAACTGTTTGATTTGATGAAGGTTTGAATTTGACTGAATGACAGGAAAACCACCCCAAGAATCTTCCTAAAACCGAGCTAAATTCCCTGCCCTGATGTTCCAAGAGAGGTGAGAGTCACTATGTGTCTAGATTTTGAGATGAAGTTCCAAATTCTAGAGCCTCTTGGAAATTCTTTGATGTGAAATATATCTGACATTGATCCATTCCCTAAGTATTTTCCCCTAAGAATCCTTACCCACTTAAGGTTCTAGTTTTGCACCAATTTCTAATAGAGTTTAGCACCTAGGGCTTTCTTTTTCCATAGTTGATTTTTAATCCCTTGTGCCACCTACAAAAATGGGTTTACATATATTCTCCCATGAGATGAGCTTGAATTTCTTGATTTGGTCTGTGCCTTGCCAGAAGAAGTCCCTCCAATTTTTCACTATATCCATGTATCCACTCATGGAAGGGAAATGCATGACATGAGGTAAATTGGGATTGCAGCCAAAGTAGCTTTGATCATAACTATTCTTCCCACCCAAGATAACCATTGGATTTCCAATTTACCATTTTTTGGTCTAGCCTTTCATTAATGGGCTTCCAAACTCCTGTAGTTCTTAGGGTTTTATCAATAAAAAATTCCCAAATAAGAACATGGAAGAGAATTTATTTTGAATGGAAAAATTGATTCTATCTTCTGCTGAATTTTCTTTTTTGTATGAAAGAAGAAAATGACAGATTTATCCTTGTTTACAACCTATCTAGATGCTCTAGCATATTGTTGCCCTAAATTTACTATTCTGCAAATTTGGCCAAAATCTATTTTAAGGTCTCTGTTTACCCCTGCCAAGCACCCCTTAAATTTTCATGGCCTCACATTTTGTTTCTTGCCCTCTGTAATTATTTCAAGCCCCTAGTCTGCAAGTTTAAAATTCATAAACTAGTTGTTATAGGCCAAAACCCTTGAAAACGCTAGAGCCTTGTTATAATTCCTTGTTACTTTATCAGTAACTTAAGTGACTAAAGGGGCATGTGCGTATTAAGTTTTCTCTTGTTCGCCAGTTCTCTTATCCTTTTCAGAGGTCACCTTTTCTTCCTACAAACTGGTGGTTCCTTATTCTCCTGGTCGCAAAATTGAATGGCGATACCCTAAGTTATTCAGTGACCCCATGATTTTCCCTCAGTCGGGCATTCACTTAATGAAACCTAGGTTCATGCATGATTCAACGAATTAGCGAAGTCCTTTGTTCGCATATTCGATCACTTAACCACAATTCATCAAAGTATTTCATGAATGAAATTGCCTTGTTTGCTGATTCACCAGGTCAAGGTGGGGTTAGTTCTATAGGCAGTGGTGAGATTCTGCATTAAACGGTTGTCTTACGATCGGAAGGAATATTCTAGGGTCACGAGGAGATGAGATTAGCTGTAGATTTGGTATTAGGGTTTTTTCCTTTAGTCGGCAGTTACTTTTCCTATTCGGTGATTCGGCAAATGCAGTGGCTCGCTTAGTCTCTTATTTTGGTGGTTAAGCCCTTGACGGCTAGTGAGTCAGTGAGCAGTTAACTTCCCTTCAGTCACACAATCATTGAATCTTTTGACGGTCTCAGATAACTGAGGGTCCCAGTTAGAAAGGATCTAAGGGTTGGCATAAAAGTGTAAGAAATATTTTGGGGCTATAAGATCATGTGCCTGCCATTAGATCGGTATCTCAAATTGTGGGTCCGATGTCAGAAAGTTGCAACGTGTATCTAAAATGGTGCAGTTTGATTAGTTTTTTGGCATCCTACATGGTGGTTGTCAGTGGGGCCGTGGGGTCAACACTTTCTAAAGAAGATAAAGCATGATTAGATCTCATGGCTGTCATTATACCCAAGGCTCAAGATGGTCGATCGTTATCACAGAAGTATAGTGGCAGCCGTCTGATGGTGATTTTCAAGATCGTCGGTCCGGTTTTTTAGGGATGTTGATCTACTCGCTTCTCATTGGCCGCTGACTTCCATGGTGGTGTTTGACTTTTTGGGGGACTTTAAGTAATTTTATCAGGGCATCTTGACCATTCATCTATTGAGAAATGTTAGACATCGATGATAACGTTTTAAAATAATCGGCTAGCTATTGGTTTTCAAATTTTCAAATGTGTCTAAGAGGTTTTTTCCAGTATCTGATTTGTAGACCGCAGGGGGCGAGGTAGCTCAAGAAATTTATGTCTCCAACACATTTGTAGTTAAGGGAGATGATGAGAGACATCTAGGCAGCAATCTTAGGTTGATTCTTGTCTTGAAAAAGTACCAACCAGTACATTCATGGTGAAACTTTTGTGCAGGAAAGCAGATAAATCCAGGTTGCCTGTCCACGTGTTGATGCAGTACAGGGATGGACTGTCAATGATGAATATCTAATCGGTTGAGATATTCACAGGAGATACATTTATGATCAGAGATGATAGACTTAGGATTTGAATATTTTATGTCAAATCTTGTAGCCCTAGTTAGGTTTTGACTCTTGCCTGCGTGCAAAAGTATGTATATATTGTTTTAGAGCTTTTAGGAGCTAGAGAGTTGGACAATTTGTAGAAGAAAATTCACCTTTTCTTAAAGGCCATCTGTGGTATCATTTCTACCCTCTAGCTCATACAGTTGTATTTTTCCCATTGATGATTCAAATACTGTAGAGGTATCTTGTGACAAACCTTCATGTCCCTATGCTTCCTTGTTTGGATTATCTCTTATTGGATCAAAGTATATGCATGTTTTCAGTGATTATTTTAGTGTTCCTGATCCCTCTTGCTTTCTGCAATTTTGTGTGTTGCTATGTTTGATCTAATTTAGATGTTCTTGTGGGTATACCTCAGCCACCTTAAAAGTCTTGTCTCAATCCTACACCAAGTTGTAGAAGTGAATGCTTGTTTGCAGGTCCTAAGTTGTGCCTTATTCTCAGGCCCTCTTATGAAATATTTATGCAAGCATATTCAGTAAGTTGTGACCTACTAGACCTGAGCTTTTCATTGATCTCATTCCTACATACTGAGATCCAAACCCTAGTTTTGGTGCATCACCTAATAGGTAGTTTTCTTTCAAGTCATTTCCCTTACAAGCAATCCTTCTATCCCTTTCCCTCCAAAATTTTTACTTTCATGTCTAAAAGCAAATTAGGGTGATTATCCAAGAGGAACCAGCCTAGAACCTAGAGGTTTCATCTCAGTTAGCAAAGGTCCCATAACCTAAAGATGATTCCCATGTTATACTGAGTTATCAAGACCAAGAGAGCTTGAGACAAAGGCACAAACTTAGTGTATAACAATTCTAGCATGCCCAGTGGGACTGTAAAAGATCAGATTCATGTTAAAGATATGCTATCTCTGATATGAAGATTGCATAGTGCAGGCTTTTAGAAGTCATTCTATCAAGTATATCTGGCGACTCCACTGATTTCAAAGATCCAGGCTACCTTGCTCAAAGTTTTATGAGAAAGATTGAGACTAGAAGCTCAAAGCCTACCCAATTTTCAGAGTTGCCCTCAAAGAGAAGTCACAAAGGCAGGTCAACTCAAAGGACATCCCCTACAAGAAGAGTTCAATCAACACCTCCTAATACTTTAGAAAGGAGACCTTTTCCCTTCCATTCCAGAAGAAGAGGCAAGTCTCGAACCAGAGATCTAAAAGAAGATTCAAATCTAGCAACAAATATAGCTCATATAGTTGTCAATCTTAGGATTCCAACTCCTACAATGGCTAGACCATTTGCATTTTCACTCTTTAATCAGGGCAGTCCATTGGCCTTTTCTCAACATCATGATGTGCCCTTGGTGGCACTTAAGAGTATACCCAATTTCATAGGTGATGGGTAGAAAACTTCTTTTGAACACATCAAAATGTGACCACCATCTGCAGCATACACAACATTACTCAAGAGGATGTGGCCACAAAGTTAGTAGCAGCCTCTTTAAAAGGTAAGGCTCTAGAATGGTTTAGAACTCTAACTGTTGGTTCTATTGCTTCTTGGGATGAGTTAGGGGATGTATTAAGTAAGCATTTTGAGGATAAATCAAATAATTTGTCTCTAGTTGAGCAGTTAACAACTATTAAGAGAGACCCTCAAGAAAAAATGACAGATTACAATAGTAGGTTCCTCAAAACATGGAATAGAATCTCAGTCTCTGTGAGACCATCAGCTGACCATGCTTTCATTTACTATTTACAAAGTCTAAATGGTCAAATTTCTGTCATGATCCAGTCTATGGGTGGTACTTCTCTACCCCAAGCTTTTGACATAGCTGTGAGGGCTGAAAATTGTTTAATCCAAGCAGGCATGATTGCTAGAAGGCCTCCAATGCCCATTTTTCCTAACCTTCAACCCATTGTACCTACCCAAGTACCCCCATTTACCCCTATTCCCACCATATTGGCATCCCAAGCTAGTACTAGTGGTCAAGAGCTGAAGACTAGTTTCTCTCAAGAGTTACAAGAGATAAAGAATAGCCAACAAAGTAGTCAGTAAGAAATGACTAACTTGTTGCAAACCTTGACTAAAGAGGTCACAAATCTAAAGAGGCAAGGTCAAGGAATCAGACCACCATTTTAGACATAAGGCCAAGGTCCTAATCAGCAATATCAAAATCAAGGATAGCCTTATCAACAAAATAGGCCACCATACCAAGGAGGCTATCAAGGACAAAGACAAAGTTTTAATCAGAGACCATTCCAACCATATAACCCTGCACCTCTAAACTCCCCAAACCTAGTGAGGGATGTGGTTCCTAGTCAAAATAATGTGGCTATGGAGAATGAATGGTGTTTTCCTTGTAATCAGCCTCATAATTAGGATACATGTTCAAATGGATGGATGAACCAAGCTCTAATGGTTCAAAATGCCTCACACTCTCAATCAGAGGTTTCATCTAGTGGATCAGTTCCTCAACAAGAATCACAAGAGAATGAGATTTCTCTCTTTAATTGGGAGCAACCAGACTTCAATGGAGTCAATGATGAAGCTTCTTTTGTTTCCTTTACAAGAGCAAAGAGAAGAGCTCAAGACATGGAGAGAGTGGATTTCAACTCCAAACCTACTACATCTGTAGAGCCACTACAGCAAGCTACTCCCATTATACCTAAGGAAACTCTTGTCATTGCAAGCAAAGAAGGCCAACATTCCAAAGAGGTGGAGCCCATCATGCCAAAGATACAACAAAGAGTACACACTGTGACACCTTTTAACATTGTAAACAACATGAAGAAGGTGAATGTCACCATGTCCGTGTGGGACTCCTTGTCTATTCCAGGATAGCCTGAAATTTTGAAGAAGGCCATGCTAGAGGTAACAACTCCTCAACCTACAAAAGAAGCTACAAAGTCAGTGTTGATTAACACTGACCAAGGAAAGGAGGCTCCAAGTAGCAACTCCAAGGCTAATGCCACACAAGGTAGGAACTCAAAGCCACCTCCCTTTTATGTATCTTTAATCGTTGGAAAATCTTTAGTGCATAATTGTAAGGTAGATAGTGGAGCTACTAGCACTGTAATGCCCAAGAAAGTAGTTGACTAGTTAGGACTAAAATGTGAACCCTTCCAGGGATACCAGTCTAATCCTTCATGCTAGTCCTAATTTTTCAATCCTCCTTGATATATATATCATAGACCTCCCTGCATTATTTGCTATATGTCTTTCAAGGGATTTTACAGCCAAGATAGGAGGCTATCTATCTTTTGATTAGTCTCACATGTTATTTCATACAAGGTATGGGACCAAGGTCACCATTAAGTCAGAAACATTAGCAGCACACCATATAGAACCATATGTATCGAATGCCATCAATGTGAACTACCCTATATTTGATAGCAGTGACTTCCAAACCATTAGTGAAGCAAGCAGCAAGATAGAAAGTATCCCTGATATTCTTCTAGATGAAAGAGCTTCAGAGGCCCAAGAAAATTTTATTTGGGATTTTGGTTTGGGAATTTATTTGATACAAGAAGGTGGAGTCACAGAGCCAAGCCTTTTTAAAGAAAGTATTGATTCAATGGATCAAAATAATTAGGTTTGGGAACTATTTTTTGATGGAGCTAGAAGTAGACATGGTTCTAGTGATGGTGCTATGCTAGTGTCCCCAAAAGGAGAAAGGTATTATACTACCTTTAGATTTAGTTTCTCCTACACTAGCAATAATGCAGAGTATGAAAGTCTAGTCAATGGATGGGCTAGAAAAAGAGGGCTTAAGGCCTTAAAAGTTTATGATGATAGTGAGTTAGTTGTCAGCCAAGTGAAAGGTATAAGTGCAACCAAAAATGATACCATGAAAGCATACAAACATAGAGTTTGGGATGCAATTGAAGATTTCCATGCTTTCAATATTGTTGCTATCCCTAGAAAGTTAATTCAAAATGCAGATAGGTTAGCTGTTGTTGGATCTTAGTATGACATTCCAAATAGTGTTTGAAGAGAAATAGATCAACAGCATATCAAGGTGATTGTTAGACCTTCTATTCCTGATAATGATGTCAATTGGCAGGTGTTTGACAATGATGAACAAATTCTACAATTCTTGTTTGAAGAAGATGTTTTTTTCAAGGCATAATCAAGACAGGTTATCACAAAACTATGGTGATCAAGTGATACAACTCAAGTCCAATAAGATGCATAGAGGTCTTGTTACATTAGAGACTATCTTCAACAAGGATGCTGAAGTTAAGAAAAGCAAAGCTAGCCTGGTAGTCCAACAAGAACATTGTGTTGAATTAGAGTTGGAACCAGGTAAGAGCCTACAATTTGGAAAGGTAAGCACTGAATTGGAGAAGCAAGCTTACACTCAGTTATTCAAAGAATTCAGTGATATTTTTGCATGGCAATATGAGGATCTCAAAGGTTTTGATCTAGCCCTTGCTCAGCACACTATTGAATTAGAACTAAATGCCAAACTAGTGAGGCAAAAGCAAAGGCCTGTTAATCCTAAGCTTGAGGCACTTATGCATAAACCAGTGCTCAAATTGATAGAAAGTGGTATCATCTACCCCATTAAGCATACTAGTTGGGTTTCAAACCTTGTTCCTATAAGGAAGAAGAATGGGGAGCTGAGGTTATGTGTTGACATCAGGGATCTTAATAGGGCCTCATTAAAGGACCACCATCCACTACCCTCTATGGAACAAATCTTACAATGTGTCTCTGGATCTGATAGATTTTCATTATTGGATGGCTATTCAGGGTACAATCAGATCCTAGTAAATGAAGAGGATCAATACAAGACTGCATTTACAACCAAGTGGGGAACCATGGCTTATCAAAAGATGCCCTTTGGTTTGTCAAATGCAGATGCTACATTTCAAAAGGCAATAGATATGGCCTTTAGGAGCCTCATGTACAAGTTTGTGTTGGTCTACTTAGATGACATAACTATCTATTATAAACATGCAGTAGACCATATCAAACATTTGAGAAAGATTTTTGAAAGGTTTAGAGAGTTTGGGATATCTCTTAATCCCAAGAAATGTGTGTTTGCAGTTCATGAAGGAAAATTATTTGGATATGTAGTATCCAAAGAAGGAATTATAGTGGATCTTGAGAGAATTGAAGCTATCCTAGAGCTACCCCTACCACATCACATGAAAAGTCTCCAATCTTTCATAGGAAAGATTAATTTTGTTAGGAGATTCTTGCCTAACATTGCAGATTTACTCAAGCCTTTGACAGCCATGTTAAAGAAGAGTTCAACTTTCAGTTGGACCAAAGAAGGGAGAGTCAATTTCCAAGCTATCAAAGAGGCCTTAACAGAAGCTCCTACCCTCTTAAACCCAAATTTCAATAAAGATTTCATCTTTTATGCTTATGGAGGTCATGATGCCATATCTGCAATGTTGACTCAAGAAAATTCAGATGGATTGGAGCAGCCTATTACTTTCTTTAGCAAAGGTTTGCAAGAGTATGAATAGAGATACTCTTTTGTAGACAAACATGTACTTGTTGTGGTGAAGAGCCTTAAAAAGTTCAGATATTTGTTGACTCATAGAAAGGTACATTTAAAAGCTACTCATCCAAGTGTCAAAGAGTTTTTTCTTTCCAAGGACCTAAATGAGAAAAGAGCTGGTTGGATCACCAAGGTGATGGAATATGACATTGATATTCAAACTACCAAGTTGGTTAGAGGAAGACGTCTTTGTGAACATTTGGCAGAAGATGAAAGTTCAAAGAAATTGGAGCAAATAGATGCATCTTTGGTGGTGCATTCTACAGAAGAACAAGCCAAGGAAACAAGCTGGTTGCCTAATATGATCAATTACTTAAAGATAGGACAATGTCCTATGGGCCTAGATTTAGCAAGAAGGAGGTATTATAGATTACAATCTATTCCTTTTGTGCTGATTGATGAGGTTCTTTTCAGAAAGGATCACAATGGTGTCCTTTTAAGATGCATAGATTCAGAAAAGGTAGTAGACATCCTATTTGAGTTTCATGATGGACCTTCTGGAGGTCACTTTTCTCCTAGGACTACTACTTTTAAGATCATGAGGACTAGATAATATTGGCCATCTATCTTCAAAGATAGCCATGATTATGTAAGAAAATGCATCAAGTGTGCCATGTTTGCAGGAAAAGAAAGGCTTGCAGCCTTGCCCATAGAGCCAGTTAGAACAGAGCAACCCTTCATGAAGTGGGGTATAGACTTCATTGGTATGATCAACCCCCCATCTAGTGTAGGCCATAAATGGATAATTACTACAACAGATTATTTCACTAGATGGATAAAAGCAATTGCATTGAAAGAAGAAAATGAGAGTGTTGTCCTAAGCTTTTATGATGACTTAATTCATAGGTTTGGCACTCCTAATTCCATCATCTCAGATAATGCCTTAGCATTCATAGGCCTCAAAGTCTTAGAGTGGGTAGTCAAGAATGGCATCTATCTGAATACCAGTTCAAATTATTACCCCCAAGGAAATGGCTTAGCTAAATCAACCAATAAGAACTTGATTAGAATAATCAAGAAGACTCTTCAAGTCAATCAAAGAGATTGGCATACAAAGCTCAAATCTACCTTGTGGTTAGACAGAATTACACCAAAGAAAATCATTGGTAATTCTCCTTACCTATTAGTGTATGGAAAAGAGGCTAAGTTGTCCATTTCAATAGAATTACCATTTCTGGACTTAGCTACTCAATATGCCCTGTTTGATGAAGGGGATCCCTTACAGATCAAATATGCTCAATTGATGGAATTAGAAGAACTCAAAGGAAAGTCAATGCAAGATATGGAGTTCCATAAAGTCTAGATGAAGAGGATCTTTGACAAAAGAGCTAGGATCAGAAATTTCAAGGTTGGAGACATAGTCCTCAAGTGGGATGAGTTCAGGTCTAAGCCTGGCAGACATACAAAGTTTAATTCATTTTGGGGTGGACCATTTGTTATCACAGAGTGTAGGGGCTCCAATGATTTTCAACTATCAAATGTGGAAGCATTTCCCCTACTTATCTTTGTAAATGGTTTCCACTTGAAACCCTACTTTGAGGTTAACCCCTCTCTGTAAATTTTGTAAAGTTCCCCTATTTTCCTTTCCTTGCTTTCTAGTTTAGTCCCTTGTTTTCCATGAAGTTCTCTGAGCACAGTTCTAGTTCTACCTCTCTAAGAGAATTTTGAAATTTTGATGACCCCATGCCCAATGGATTGTCAAGGTCACTAGTTTTCCATGTCTAGTAGGCTAACATCCAGCCGAAATCACCAAAAATGTTGCCCTAAATTTTCTATTCTACAAATTTGGCCAAAATCTATTTTAAGGTCTCTATTTTACCACTGCCAAGTGCCCCTGAAATTTTCATGGCCTCATGTTTTGTTTCCTAGCCTCTATAATTATTTCAAGCCCCTGGTCTGCAAGTTTAAAAATTCATAAACTACCCGTTATAGGCCAAAACCCTTGAAAATAGTAGAGCCTCATTCTAATTCCTTGTTACTCTATCGGCAACTTAAGTGACTAAAGGGGCATGTGCGTACTAAGTTTCCTCTTGTTCGCTAGTTCTCTTATTCTTTCCAGTGGTCACCTTTTCTTCCTACAAATTGGTGGTTCCTTATTCTCCTGGTCATGAAATTAAATGGTGGTACCCTAAGTTATTTAGCAACCCCACGATTTTCCCTCAGTCGGGCATTCACTTAATGAAACCATGGGTTCATCCATGATTCGACAAATTAGAAAACTCCCTTTGTTCGTGTATTTGCTCAACTTAACCACAGTTCATCAAAGTATTTCGTGAATGAAATTGCCTTGTTCGCTGATTCGCCAGGTCAAGGTGGGGTTAGTTCTATAGGTAGTGGTGAGATTCTGCATCAGACGGTTGTCTTACAATCGGAAGGAATATTCCAGGGTCATGAGGAGATGAGACTAGCCATAGATTTGGTATCAGGGTTTTTGTCTTCAATTGGTGGTTACTTTTCCTATTCGGTGATTCGGTGAATGCAGTGGTTCGCTTAGTCTCTTATTTCTGGTGGTTAAGCCCTTGATGGCTAGTGACTCAGTGAGCATTCAACTTCCCTTTAGTCGCGTAATCATTGAATCTTTTGGCAGTCTCAGATAATCGAGGGTCCCAGTTAGCAAGGATCTAACGGCTGGTGTAAAAGCATAAGGAATATTCTGGGGCTATAAGATCATGCACCCACCATTAGATCGGTATCTCAAATTGTGGGTCTGATGTCAAAAAGTTGCAATGTGTATCCCAAATGGTGTAGTTTGATTGGTTGTTTGGCATGCTAGGTGGTGGTTGTCAGTTGGCCCATGGGGTCAAGGCTTTCCAAAGAAGATAAAGCGCAATCAGATCTCATGGTTGTCATTATACTAGAGGCTCAAGATGCTCGATCATTATCACAGTGGTATAGCAACAACCATCTGATGGTGCTTTTTAGGATCATGGGTCCGGTTTGTTAGGGACACTGATCTGCTCGCTTCTCATTAGCCACTGACTTCCATGGTGGCATTTGACTTGCCGGGGGATTTTAAGTAATTTTCTCAGTGCATCTGGACCGTTCATTTGCCGGGAAATGTTAGATATCGACGGACACATTTTAAAATGACTAGCTAGCTATTGGTTTTCAAATTTTCAAATGTGTCTAAGAGGTTTTTGCCAGTATCTGATTTGTAGACCATGGGCAACGAGGTAGCTCAAAAAATTTATGTCTCCAGGACATTTGCAGTTAAGGGAGATGATGAGGTCTGGGTAGCTATCTTAGGCTGATTCTTGTCCTAGAAAAGTACCAACCAGTGCATTCATGGTGGAACTTTTGTGCAAGAAAGAAGATAAATTCAAGTTGCATGTCCGCGTGTTGATGCAATATGGGGATAGACACTCAATGATGAATATATGATCAGTTGAGATATTTGCAGGAGATACATTTATGATTAGAGATGATAGACTTAGGGTTTGAATATTTTGTGTAAAATCTTGTAACCCTAGTTAGGTTTTGACTCTTGCCTGCATGAAAAAGTATGTATATATTGTTTTAGAGCTTTTAGGAGCTAGAGAGTTGGACAATTTGTAGAAGAAAATTCAACTTTTCTTAAAGGCCATCTATGGTATCATTTCTACCCTCTGGCTCATACAGTTGTATTTCTCCTATTGATGATTCAAATATTGCAGAGGTATTTTTTGACAAACCTTCATGTCCCTATGCTTCCTTGTTTGGATTAGCTCTTATTGGATCAAAGTATATGCATGTTTTTATTGATTATTTTAGGGTTCCTGATCCCTCTTGCTTTCTACAATTTTGTGTGTTACTGTGTTTGATCTGATTTAGATGTTCTTGTGGGTATACCTCAGCCCCCTTAACAGTCTTGTCTCAATCCTACACTGAGTTGTAGAAGTGAATGTCTGTTTGCAGGTCCTAAGTTGTGCCTTATTCTCAAGCCCTCTTATGTAATATTTATGCAAGCCTATTCAGTAAGTTGTGACCTACTAGACCTGAGCTTTTCATTGATCTCATTCCTACATACTTAGATCCAAACCCTAGTTTTGGTGGATCACCTAGTAGGTAGTTTTCTTTCAAGTCATTTCCCTTATAAGCATTCCTTCTATCCCTTTCCCTCCAAAATTTTTACTTTCATGTCTAAAAGAAAATTAGGGTGATTATCCAAGAGGAACCAGCCTAGAACTTGGAGGTTTCATCTTAGTTAGCAAAGGTCCCACAACCTAGAGATGATCCCATGTTATACTGAGTTATCAAGACCAAGAGAGCTTGAGACAAAGGTGCAAACTTAGTGTATAACACATACTTGTGTAGGATTTTCTGAAATTGAGTGGCTTCCTTGACCGAACTGAAACCAAAAAGGAGAGTGTCATCAGCAAATTGTTGATGTGTAACCTGAGAGACTAAAGAAGTGATCTAAATCCCTTTGATTTCTCCCTGAGATTGAAGCTTTTTAATGTTGCATCCCAATGCTTCTTCCATGACGATGAAAAGAAAAGGAGAGAGGGGATCTCGTTGTCTGATTCCATTGGAGGTCTCAAAGAAGCCTTGAGGGGTGCCGTTAACTAAAATAGAGTATTTTGGAGAAGAAATGCAATAGAAGATCAAGTTTATCCAAGCTTTAGAAAATCCAAAACATTCCATACATTTGGTTAGAAATCTCTAATTGACTTTATCATAAGATTTTTTAATGTCTAGCTTAATGATCATACTAGGTTGTTTATTATGTTGAATGGAGTGGATGGCTTCTTGCGCAATAATGATTCCATCAAAGATGGATCTTCTTGGGACAAAGCCAGTTTGTTCTTCCCCAATAATTCTACCTAGAAGAGGTTTAAGTCTATTTCCTAAGGCTTTTGACAAGACCTTGTAAATGGTATTACATAAAGAAATAGGTCTAAATTCATCCATGGCATTGGAATTTTCTTTTTTAGGAATGAAAGCAATGAAAGTATTATTGATTTCTGATAAGAATCTACTGAGGATCTGGCTGATTCCAATGCCACTATAAAATCCTTCCCAAGAATGCTCCAGCAATGAAAGAAGAAACTAGGGGGAAAGCCATCCGGCCTAGGGGCTTTGTCTGGAGTCATGTGTTTCAAAACTTATAGGATTTCTTCTTTAGAGAAAGGTTTCAACAGAACCCGATTATCAACTTCTGAGATGATTGAGTGGATGTTTCTTAGAAGATCTCATTGATTTATGAGAGATGAACTGTCTGAGTTATTCAGGAGATTGGAATAGTAATTAACAATTTCCTTCTGAGTCTCCTTTGGATCAACAAGAAGAGAGCCCTGAGGATCAATGATTTGGTGGATCCTATTGATGTTTCTATGATTCTTGGTGCTTGAATGAAAGAATCTAGTATTTTTATCCCCTGCTGCTAGCCAATTTTCTCTTGATTTTTGTTTCCAAAAGATCTCCTCTTTACTAAAGATGTCCTCTAGATCCTTTAAGAGATCTTTTTTCACCATGAACAATTCTAGATTCATACCAGATTGTATAACAGTCTCATTTAAGGTTGTGAGCTTTTGCTGAAAAAAGCTCACAACCTTATTCTTTTGTTGAAAAAATGTTTTTGAAGTGTGTCCTATTCCAAATGAGCAGATTTTGTTTGATGTATTTTAGTTTTGTCACAAAGCAAAAAATTTTGGAACCCTTGACTTTCACCTCCCCCCACCAATTGGCTATTAAATCAATGAATAGGGCTTCCTTAAGGCACATATTTTCAAATTTGAAGGAGCATCTCTGAGGCTTGTCCTCTTCCACAATATCAAGCTGAATAGGAAAGTGATCTAAACTTGATGATGGATAAATAGAGGCTTTCATAGTGAAGGGAAATGAGGTTATGTCCCCGTTAAAGAAAAATCTATCCTATTTTTTCTGAGATGTTGTCAGTTCTTGGTCTCCTATTAGTCCAAGTGAAAGCTCCCTTATCTGATTCAATTTCCACCATGTCCTCTTTTTGAACCCAATCTTTGAAGTCAAATTGAGATTGTGAGTTTCTTAAGGATCCTCCCAATTTCTCTGAGGAGTTAATAATGGTGTTGAAGTCCCCACCTAGGATGAAATGCCATGTTGGCCATAGAAGGAACCATCTACTGATTTCACCCCAAACTACCACTTTCTTGTTGGTGGAGATAGGGTCGTAGACATTTAAAACATAAACATCTAATGTGGAATAAATGCTTGTGATTTTACCACCCATCTAATTAGAATTATCCTAGATGTGAGAATAATGTGAGGACCTGGAGTTCCAAATGACTTCCAGTCCACCAAATGACCCAATAGAATCCACCCCTAAGCCATGCCAATCTCCAAGAGTGAGAATAAATTTGGTGAGTTGGTCCTTATTCATTTTGGTTTCTTGAAGAAAAATGATATCAGCTTTCGATGTCCAGATACAACATTTAACCATCCACTACTTGTTAGGGGCATTGAGACCCCTAACGTTCCAATATAGGATCCTCATTGGAACTTGGGAAGGAACTTCCCCTTCCCTACATTTAAGAATGTGGTAATTTTGGTTTGATCATACTCTTCTCCATATTCCTCCCTCAGAGTGACTGTCGATTTCCTACCTCTACCTTTCTTCTTTATTGTGCCACAATCCATAGAAATCTTATGGTCAACTTTCATCAAACCTAGTGGAGCTTGATTTTCTGACTTGACCAAAGAGGTTTGAGAACCTTCAATGTCTTCCTCTCAAGATTCAATATCCATGATTCTTTCTTCATCCTCTACATAATCATCTTCAAACATTCTCTCCATCAAGGAAGAAGGGGATTTTGTTGAGGGGTTGGGCAAAGATGAACATCCAAAGAGGTCATAAACTACTTGTAGTCTTGAAGACATGGGTTCCTCTGATCTTGCGTGATCTTTATACTACTTGTTGTCACTTAATGAATCTTGAGATTTTTGGTTAGCAGATTGAGTGAAATGAGTCCCCCTTTCATTTTATTTCTCGCAGAGAGGTTCATAGGGTCAGGTGAGGAATCCTTCTTTGATTCCTTTTTCCCCTTGCTCCTAATTCGAGAGGATTTTCTACACCCCGAGTTGCTAGGTTTAAGTTTAGGGGTAGTAATTTTGGGGCTAGGTGAGGAAGAGGATGAGACTGGGTTTTTGGATTTTAAAGAATCCCTTAGATCACAAAGTTTAATTCCCAAAATTTCATCATCCGTAGAAAGAGGCTCTACATTTTCTGAAGAGTGTTGGACTAATCCCATCTTTGGACTATCTTGCTCTGATGAAATGCAAACTATGCTATCTTCTTGAAGAACTTGGTTTGCAATTTTCTCTAGCATGTCCTTTTGGACTTCCCTAAACCAGAAGGAAATAATATTTTCTAACAAATTAAGATTGAAGCTGGGAAGAAGATGGGGTATTGTCATCGAAGGTGTATTTGGTAGAGAAATGCTTGGCCCCCTATTGTTACTGAGGATTGCTTCATATGCATTCACATTGATCCAAAATCTTTCCCCTGAGTGAGATAGAAAGCCCTCAGGAGCCGATTCTTCTAAGGAAGAGCCAATATTCTGAATTTGGACCCCTTTTTTAACTAAATCTGTATTCGTTAAGTATTTTTGTGTGTAGGGAGCCCTGTTACTGAAATTTTTTAATTTGCAGAACATTAACCAGAGGAAAAATTTCATGCTTTGAATAAATTTGTCTTCTTGAGTATGGTCATGGTTTGTCGGGCTTTGCTCTATGATTGTCTGTTGCCCTGAGGATGTTACTAGCAGTACATGGTCTTGTTCCTCGTCCATTTGATCATCATAGTTGTACGAAATCAACTGAGTCCAGGTTCTGAATTTGGAGATGATTTTGATGGATTTGGGAAGCTCATTTTCCACATTCATTAGCAGGCTAATCCAAACTGAAGCCATGGATCTGTCAAAGTGGTGAGACAAGTATATACCCACTTTGTTTCCAATAATCTGAATGATTTCCTGATCTCTGTTTTCCATTGGCAGAATGTTGAGGTTCACCCACATCGGAATAAACCTTATGATGTTCTTTGAACTGTCAAAGTTAGGAGACCAAGGTTGCATATGGAGCACTGAGTGGTTAAGAAACCACCCCTTTTTCTTGTAGATTTTGTCTCTAGCAACTTTGTCTGTGAATTGGATGAGAAAATATCCTTTTTCCTTATCTAAAGTATCAATTTGGGAGGAATTTCCCCATTTGCTAGTAACCCATGATTTAAATTCATCAAAAGACACATTTATGTTCCAGAATTTACAAATTATGCTATGTTGGAGGAGGAAGAGATTTCTTTGCCCAATGAGTTCATCTAAAAATGTGATAGTTGGTACCTGGTTATTTTTTGAAGCCGCCAGTGCCCTTGGGGGATGATCTCCGGTTGGCATTTGCAGGGTATTGGCAGTTCATGAACCCTGTGGCTCTTATTCGCCAGTGCAAATGTGATCATCAAACTTAGGCTCCTTCCCTTGCACCGGCTTCCAAATTCTCTGAGACATAATGACTGGAGGTCTGTGAGTGAAATGTTGAACTGATTTCCTAGGGGGGCCTAAGAGCACCATTCTCCTTCTGTGTATCTCCCAGTGAGTTTCCGTCCAGACTTTTTTGGGAAGAGGCCGATTAAAGGGTATGCCACAAGCTATCGTTGGAAAGATTGGAATAAGATTGTGATTAATAGAGATTTGTCTTTGGGGGGTTTGACATAACCCTATTTTTGAAAATTCAAAAATTAGCCATTTGTTTGGAGGAGTGAAGTTCCTGCTGTGGGTGAAGAAGGGGTGACTTTCCCGCCGAGCCTCTCTGAGTTTTCTCCTGGTATTATGGGAAATGTTCTTCCTTTGAAGGGAGGGAGGCGGCCGGATTGATTTTGTCTAATTTCCCCATGCCTCATACGAGTGAAAATGATTTCCATTCCTAGGTCCAAGCAATGTCCTGTTCGGGTTTCCCTGAATCCTTCTAGTTTTGAACTCTCGGTCCTGCTACCACCACTGGTTTCCTCTTTCGTTCTGAAGCCAAGTGTTCCTCCTGGATTTCCCCTGATCTGCATCTCCCTGGTTCCTCCACTCCCGATCCTGCAACCACAACTGGTTTCCTCTTACTTTCTGAGGCCAAGTGTTCCCCCTGGATTTTCCCTGATCTGCATCTCCCTAGTTCCTCATATCAAAAGGATCAAAATTTTCTCATCTACCTGGTTCCTCATATTAAGTATTAATTCTATCATATATTGTATTTATGTTTACTTAACATTTTGAGTTATGTTATTTATTTAAATCGAAGTATATAAAGAATCAAAATAAAAAATTCATTTAGTTCAAAGAATATTTATAAGAGCAATTTTGTTGGTTTATTATATAAAAAATATAAATTTTGGTGTAAATTCTTGGTAGATTTTGTAGTTTATTTCTTCTTAATGTGATTCTCAAATACATCTATAATCTCTTTATGATATTTGTAAATACTAATTTTCTTAACAATAATAAATCTAATAAATTAGACATGTACATACAACTAACAATATCTATGATCTATTTAAAAAAACATATTGATTGATGGGGTAAGATTTTGAATGATATGAACATAAAAAAATAACTTTAAACAAATAAACTATCACATAATCTAGTATAAAAATTTAAGTATAATTCAAAATAAGTCAATATAAATTTTAAAGATTGAAAATTAAGATATTCATTAATTTCTCTTCAGTAAAATAGTGACAAGATGTTATCACAAGTTCTAGTGTCCTCCAAACAGATGTGGTACTATAGGGAGATAGGTCCACTCTCCACCCAAACTTTGTAATATGAGAGGGTGTACTATGTAATGTCAAAAGTTTATCTAAATGCATTGTAATTTGTAAAAGATGTCTTCAATTCTTACAGTCTAAAAAATATGTTTAATATCAAACAAATTGCATTCATTTTACTCATCAAATAATTTTACTATAACATTTAAAATTACCTTTCAAATCCTAAATAATATGTAATTGTAAAATTAATATACTCAAATCTTCTAAATAGTGTTACTAGGAAAAATTGAGTCTAGATCGATATTAGATAGTGAATGTATGAATTTGCTTCATTCTGTGGTAAATCCGGTTTTAAATATTAAGTCCAAATCCATAGTATAAAGCAATGAATGAATATGATTAATTCTGTGACAGTAGGAACTTCATTCTAAACTGAAACCAGATACTTGACAAATATTTGATTTTTATTGAGATGACATTGCCCATTTTAGCTTAATTTGTTTCTAATATAAACTTATTGAGACTTTAACCTTTTATCGAACTATATATATTTTCAGGTCAATTTTAACTACCTGTACAAATTTTCATCTTTCACAGGGTATTGTCTTAAAAATTTGATTATAGGAAGATGCATTAAAAATGGCCATCAACCTATCAAACATAGGCATGGTGTAAAAATGGAAAATAGTTTCAAAAAATTTCTCGGTGGATGTTCTGTTAATGACAAGGGAAAGATCTTCCTCCACTCGAGGAAAGATGATTTACCGGTTATTGCCAACTAGGAGGCGTCCATAAAACTACGACTATTGACACAAAGACAATTATAAATTTGTACTAGTAGGAAGAATCAGTGCAATGTGGAATTCCGTTAGGTTTTATTAGTTGTTTACTTAATTACCTGCGCTCTCTCCCTAATTATATCATGGAAGATTTATTATCAGCATCTTGTTCTCCGTTCTTTACCCCTCTTCACTATTGTCATGTTCGTAGCATCTTTTGTTTTAATCTCCTCTATTTTCCTGCAACCCTATATGAACAGAAATAGAAACTGCGTCTCTGATTCTAAAACCCTAGAAGCCCAAATCCAAAGAGTTTCCAAGCCATACTTAAAAATAATACACGAAGATTTTCTTAAAGCAACAGCCAATTTTAGCGACAGAAAAATAATAGTCAATTTTTTCAATGGTCAAGAAATGATAGTAGTGTCCAAATTCATGGCTAATTCTAGCCTGGATGTTCTGTTGCACGGTCCACTGGATTGCAGGTTGGATTGGAAGCAAAGATTGAATAAAGCCGTTGGAGTTGCGCATGGATTGGCTTATCTTCACCATGAATTCAGGAATACAATTGTGCACTGTGATCTGAAACCTGCAAATATACTTGTTCATGAAGATCTGGAAGCCCATATTGCTAATTTTGGCGTAGCCAGGATTATGAACAATAATGAGCGCACACCAAGCTCTTTAGGGTTTTGCCTTACTACCGATTAAAAAACTCCAGGTATCGTCGTTGCCCTCTCTTTTTCAATTTTGTTTTTTCTTTAAATAACTTATAAAATGATTTATTTTTAAAAACTCGTTGGTCTGTTTATGTTTTAAATACCAATTCGTATTTATGAATTAGAAGTCTGAAAAAGTAATAATTTATTTTAATAATTTAATCAATGTGCTTGTTTGTAGATTAGACTGTGTATTTTTTTTGTAGCCAATGTTTCCTATCAGACACTGATCTATTATTAGAGCAATCATTAAGAAAATAAAATGTTAAAATTATGTTTGATTGTTCTGATGATAGATCATTGTGTTCGATCTGAAAGTTGGATACAATCTGTCTAATCCAGAAACAAGCACGTCTACGCTGTAAAAACTTCGTGAATCTAATAATTTAATGTTTTGTTCAGAGGAATATATCTTTTAAGATACTTTTAATTTTCTTCTAAATTAAGTTCTTAATATTATTGCATTTATATAATTATATTTGCCTCTATAGAAAGGACATATCAATTGAGGCCATCTCCAAAAGCAGATATAAATAGTTTTGGAGTTGTACTGTTGGAGCTAATAAGTGGTGTAAATTCAACAAGCTGAAGTTTAGTTGAGAAAGGATTGACACTTCAGCAGTGGACAAACAAGGTAAAGGCATAAAACAATTTGATGGAGCTCATTGATGATTGTTTGGAAAATATTTATAATGGAAAACATATTTATGATGAAATAGCGAGAGTTCTAAGATTGGGAATCATTTGTAAACATGAAGATCCAAAACTAAAACTTGATATGAAAGGTATGGTTAAAATCTTAATGGGCATAAAGGAAGGAACTAGGAGTTCAATATAACAATTTGGATTCTTGCAGACCAAGGATTTGAATATTTTGAAAATTTAAGTGATTCATCCGAATCTTCTGAACAAATAGAATATAACCATTTTTCGTACAATGTAATGTAAATTGTACTTGTTATTTTTTAAAAAATTTATATAATTGTTAAGTTCCAATCATTGTCTATTTTATTATGATACATAATTTAATTATTCAAATGACTCTTCACAAAACTGATCTCTATAAAAACAATTTAAACATATGACTTAATAGATTTACCATATCGTGATTCAGAATTGAAGATTACATTGCTAGTCTAAATTTATTGGAAGTGTCAAAAAAATTTCCAAAATAATTTAAACGAAGGTACAAAGATGTTACCTCTCATTCCTTTGATTTAAAAACAAACCTTCATTGCTAGTCTAAATTTATTGAAAATGTCAAATAAATTTCCAAAATAATTTAAACGAAGGTTCAAGGATGTTACCTCTCATTCCTTGGCTGACCCGTCAAGGAGGTCAACTCAACTTACTCGTGTGGTAGTCTTATTTCCAAACGCGTACATACCATTCAAACGTGGAATTTCTAATCCAAGTATCAAATGAATTTAGTCTTCTTACTTCAACCGTAAATATAACGAAAAATCAATTACGAAAAAATTTACAACCACGTGCACCGCGTGGGCAAGCGTATTGAAATATAAAATTAGTTTTTAATAATATTAAATTTTATAACATTGGAGAATTGTATAAATTATTAAAATAATAATTTTAAAATATTAATAAAATCATAATATATGAATTTTTTAAATTAATAAATTTGGAAAAAATTATACAATAAAAATTTAGAATTTATAAATTAATAAAATTCATTTTTATTTTTTGAATTAATTTATTATATTATAATAAAAAATTATAATTTTTCTTATTTTAAAGATATGTAAATTACAATATTATAAATATGTAATGCTACAAATTGTACTTCTTAATTGTGAGATCAATTTCACATTCTTTTTGGTACTTGATTTAGTTTCGATTTTCCTAGGTAATTGTAGGACCACTTCCACCCTTGAATTTACCTTCAAATTAAAGATATGTGACTTATTCCATCTTAAATTTTAGTTGTGAACTTATCTCTCTCATTTTCTTATCTCTACCTCTCCCTACTCTGGATCATTAACTTACTCCCTCTCTACCTCTCCCTCTTTCCATCCTCGCAATGGCTATGAGGGGCCCAAAATGCACCTGCTCCATTGACAGGCTCTCATGGGCATGCATCCATAGGACAAAAAAAATGTGTTTAATAGTGGAACATTTCTATATGGCAAAAACACTTTGTATTTACAATTTTATCTTGATCATGGGCCCTATAGATGTATACCTATGAAGAGCTTGGCAATGGTGCAGGTGCATTTTGGCCCCCCATGGCCAGTGCCATCCATCCTTATACCTCTCTTTATTTGTGTTCTTCTATCTCTCTCTCTTATCTTCTCTCTTCCTCCCCTCTCTAGCACATCACCTCTCCATTTTTTATATATAGAATTTACGTAATAGAGTGTAGTGTATAAGGTTTAGGTTATAGAGTTGAGAGTATACAGTTTGGGGTACAAGATTGATGGTACACGGTTTAAGACCAACATAGACTTGAGGTTATTAACTACTTCAATACTCTCTTGTTTGTCACCTTAACCAACCACCCTATATCTCTCTCCTCTCTAGGATTAGCCATTCCTCCATCACTACCTTTTAATATCTTCATGCCTGTTGAGAAGCTACCTCTCTCGATTGTCCTATATCTATCTCCCCACTCTCACTCCCCATCTCGGTATCTTACCTCTCTCTTCCCCTATAGGTATCCTACCTATACCCACTTATTTCTCTTTCTTTATGAACTCTCCTCTTCTCTCTCTTCTCACTTCTATATCCCCTCCTTGCCTAGATCTCTCACTCTCTCCATTTTTATCTCTCCATCCATCCCTTCTTAGTCGTCTCTCTCTTTGTTATTTTCGTCTCCTCTTCTTCCTAACTCCCCTCTTGAGGTCATCACCTCTTCATCCACTTTATATGATATAGGGTTTAGGGCATAGGTTTTAGGGAGTGGGAGGAGCGAGTAAGAGATTCAGGGAATGAGGATCTAGAGAGATAACAGCAAAGCAAGAAAAGAATCAAAGATTTCATTAAGGGATAAATCTAAAGGTGGGCAAAGAGAAGTGGCCATGGAGGAGAGAGCTAGAGAGGGGAAGATAGAGAGGGGAAGATAGAGAGGTGAGAGACTTAGATGGGAGGAGAGAGGGGTGATATAAATATAGGGGAATAGAAGAGCAAAATAATGAGAGTTTACAGATAGAATGGAGAGATAAAAGGGGAGAGAGAAACAAGAATAAAGAGAAAGAGATGGCTAAGGAAGGAATGATGGAGAGGTAGTAAGGACTGATTGAGGTACTTAGTGAGGGGATAAATACAAAGGTGAAGATGAAATAGAAGAAAATGTGAGAGAAAAATCATAAAGAGAGAGGGGCGTAAGAGGGATGGGAGATAGGTAGAGGGGGAGGCGGGGGAGAACTATAGAGGAGAGTGATAAAGAGGTGAGAGAATTGGAACTTGGGGTGGGAGAGATAAGAGACCTAGAGGATGAGAAATAGATGTGAAAGAGATAGAGGGTGAGAGAGGTGGGTAGGTAGATAGGAATGGAGAAATAGAGAGGTGGAGAGGGAAAGGGAGACATGGAGAGGGAGAGATGGAAGGAGAAGTTGATGTAGAGGACTTATGATTCACCCACCAACTTGACAACTTGTTAATCTTCACCTCTTTTTTTGTAACAATACTCAACTAAAGGTATCTCAAAATAACCATTTCTCCCCTTAACCTATTAAGGAAATAGGGAACTCTCCTTTGACCGACCACCATATCCTAACATGCTCTGACAAATCTTGCAATATGGCACTGATTCTCATTCAAGTTCAAAAGACTCTTCTAACACAGTTCCTATTGTCTCATCAACCGTAATATTGAAAAGGACTCACATATCTATAACAGTCCTCCAAAGGGGTATTTAGGGTCATTACTCTTGAGTAAAACTAACATCTTCAACCTTCGTGATCCACACTAAACTCCAACTACCTTATTCACACCTTGTAATGCATGGACTATCAAACTACCATTTCTCTGTCATATCACAGTACCACAAAGATTACACGAAATAGACCCTTTTGAGAACACATTAGTGAAGGGGAGTTAAACAATCCACTTCTTCTTTCAAGGTAACACTTTCTTGACTCTCACAGTGAACACAAATGGGAAACAATTGATTTTGAATAAAGAAATTCTTTGACCAAGTATGTCACTGTCATGTGACAGTTAGACAATGATCTTCTACAAAGTGATTCAGAAAAATATTAGAAACCATTGCATACAATTTAAAGATTTATTTAGGTCTTCTATATCTCAATTAAACTCCCTAAAATCATGGGAATCTCTAATCATAGTGGTAACTAATCAGAGCTTTGTAATGAGAATCAAAAATTTTAAAATAGTGTGATAGAGATAACACAAATCAGATTTTTCAAAAGACTTGAGATCTTTACCATGCTATTTAAATGGATCATTTACATTGTCACAATCTTATTTCGCTCCTTCCAAAAATTGGAGACTTCAAACATAACTAAATTTAATCAAACAATGCAGTTCACTATTACAAAAAATTAGAATTTCCATACGAGTCCCTCTACCTAGTCTTCCTATAACTTTCATTAGAAAAATTCATTAAAATTGAGAGCAATACCATTTGACACCTTATGTAAAATGCTAATAGATACCATAGATTCAAAATTTTTGAATGGTAGAAATCACAGTATTAATGAATCCTTTTTATCATCAAAACCTTGTATTGAGGGTTTCAAGATAGTTTTGAAATAAATTAAGCATTCTCCCTCCTTTTCCAATGACTAGGCCTCAAAATAAGTTCAAATAGAAGTAAACACACTATATTTTAATCTTCAATTAGTCTTTGAGTGAGTTCAATCCATCCCAATGAGATATGAAATATAGATCAACAAAATGAAAGGGTACAAACATTTAAAATTAACACATTATTGAACTTTTTCTCTTAGAAAACACACCCCTTCAACCCTTAACCCAAAGAGGGTATTTATGAATCCTTTAACTAATTACAACTAATTTTGAACAACTGCCCAATTGGTTGATTAGTTAGGACTTAATTTGATAATTTGTTACAAAGTTGTGAAGCAACGTTTTACATTTTGTATTCAAATGAGTACATATGGGCCTATAACATTGCAAATATGTCAAATGTGACATAATAACACGTATTCAAACATTTTTTATCCATTTGATCACTCCTAGCAACTGTGACCAACATTGACCAATTCAAGTGCCTCTTTAGGCCTAATGGTTACATAATGGCTCAAAGGCCTTACAACTTGATCCAAATAAACATAATAGACTTATTGAACCTTAAAAATATTGGAATGGACTTACACTAGCCTTATTACGTGATTTTGACCAAAAACAGTCATGATGCCTTAATGCATCCTTAATGCTCCTACATCATTGTCCCTGGGGATAAAGAATTCAAGCTCCTTTTGTGTGCTATAATTGTGTCACACTTCTATGATTCATTACATTTACGAACACTCAAGAATGAGGTCTCAAAAATCAATCCATAGCTCCCTAGACATGGAGTGCAAGGGTTTTAAAGAATGCTCTCAGCTAGAGCTATTAAGCCAATAACCTTGCTAGTAAACCATGAAATGGGAGATTCAAATGAAGACAAGGGCAAGAATGTCAATATCCTCAAGAATCAAATCAAATGCAATGCAATGCTATGCTAGAAATGGAAATGCAAGCTAACCTATGAAAATGAAAGATGCAAGTATTACAAAGCCTCCTAGTTAAGTTAGATGAATTAATCTAAAGCATAAAAGAAATCTAAGCTAAGAATGTCATGATAATGCAAGAAGTGAAACTATGATAACATGTAGATGCAAAAGCCAAGAATGCTCCAAATCTTCAAAAGCTCCAAGATGACCTAGAAAACCTGCAGCATAACATTAGCATAAAAAGTTGAGGATCTAGAATGAAGAAGAGAGCTCTCCTTTTAAAGGAAATGAGAAGGAATGGACCATGGAGATTAAGAGGCAAAAGATTTAATCAATGATGGAGCTTAAAAGAGGAGCAATCCATGTGCACAAATATCCTCCAATAGGAAAATAAGAGTTGACTTTTGTGTCCATATGAGACAAAAAGTGTTTTTTCCCTTTTTATAAAATAAGAATAATGCTTTATTTGTGCAACTTAGGATAAGAGGAAAAGTGGGGGCTTTTTATTTATTAAAAGGGGAGGAAATATTCCTTTTAAATAAATAAAAACTTAGGATAAAATGGTTAGCCCATAGAAAATAATCGGATAAATGATAGAGCTAGGATTTGATCAAGAATAAGCAATTTATGATTTAGCAAAAGGGGCTAATAGTCTAGGTGACCATTTTTAGGTGTATACATTTTCCCCTCTTTGACTAATGTGTGATTGATTTGGGAACACATGTAGTCAAAGAAATGAAGTTGAAATGTGAGATCGATTTAGGATCACAAAGCAACTCAGATTAGCCAAGAAAGCAAGAGATAGCCAAGAAGGCAAGCAATAGCGTTCTGACTTCAAAGAATGAAGTGCAGAAAGATTGCAAATCCTGCATGATCATCCTGGTAGTGACCGTACTGAACACTTAGGAAAGAGATAGCCAATAAGATATGATGTGTCTGCCCCCTCGGGATCAAAAGTGAAATCCAGGTAGAGGGAATGCAGAAGCAAGAGAGACATGATCAAATCACTAGAAATCATAATCGAAGAAAGAGAACAGAATAACCATCAAGCAGTGAAGGTGTGCCCCACACATGGGACATGGGGCATGAACCTATCGGTTCCTCAACCCGTAAACACCACGGAGGGGAATTTGAACTTGGGATTTGAAAGTGAATGAAAGATTGGAAGTTTGAAAGAGATGGGGATGAAGAGGTGAAGAATGCCCCAGCTAAGATCAAAGGATCAGGCCTCAAAAGGTTAGCCAACTGTGTGGAAGAAGGAGAAAGCTGATTTGGACGTTCAAGGTGAACTCAGATTTTGGTTTTGATCCTGAAATGAAGAGAAAATGATGGGATATGAAAGACAAGAAGCGAAAGACATGATCGGGAAGAAGTGAAAGGTGAGCGCAGTTGATTAACAAGTCCATGTAAGATGAAAAGGAGAGCTCTCTCCATATGCAAGATGCAAAACTAATCTAACATGAACTTAAGTATGCAAGCTACATGAAAAGTGGTTTAATTTCAAGGTTACAAAGCCAATAGACATCTAATATTCATCATTGAGCGTTATTGGTAGTGTCGCAAGATCATACAATACACACTAGCATAACTATGTGAATCTAAATATGATCTATATCAGATAGAAATGTGTAAATCTCACCTAGGCATCAGAGACATGTAGGTCAAGATGACTAGTGCAGTGAGATTACCTAAGTTTGATATAGCAAGATTGTGCTCGCATCGAGACACAAGAAAGTCAAGATGACTATAAGCATGCACTTGCGAAACAGTCAAAGATAATACCTTGTAGGTCCATAGTGTCAAGTAAGACCAGCATAAATGCTCATGATAGTTAGGACCAACAAAATATACCCACAAGCAGAAAAAGAAATAAAACATGTTCTCATTCCCTCAGTCTTCTAGCTATGCATCATCGAAAATGATCATAGGGAGAAAACAATCATCAAAGAAATCGTCATAGACAACACACAAAGAAAAATAAAGTCAAAAAATCTCAGCAAGTGTGTGTGTGTAGGTCATAGAGTCAAACTTTCAGTATCACATCTGCAAATGAGAAATATCGCATCATCTAGACTGCGGGTAGGACATCTAATAAGTGTTGAGAAACACTTGACGCTAGGGTAGTGTTGAAAAAAATAGTTGGGGGGTGTTGAAAAACATCATTTGCGAGGTGCCTAAGAAACCCAGACGCACAAAGAGACCCAAGATAAGCTAGAACAACGTATGCCCCCTAGACTAAGACAAGAGTCAATTCCAGGCTAGGAGAGACAAAGCGAGAAGTGGAGCGAATGAGCACCATGCAAGATGGATAGACATAGGTGCAAAGGGTCTCAAGGAGTGTCTATTTCTAGGTTTTCACCACTTGATAGATTTATTGTAATTTTTTCAGGACTTTTTATAAATTTTTTTGTATTTTTGCTACCAAGGCAGCTGTTTCCAGGTTTTCACCAAGGCACTTTTTCAATTTTTTTGATTTTTTGAATTTTTTTATTTTTAAGATTTTTTCAGCATCATATATGAATTTTTTTGGAATTTTTTCAGGATCATAAAGTATGTACAAAGAATGCCCCAGACAGAAACGGGCATCAAGAATCTACTTCCTCTGATGTAGAGAACTGATAGGCCCCAGGCCCAAATGCTGCAGCTGTGATGATAGGAGGTCTCAACCAGTTCGACCAATAATAACCAGACCTAAGAAATGTTTGAGCTAGCAAAGGATCATTAGAATGTGATCCACATATGCCATCGTGGATTTCAGCTAGCACTTTTTTTGACTCCTCTATTTCTTGACACTTAAGGAGAGTTCCATCTAGACCCTTCCTATACAAGTCACCAGAGACAAAGGCAAAGTGTAAGGGATGGTGGAAAGAATGGCGTGGTGGATTGTCGGGAAGAATATCAGGTGGAAGACATAAAAAGATGGCAGGAGTGTAAGATTTGTAAGTAGGATAACGTAATTCATCCACCAGGAACTTGAAGTGAGATTTATGCCTTTTCATTTGTAAGATGGATATCGAAGTAACCAAGGCATTACCAACTTTGTTCTCAGCTCTAGGGATGGGCTGAAGTGTAACAGATATGAGATCATGCTTGAAGTAGTGCACCATTTTGTTGTAGAGAATCAGCTTGTCATCTTTTATTTGAGAATCATTATTTTTGAGAAAATTTTTATTTATACTTTTCTTAGGTTCGGATACCACCACAATGTGGTTTTCACCATCTGACCATTGCTCTTTTCTTTTGACGTGATGACTATGATACTTGATTGTTGATTCAATCTTTTTTGTTGCTAGTTCACTGGTGGAAGAAGTAACAGGTGTTGATGCGAGATGAAATGAAGTGATTGGTTCAATAGAATTTATGTGAGAGGTGAAATCTCTGGTGACAAGAGAAGTTGATCCTATAGGGTAAGCTCCAAAAGTAGCTAGATCTAGATTTGTCATAGAAGGACCAACATAGTCTACTAAGGCAATACGGGGAACAAACCCATCAAACCCTTCCCGAGACTCATTGACTACATCGGGATGGTTACCAAAGGTATGAACTACATCAACATCCATATCTATCATGGAAGAATCCTCTGGAAGAGGCTTAAGATGCCGAGAAGTAGAGATACTCATGTCATTATGCACGAGAGATCACCTCTTTGTAGCAGTCGTGCAATGTTGCGACGTTGTCTATCATAGTGCAATGATTCTTTAGGCACATAGGTTCTAAACATAGAGGCCTTAGCTATATCATCAGTAGATATACATTCTTCTCCCCAAAGAAGTGAAGTATAAGGAAGATCATCTCCCATGTGAGCCATAGTGTGTAGTGGTGACTCATTTGTATCTATGTCTGAATTACTGAGCATGGGGGTATTTCTAGAATCCTCTCTATAGATCCACTCTTGAACAGCTTGTTCTTCTCTTTCTGCTTCTAAAAGAATGGATGAAGGAACAAAAGTATCAAAGATCACCATAGCAGAAGTGGAAGGCTTCATGTTATTAGAAGGTTTCCCATATGACCTAGGAGAAACAGGTATAGAAGCAAAGGAACCCAGCGTATATTCACCCATACCAAGGCTCATCATCTTAAGTGATTTCTCAGCAGTAGCTAGAGACGTACTAGGATCAACAGAAGGTTCATTGTGAGGAACAAATTTTTCAGTAGCAGCAAGAGCATTAATAGCAATAGTATGGTCTCCAGGAATCACAACTTCAGTGCCATTGTACAAAAATTTGACACACTTATGATAAGTGGAAGGAACAGCCTGCATGTCATGGATCCAAGGATGCCCCAAAAGAATGTTATATGCGAGTGGGATGTCCAATACTTGGAAGTTAATATCTTTCGTGACAGGGCCCACTCGGATAGGCAACGTGACAAGACCTTTGGAATATCTTTCCACTTCATCATAAGCTTTTATAGTAATATTCTTCTTAGAATCCATAGAAAATTCTGACAAACCCAACTATTGTATGGCATTGAAAGAAACAATATTTAACCCTGCACCATTGTCTATCAGGACTCAGCGGACGTGGGTGTGGTAGACTAGAACTTCGATGTGTAAAGCTAGATTATGAGGGTGAGCGATAGATATGTCATCTTCTACAGAAAAGGAGAGAGATAGGGGAGATGAAATGTGGTTCACCATAGCCTGAAATTGATTCAGATCAATGTCATTGGGAACACGTGTTGTACGTAGAGCCTCATCAAGAATCTCTCTATGAAAAGGGGATAACCGAAGCAACTCAAGGAGAGATATCTGTGTTGGTGTCTTTTGCAAATGTTGGACAAGATCATAGCTAGGGGTGGCTAAAGGAGCTTCTTGTTTGGAAGGCAAAGCTTGCTTGGGATCTTGCGTAGTTTTAAGGACAATCTTGGCTTGCCCCCTAGTAACAGCATTCAGTGTCTCACTTTGGGAAGATGAACTACCATGTGTTTGCAAGACCAACTTTGGCTTACCATGATTGGCTTTATTATCCTCTTGAGACCTCATCATTAAAACACTCTCAACGGGCTCTACCATGTTAATCACAGGTGTATTAGAAGGATATGTGTTATTGATCTTTGCATCATGATTCTTCTTATGTGCTTGAGAGGTTTCCTCCTTATCATGCTTAGGTAAAGGATCTTTGAAAGCTGTGTGATCAGAATTTTTAGTTAAGCCATCAGTGGAGATTGTGCCATTCTCAATAAGATCCTGAATATCATCCTTAAGCTTAAAACAATTGTATGTCAGATGTCCCTTGTTTCTGTGATAATGACAATAAGAATCCTCTCGCCACCAATCAAGCTTATTTAGCAGATCCCAGTTACCAGGTTTATCAGGAAGTGTAAGATATCCATTATCAACCAAAGTCTTAAGGATAACATCATAAGGTTCTGCCAACTTGGTATAGACTCACTTTCAAAATGACTTCTTAGGCTTATCTACATATTGAGGTTTAGGAGCACCGTGAGCGTTGGCAGCTTCTTGTTGTTTTTCTGCATAGATAGCACTAGAGAGATTGAAAGCAGGCTCTTTAGCTTTAGGAGCATCAACAACCCCATCATTAACAACATACTTGTTCTTATTCCAAGGTTTGTTCTTGTCTTTGCCATTGCCTTTAGCATCTTTATTAATAACAATATCCCCTTTTCTTATAGCTACATCCTCAATCCGATATGCACTTTCAACCATGTCATGGAAGGAGGAGAACAGTTGCTTCCTTAGATCATAAAATAGCTTAGGCACAAGTGTGTTGACGAAAATGTCAATCTTTTCTCTTTCGGGTAGCTGACGAGGATATCGAGAATACAATGACCTCCAACATTGTAAGTAAGTTGCAAATGGCTCACCTTGATGTTGTCTTAGATTACCGAGATCTATCATGGTGATAGGTTGTTGGATGTTGTAAGAATAATGTTGGGTAAATCATTGAGCCAACTCATCAAAAGTCTTAAGCAGTGGTGTCAATTTCACAAACCATTCCAAAGCTTGGCCTCTTAAACTTCTAGGGAACAGTTGTAGAAGAAATGTGTCTTTGTGAAGGAAGTCCATGCTAAGAGCATAAAAGTGATGCACATGGTCATGGGGATCACCATTTCCATCATACTTGTCATATTTGGGAACCTCAATATCCCTAGGAAACGGGACCATGTATAGACTCCTATCAAAGGGAAGAGCACAAATTGATTCTACAAAAGAGACCTTTGGAGGCTCTCTTTCTATTGCCATTTGGGTAAGGCGTTGATTTGTTCGACGTAGTTCTTCTTGAAGGACTTCCAATTTAGTTGGTACTCTTTGTTGGATAATTTGTCTGACATCATAGCTGGGAGGAATCTTGTATCCTCTAGAAGTCATATATTGAAAATATTGGTCGCCATTATGCTCTAAAAGCTTATGCATCATTCATTGGGAGACCACATCTTGTTCAAATCTCATAAGATCCTCACTAGAAATCTCATCATTAGCCTCTACCTCATGTTGAGAGGCAGGAGGCCTAGGAGGTGAAGAAGGCATACCAAAAGTGGGTCTTGGAGGAGATCTTGGTGGCATTTTGTTGCCATTGTTGCCATTAAAAAGAGGTCTATGCGCATAGTTACTAGTCTCAGGTTGCTCATGAGACATTCCTCTATAAGCCATGCACCTAGCAGCATCCATCCTTTCTTGATTGTGTTCTTTGTCTAAGTGCACTTGGTTATCTTTATGCTCAAAATGTTCTTGCAAACATTGAAATTTTTCTTGTTCAGTCAAAGTAAGTGAGACATTGTCCGTGTTTTTGGGGGTCTTGAATGTGGAAAAGAGGAAACCTCCTTTGTACCATGGGGTAGCCTTAGAATCCTCAGATTGGTTAGAACTAGAACTGTTGTTGCTAATGGGCACTCGTGAGTGTCTAGTTGGAGAAGGTAACTCTGTATAATTGAACGGAGGATGACTCTCCTGCTCAAATTGAGACCGAGTTGTAACCGGCATGAAAAGAGATGTTGGTTGACTAATAGAATGAGACAAAGTTTCTCAGATTTGAGATAAGCAAAGCTAATAAAGATCACTTGTCAAAGTAGAACAATAGAGAGATGGCTCATCAAAAGTGCTCAAGCACTTACAGCAATCAATTGACTAAAGCTGAGTAGCGAGCAAGAAGCTCAATAAGCAAGTAGCTAGAGAGGTAACCGTGATGCGACAAGTGATCAAGAGTAGCATTCATTAAGCTCAAATCCAATAGTTTTAGCTCATTTTTTTTTCAGTCTAGAACAAATCTAAGCATGTAGATAACAAACCGGTTTTAGGTAAGAACATAAAAAGACACTCTACGACAGGTTAAAGTGCAACTTTAGCAACTCCAGATTGCAACAATGACAGGACCGCAGAAAGATTCTGGGCGATACTTTCCAGGCAGATAGGGCGATACTTCTCAGTCAGGTGATACTTCACCTTATACCAGGCGATAGAGCTTAATATACTAGAGTGACAGACTTGACGTAAAGCAAGCGATAGACAGCAGGCGCAAACTATCGCGCAATATTTCTCAGTAAGGCACGTGATACTATTATAGATTTGGGTGATTCTTTGACCAGTGAACATAAAAATCTCAGTTTTGAAGCGTTTTGATCAAGTTTGAAGGTTGGATAGTGCAATTTCTCAGTTTGACAAACAGTGACAACAAGTAAAAGACATTTGCAAACAGTAGGTGATCAAACATGTCATAAAACACTTGGAACAAGGGAAAAAGCAACCTTGCCAAGACAAGCACTTGTGATATCAAAATTGAAAAAGTAGCTTATGAAGACTACCGATTGTTTGTATGTTGAGAACATTTACACTGGTATAGCACAATCAAAGACAATTCAAGCAATTACTACCTAGAAGGACAAGGCTCATTACTTAGCAATGTGGCCCACAACTTGATGCTCCCTTGCCTCACATCAAGTGGTTGCCCACAAGAGATGTTGGCATTGTCATGGAAGTGTCAAAAACACAACCAAAGGAACACATATGGTGAGTGTCTTGGGGTGATCCAGGTAAGTCCACTTGGATCAATCCTTGCACCAAGAAGCTAAGCGGCTAAAATAAGGTGGCCTCTATCTAAAGGTTCATAGTAAGGGCTTTCATTCATAGCACCCCTCTTGCTCCTCATAAAGGACTAGGACCTCGCAGCCTCAAGAGTACCTTAAGCATTCTTGCTTAATGCTTTCCTCATGGTCACAATCCCACAAGTTACTCACATCAAGCGAAGATAAGTACTATGTCTACCAAGGTTAGCAGCGAACCCAAAACTTGCAAGATAGATAAAATAACTCAAAAATAGCTCACTGCCAAGTACATGCGATATTTACAGACACCAAAATTATCGCGCGATACTTCTCAATATACTGGGGCGATAATATTAGTCTGTGCAATACTTCGCTCAACACCAGACGCTACTTCACCCGAGACCAGGTGATATTCTCTGCAATAGCCAGGCGATACTTCTGACAGGTGATGTATTGCACGTGCATACAGAGAACTATCACGTGATACTTCTGGAAAGTATCGTACGACAGTCTGAGACAGAAAAATAGAGACCAAAAATTAAGCTAAAAACTTGCCAAAAAATTGATGAAAAATGACAAAAATACAGAAAAAGAAGGGACAAAGCTAGTCTACTCTGCCCCACAGTGGGTGCCAAAAATGTGTGCTATAATTGTGTCACACTTCTATGAATCATTACATTCAAGAACACTCAAGAATGAGGTCTCAAAAATTGATCCATAGCTCCCTAGGCATAGAGTGCAAGGGTTTTTAAGAATGCTCTCAGCTAGAGCTATTAAGCCAATAACCTTGCTAGTAAACCATGCAATGGGAGATTCAAATGAAGACAAGGGCAAGAATGCCAATATCCTCAAGAATCAAATGAAATGCAATGCTATGCTATGCTAGAAATGGAAATGCAAGCTAAGCTATGAAAATGAAAGATGCAAGTATTTCAAAGCCTCCTAGTTAAGCTAGATGAATTAATCTAAAGCATAAAAGAAATCTAAGCTAAGAATGCCATGATAATGCAAGAAGTGAAACTATGATAACATGTAGATGAAAAAGCCAAGAATGCTCCAAATCTTCAAAAGCTCCAAGATGACCTAGAAAACCTGCAGCATAACATTAGCATAAAAAGTTGAGGATCTAAAATGAAGAAGAGAGCTCTCCTTTTAAAGGAAATGAGAAGGAATGGACCATGGAGATTAAGAGGCAAAAGATTTAATCAACGATGGAGCTTAAAAAAAGAGCAATCCATGTGCACAAATATCCTCCAATAGGAAAATAAGAGTTGACCTTTGTGTCCATATGAGACAAAAAGTATTTTTTCCCTTTTTATAAAATAAGAATAATGCTTTATTTGTGCAACTTAGGATAAAAGGAAAAGTGGGGGCTTTTTATTTATTAAAAGGGGAGGAAATATTCCTTTTAAATAAATAAAAACTTAGGATAAAATGGTTAGCCCATAGAAAATAATCGGATAAATGATAGAGCTAGGATTTGATCAAGAATAAGCAATTTATGATTTAGCAAAAGGGGCTAATAGTCTAGGACCCATTTTTAGGTGTATACACCTTTGAGTGGAAATCTTCTTATTTCTAGTCTTTGAGTTCCGTTCCACATGGTTCCTGGTTCCTATAATCAAATTTTGTTGTTTCTTCCTTTTCTTGTTCATGTGTCATCTTTTACCCAATGAGCTATCGCTCTCTTGGTTCTAAGAAACCAAGTCCTCAAAATATATCTCCATGTCTTCATGATATCACTACATGATGCTTGCTCTGAAAAATATCCAAAATAGAATTAGACATGTCTGCTAAGTGTGGACTATGTGAAAAGGTGAGAATCATTCAACGCGCTTTTGAAGGATCTAAACTTGTCTTAGTCCACCTTCTTTAGATCTACAACACTTCACATCTTGATTGAGAACCTACATGAAAGAGGAAAATAATAGTGTTTTTAATTGTATAGGCTATTTCTTTAGTCAAATATTAAGCCCAGTCAACCTTCCCTACGATAAAAAATATTCGATTAGCATTGAATTTGATATAAACAATGCTAAATAACAAATATATAACTTCTCTAATGAATTCCCCTTTACATGAAGCCTTTATTGAAAGTTTTATAATGTGATGAAGGGAGCTCATACATGTATTTACTTATGGAGAAACATATGAAGTTGAATAGGCATGCTATCTTCAATGCTAAACTTCTTCAATGTCATACTTAGAAATGAATGAAATACTTTCTCCAATGCTTGAGAACTTGAGAAAAATTGTTATGTGTGGATGTTTAAATGAGGGATGGGAGGCCTTTTTTATACTAAACTCAATAAAAAAATGAAAATATAAAATAAAACTAGAATAGATAACATTTTACCGCACACCAAAATCCAACTATTAACATATTAAAAAATTAGCACTTTTGGTTAGGTGTTAGTGCTTACAACCATAGTCTTGTGGGACTAAGGTAATGGCACCCTTGTCCAATCTTGGAGGGAGGGAAGAGATGCTGAGAGAATTATAAATCTATTATGCTAGAAATGTCAAAACCTAGGATGAGCAAGCCCCGTAAAATCAAGAAGTATGGAATCGGGAGCACCAAAGTGAAGGCTAGGTGAACATGTAATTGTATGGGGTAAAGTAATTTATAGCATTTAAAAATGCTCATTCAATATATAAGACATACATGAAAACTCTGATCCCTTAAGGACTTGGAATATCATCTATCTCAAATGCCAAGATAAATGGAGCAATATTGTCAACATGTGTTGCACACACATGGAGCATAAATGAGAAAAGAGGACACATGACATCTCAGGCTAGCAAGATACTACTTACAATGAACCATATCAGGAAGAGAGAGAAAAGATAAGACTTATTGGCCTAACAAGGTTCTCCTTACTATGAGGCATGCAAATAAAACATGATTCAAACAATTCTAGCAAGGTTTCTTTGTGCTATTTTACTATAGATATTACAAAGTAAAAATCTAATTTTCCAAATAACCTCAAAATTTTTGACTACAAAATGAGTATGTGTAGTCAAAGTATTTAAACATAACTTCATGTTTTGTGAACAACATGGAAACAATATGCAACACAAAAATGCAAGAGAAAAACAAAAGAAAGAAAATTAAAAATCCTTGAAGAGGACTTAACAACTCTAATCAGTGAGAAACTCCCCCACCACACACACCTAGCCCACACTGAAATAGTAGAAAAATCCTTGAACAAAAGGTAGGATATGCTCAGGAACATGGAAGGGGCGAAGGTTTCCCCTAGCCCACAGATGGGGGAAGCTCAGATGCAACATTTTTTTGAAGTTAATGTTATGTTAAAAAAAATTATTTATTTTTATGTTTTTTTATTATCTTGTTTTAAATCAAGTTTGAAAAAGAGATGTAGTTATAATTTAAATCTTCTTTTTCCAGAAATAGCATATCAAATGAGGCCTTCTCCAAAAGCAAATAGACACAATTTTCAAGTTGTGATGTTGGACCTAATAAGTGGCATAAAGGCAACAAGATCAAGTTTAGTTGAGATGGGATTGACCCTGTCATAGTAGGCATATAAGGTAGAAGCAAAAAACAATTTGATTGAGCTCATTGCTGATTGTTTGAAAACAATTTAAAATGAAAAATATGTTTATGATGAAATGAAGAGAATTGTAAGACACGGAATTATTTGTACACATGAAGATCCAAAATTGAGACCCAATATGAAACATGTGGTTAAAATATTAACGGAAATAAAGAAAGAAATTAAGAAGTTCAATAACCAATTTATTTTCTTCCACACCAAAAATTTCAATATTATGAAACTTTAAGTAATTCATCTATGTTTTTTTAACATATAGAATATAACCCTTTTTTCTACAGTCTAATATAATGTAAATTGTACTTTTTATTTCAATCAAAATTTATATTATTGTTTAAGTTCTAATTATTATCTGTTTTATTGTAATACATAATTTAATTATTTAAATAATTCCCCACAAAACAGATATCTAAAAAACCTATAAACATCAAAATTAAAAATATCGATATCTTAATTTCTTTGCTGCCTTTACCCTATCCTGATTTGATTTGAAGCTTGCATATCATTACGATGCAAAGATAAGCCCTTATTGGTAGTCTACATTTATTGAAAGTGTCAAAGAAATTTACAAAATCATTTAAACCAAGGTGAGGCATGTTTCCTCTCATACCTGAGGTGACCTTAGGTGACCTGTCAAGGTCACCTCAACCAATTCGCATGGTAGATAAGTAAACTCCTTAGTCATCGCTTGCCAAAGATTTCAATTATTTCCAAACGCGTGCATATCGTTCAAACGCGGATTCTAATTTTCAAATTAATTTTAAAATATGGAGAAAAGGCAATAAAGAATAAGTTTATAACAACGAGCACCGCGTGGGAAAGGTTTCATACAATAAATATATGTAGAGAATGAGAGTTGAATCTCGAGTGCAGAGTTGCCTTCATCTGGTAACAATCCCTCTAATGAGGAAATCTGTGAGGGTTTTGCTAGTTGTTTATTTAATTTTCTGCGCTGTATCACTAATTATATCATGGAAGCTCTATTCTCTGCATCTCGTTCTCCGTGCTTTTCCTCTCTTCTCTACTGTGGTTTTCGTAGCATCTTTTGTTCTTCTCCTGCCTGTCTTCCTCAAAGACACTATGAACAAAAGAAAAAACCGTGTCTCTGATTTTGGAATCCTAGAAGCCGAAATCCGACGAATTTCGCAGCCATACTCTAAAATAACATACGAAGATTTACTTCAAGCAACAGCCAATTTTAGTGAGAGAAAAATAATTGGAAGAGGCCGATATGGAATAGTTTACAGGGGAATCCTCGCCAATGGGAAAACAGTAGCCATAAAAAGAATGAAATTTTCTGAGGATAGAGAATGTTGCCTAAACCATTATTTGGCAGAGCTGGAGATTTTGGGTCGGCTTCGTCACAGAAATCTCATGAAAATATTAGGTTATTTCTTCAATGGTCAAGAAATGATAATAGTGTCCAAATTGATGGTTAATTCTAGCCTCGATGTTCTGTTGCACGGTCCACTGGATTGCAGGTTGGATTGGAAGCAAAGATTGAAAGTAGCCGTTGGAGTTGCGCATGGATTGGCTTATCTTCACCATGAATGCAAAAATACAATTGTGCACTGTGATCTGAAACCTGCAAATATACTTGTTGATGAAGATCTGGAACCCCGTATTGCTGATTTTGGCGCAGCCAGGATTATGAACAATAACGAACTATCACCAAGCTCTTTAGGTTCTTGCTTTACTATTGGCTATACAGCTCCGGGTATTGTAATATCCTTTTGAGATCTTTTATAATTTCTGTTTAAATTATATTTTGTTATAAAAAATTAGGTTCGCTTTATTTGACCTAGTTGTAATGGAATTTATGCCAGGAAGTGTGCATCTAGCCAGATCTAATATCAAATTTAGTCGTGGTTAAATATATAAGAATCAGACAAGATTTAGGTCTATTCTTCTAGGGAAATACTTTTCTTTCAAGAGGGTATCAATTTTACGTTATTTAAAATATATTAAAGTTGTTTTATTTCATGATTTTAGATTCAGGAAGAATAAATTTCAATGGGCTTTTCGTTTAGTGTAAATACAATGAAAAGAATAATTTATTCATATTACTAATTGAAAGTTCTATGTGTATTTGAATTTTGATTGCAGCAAGTTAATGTTATGTTAACAAAATTTGTTTTTAAGTTATTTATTTTTTATCTTATTTTAAATCAAGTTTGATGAAAATTTTTGACTAATTCAAATGTTGTTTTTTCAGAAAGAGCATATCAAATGATGCCTTCTCCAAAAGAAGATGTATACAGTTTTGGAATTGTGTTGTTGGAGCTGATAAGTGGTGTAAAGCCAACAAGTACGGGTTTAGTTGAGAAGGGATTGACCCTTTCACACTGGGCAAACAAAATAGAAACAGAAAATAATTTGATGGAGCTTGTTACAGACTGTTTGAAAAGTATTTATAATGACAACCATGTTTATGATGAAATGAGGAGAGTTATTAGATTGGGAATTATTTGTACACATGAAGATCCAAAATGGAGACCTGATATGAAAGATGTAGTTAAAATCTTAGTGGACATTAAGGAAGGAATTAGGGAGTTCAATATACCTATTTCAATTCTTGCAGACCAAGAATGCCAGTATTATGAAAATTTAAGTAGTTCATCCATGTCTTCTTAACAAACAAATAGAATATAATCTCTTTTCTATGATCTAATGTACTTATTATTTCTGTTGAATTTATATAATTGTTCGAACTTGAATCATTATCTACATTACTATAGCATATTATTCAATTATTCAAATCATTTCTACTAAACTAATTTAATGAAATTAAAAAAATAAAAATCCAAATTTAATAATTGTTTACTGAGTTTACCAATAAACCATGAAACTCATATCAAGATTATGAATTGAAGATTGCAAAACATTATGATGTAAACGTAAACCCTCATTGCTAGCCTACATTTTTCCTCTTATACCTTGGGTGACCCGTCAAGAAGGTCAACTCAACCGGGTCTTGCTGCGGACAAGTAATTCGATTGGTCTTCTTAACGTACTTAAAATTCAAACGCGTGATTTCTATTCTAATTATCAAATGAATTTAGTCTTCATTCTTTATCCGCAAATATGGAGAAAGTCTATTAAGAATAATTTTACAACCCCGTCCATCGCCTCGGTAAGCGTTCAAACCATCTTTCTCCGTATTTTCTTTCAATATTACAAAAAGAATTATTTCATAATTTATGATTAAAAAACATTATATTAGAAACTTGTATAGAATCAATTACCTTTTTAATTAAATTACTACATTTTTATACTAAAGAATTAATTATCTCCGTAAATCAATGAATTTAAAATATTAGTAAAATTATAAAATATATATTTTTTAAATTAGTAAATTTGGAAAAGATAAATTTTATGTAGATTAAAATTTATTAAAAAACTATATATATATATATATATATATATATATATATATATATATATATATATATATATATATATATATATATATATATATATATATATATATATTGTGAAGTAATATAAATATTATAAAATAAAAAATTATAATTATTTATTATTTTATGAAGAGATGTAAATCATAATATTATAATTATGTACTATTACAAATTTTTCTTTTTATTTGTTAGTGTGATTTCAAAATACTTGTTTTAGTTTTTACAATCGTAGACCAATCTGTGACCACTTCTAACCTTCAATTTATCCTCCAACACAAAGAAATGTGTCTTATTCCATTATAATTCTTAATTATTTTATTCTTCATTGATTATCTGTAAAAAAAAAATTGGGACCACATCTAATATCATAGGCCTACTTGACAAACTTGTGAATCCAATTTGAAATGAGCTTTGGAAGTGGTGGCGGGAAAGAATCCCCTAGTGTTAAGAAGAATGTACTGGGGCTTCGGGACCATGCTCAATCTATTGCATTCAAAATGGTTTGGGCTTCTTGGGATTGGTGTGCCAAGAGACTCAAGAGGTGTCACCACCCTCAATTTTTAATAGGTCCTTCATTCACCCCTTGCTCTTTGACTTGAAGCTACAAAGCGTTTCACACAAAAACAATAATGAAGAGAAAGGTAAGTGAGTTCTTCTTGAAATGTGTCCTTTGTTAAGTTCCCTTTGAGCATTAGATGGACCTTTTCAATAAAAGAAAAATTTTCACTTCTAAAGGTGTCTCTATTGAGTGTCCTAGGCTAGGAACATGCTTAATTATTTTGGATCCATCATTTGATAGGTCCATTACTAACATGGAGAATTCCTTTGATTTGTAAATTCCTAGGAAGATGCCCAAAAATAGTTGTGCTAAGGAAATGAGTTACTTCTAGGTGAGATATAAAAGGTGCTATGATCATTTTGTCTTTTTCTAAAGGGGTTTTTTCTTCTCCTCTCTGCAAGAACATTGCATCTAGAACCTCTCCTTTGGTCTCTTATTTTACGATAACCAATATTTACTATTATGTAAATGGTGGTCAAATTTTGATCCCCTAGCTCATCTCACAAGAGCTCTCTCCACTTGGGTTTTCCTTCTAGAGCTTCCATTAGGTTTCTGAGATAAAGATATTATAACAAGCATTGCTAACTCTTTTCATCAGTTCATGGCTTTGGATTTAGTTACAAATATTAGAGCTTCATGTTTTCACTCACTCTTGTGTAACTATGGTTCCAAACTTGGATCTTCTACATTCTATTGAGTTATTCAATATAGATGTGCTCTTGGACCCAACCTTTAGAATGTGAAAACTCTACTCCTTTCTACCAACTTCTCTCTTTTGTGGGCCACCTTAGCGATGAGTATATATGTGGAGGTTGTAAGGTTCCCAACCCCAAAGTAAAGTGTTACTAGAATCTTCTATGGATTTTGACAAATTCTCTATGCCTCTAGATCTCACTCTGCTTTTAGTAAGGATTCAACTTGTAGTTCCCTTGGTGGCACATTCTACTTTTTTTTCATGGGTTTGGAGGTTGCGTTTCAATCCCTATCTTTCTTGGTGGTGGGATTGTCTAGGGTGTTTTCTTATCTAGAAAATGTGATCAAGTCTATTGAGTCTGCAATGGCTCTTAAGTGCCAAACTCTCTTAGTTTGTGAGTAGTTCCCTTTGCACTTTGATTCATATGATCAAATTTTGGTAGAAATTCTTTCTTTTTATTTGGAATTAGTTTATATTTCAACTCTTGATATTGTTCCCTTTAAAGATTTATATGGCCTTCTAGTTGTAATACCATCATATGATACCTTCCTTCAAAGATTCATTTTTTTATTATGTTCTTTTTCATAATGTTGGTAAGGAGGTGTTATGGTAGTCAACTCTTTGACAGTTGCCAAGAGTAAATTAAAATTTAATGATATTGCAACCACTCTTCTTAGCAATGATATGAGAAGGAATAATCAAGAACCCTCTTCTAGTAAAGCTTTGATGGTTTGCACTATTAATAGGGAAAGGCCTCAAGATAGGCAAAAAATAATAATAGGTCTCAATTTTGTAGATGTTCAAAGCCAAGAGGCAGAAATGGTAACTACTGGTTTTGTGGTAAAGATAGTCATACAAACAAGAATTGTCAATCTTACCAGAAGGTAGAAGAGAAGGTACATTATAGTGAAGTTAATACTATCTATGATAGGGATGATAGTATTTTTGTTCTATCAAGAAGTGAAACTACTTTATATCTTTGGGTTTTAGATTCTAATGATTCTTTCCAACCCACTTCATATATTGATTATTTCATAAATTACCAAGAAGGTTAGTTTGGAAGTGTAATTTTTGGTGATAATAAAGATTATGAAATCATTGAGAAACGTGATATGTTGTTTCCATTAAATGATGGAGGTAAATAGTTATTAAAATATATTCATTATGTTCTCCAAATTAAGAGAAATTTGATATCCGTCGCTTAGCTCTACACTCAAGGTTGTAAATATTTCTTCTATTTTGATGATTCAAAAGTAACTGAAGGAGATTTAGTGGTTTTAGAAGAAACTAGACTTGGTAGTTTATGCATTCTATAAATTAATGGTGAAATGGGATTTTATATGAGAATTATGGACAATAACTCAGATATTTGGTATTTGACGCTGACAATACTAGAGAAATCCCCAAAGTAGTTGTCCAATCTTTCGGCTAGACACAACAAATCAGAAATCAAAAAGTGATACCAAACAAAAGATTGAGCTAGCTAAACCAGTATTCTCATTGACAAAAAACCAATAATTTACATCCAATTGGAATGCATGTACAAAAAATATTCCCTTCTTGTCATATAGGCCTAATTATTTATAAAATAATATGCTTTCCTTCCAACTATCTTCCATTCTTTAGGACTTCCTAAAAGAAGAAAGTTACTACCTAGATTATATACAATATCGCCAACTACAAGTTGGCTTATCCGATCATAATCTCCAAGATAAGGAAATAATTTATAATATATAGGTTAAGACCTAAATACACAAGAAAAAACCCCAATAAGTATATCATGATGTACAATTATACAAGAAGGTCGGCCATAAATATAAGAACATTGAATAATATTCCATGAGCAACCAAAAACCATGAATCCTCATCTCAAGCTATATCTCTCCATCATGGCCATTAGAATAGGAAACTAATATAGGACTGGACCTAAGCATAAGATAACTTTATCTAGAAATATTAGATTGAGACATGCTCATAGACATAAGATCTTCATGATGTCAAGAACATGTCATAAGAATCACATAAAACAATTTCCAATTGGATTGATAAACCTATAAATAATAGAAACTTCCAAACTAGAATAGTAAATAAACAAAAATATAAAGGAAATATTTTTGGGTGATGCAAGATTTCCAAGAAGCCAAGATTTTCCTATATCAGACACCTGAGGTTAATAAGAAAGTGATCCTCACTTTGATGATGCAAATAAATTCATATCAAATCTTCATTCTTCATTTTCACATTTGGTTTCCCAACCCTCATGGTCAATAATATGAATCTACACACCATAACTCTATTCTTTCTCCATTCTAATTTGCACATCCACTACAAAGAAACAAACTCGTCAACAATTTGTGGACCTCTACTAATCTTAAAGCTGAAGTCATCTACGAAGAAGGAAAGGACATGGATGCAACTTAGGAGAATAACAAAGGAAGTTTTTTTCAGCCTAGCTGGTCTAAAGCCAATTTCAACAAAGCGGCCAAAGGGAACCTAGGTCAAGTGGGCAGCAATGGAATCCGACTTGGTTTCATTGCGTTCATCCTTCTTGTAGGATCTCAAAGTAATCTCTTTGCGAAAGCTTGTGTGACCCTCTAGTTCACCATAGCCCTTGAAACAGGGGACAAACATCTCTAGTTGGAAGCTGAATCTTTGTACATCACCAAAAGCCCCAACACGTTTGATGCTTCGTGGGCCATTCAAAACAATCTTGAAGAGGTCCAATTTTATCATGTTTCCAGGGATGCCACCTGGGTTACTGACTGGATCACCAACAAGGCAGTCAGCAAGGAAGCTAACATGAGGTGGCACCATCCCAAAGATTTCTTAGGTGATGCAAAGGATTCTCGTGATGGGGACAGACTCTAAAGTATCAAAGGAATAATAAAAGATAATCATGAAAGAAAATATTTTTTTTGGAGGAGTTATTATATTAATGACAAGCACTAGAGAGATAGTAAGGCTAATTACTATGTGTCCCCTCCACATGCTTTCTAGGTTTCCTTTCCCAAGAACTATAATTATCTTCAAAGGCATAAATCTAGAAAGCTAAGAACTAAGACTACAAGAAAAATGGAAAGAATCAAGGTTCCATCTTACCAAAGAGTTACCGGTGCCCAAACTATAGCCATGGTTGGGGAAAGACACATAAGGGAGGTGGAGAATGATAGCAAGAAGTGGAAGAATCACACTAAATTTTGGAGTGCCCTACAGAAAGGGGAAATCACCACTTTCATAAAAAGACTCCACGGAAGTAGGAAGGAGATCACCAAAATATTTGTTAAAAGCTAGAATGAGGGAATGGTGGAGATAGAGGGTAAATGCTTTACTATCATGGAGGAGGTGATCTCCATGGTCACTGGCATCCCCATTTTTAGAAAAAAAATTTACAGGGATCGTAAAATTTCTGACAATGCTGTCAATGATTTTGTGTGAGATGACAAGGAGAAGAAGGCTATTGTCAAGATGTGTACTTACTACGAGCCTACGGGATTGAAAATGCTATGGCAGTTTGTTCTCAAGGCCCTCATATCATATGCCACTCTAGATACTAGGTTTGATAGAATTTGTACTTACCACTTCATTTTGTTGAATTACTTTAGGCACAGAAAAAAGATTTCCATCCTATTTTATCTCTATTCCTCAATAAATGAGAATATTAATGGCTTTAGAGAGAAGAACATAGCTAACCCTACCCTGCACAAAGGCTTGTTACTATGGATTTATGATTTCTTCAAAGCACAAATTCTGGGTAAGGAAATTGTTGTTAATAAAGCTAACAGTGAAGATTCTGGGTCGAACTACATCCTGTCAGTTAATAGTGAGGGTTCTCAGTCTCTGGATAGCGATGAAGAAGAGTAGAAAAAACTGAAAACGGGGTCCTCATCTAAGAAAAGACCCTTGAGCTTGGTCAAAATTGAAAAATCTCTAAAAAAGTAGGATAGAAAGGAGATTAACTCGGATGAGGAAGATATGAATACAGATGATGAGGAGGGAAACTCAAACAAGGAAGCCACAAAAAAACTAGAACAGGTCAAAGGGGAAAACCTCAACACTATGAGGGAATGCTCAGGTCGACTCTATTTATCTCATGATCAGTGATGATAACTCTCCAGCCCCCATCTGGAACCAACAAAGAGGCTCAAGACCCAATCTTTGAGGACCCCAAAGATGAATAGGGAAATCCCTCTACCCAGTTTCCCATTACGCTTGAGACCTTAGAAGATAAATCCAAAGGGGAATATCAAAGTCAAGACTCCAAAAAAGGGAAAAAGGTCTGGAGGACCTTCAATATCAATACAATACATATGGGGATCATAATGGAGGTTGTTTACCCTCAAATTCTAGAGGATACCAAAGGCAAAATCCATAAGGAAGAGTTGATCGATCCCACTCTGGTGGTTCTCAGCGATAAGGCTAGGGAAATGGAGATGGATTTCCTCAACAATACTAAGAATAGTATGTTGGATTAGTACAGGTCCTTCAAATGGCTTTTCCATGAAATTGAAGACCTCAAAGAAAAAATTCAAAGTACTGATGACAAGGATAACAAAACCACCTAGCGAAAGCAAAGCCTAGAGGCTAGGGTTGAGCACCTGGAATCTAAAATGACCAGTCTAGAGAACACCCTAAAGGGTATTGCCGAGAAAAACTATAATATTCTAAAAGCATCCAATGACCACATTAAGCTGCTAATCAACAAAATGGAAGAAAAGATGGAAAGAAGGGTTGATCAGAGGACAATGAAGGAAGAGAAGAAGAAGCCTAGCAAGGGTCCAGGCAAAAGAACAAGAGCAAGAACAAAGAAAAATAAGGAGGATGATGGCTCCCATGGATCCAAAGACATTCAGAATGTTAAAGAGGCAGCAGAGATGATGGAGGCTCTCGAATGCAATGTTACATTCATGCTCAAGAGCCTGGCTTAACCTGACTTCTGGTACCTACCTCTTTTTTCTTTGTTTTTTCTTTCATTTTTTGTGGTTGTTTCTTGGTTGGCCTTCATGTTTCCTATCCCTTTGTTTTTAATGCTTTAACATTGAACTTATCTCACTACTTCTTATTTTAAACTATGTTGTGGGTTTTAGGCACCTTGTGAAACTTGTTTTACTTAATCAAAAATAAACTTGTCAACAAAACATCTACTAATACCAACTAAATAGAAACACAATTAGGCATCAGATCTATACTGCACCTTATGAATCCTCTTGATGTCTTCAACCACTAATCCTTTTTCGTATGATCATACTCATTCAATAATCCATCAACAACAATGAACTCATTAGCTCCTCTGAATCCACCACTCTGATCATTTCTCAACTATACACCCTTCATCACACTCTCAATGACCTACAACTTCACCAACTTAGGTGCATTCTCATCCACCCACTGAAAATCAATTTCCTTTTCTTGATCTATTATAGTCTAATCCTCTAAACTATAAGTTTTTAAGTTTATCTTCATCTTCACTCTTGGTATGTACTTCCTTAAGAAAACATATATTTTCCTTACAAAGAAATGTTGCTCATCTTTCCATACCTGTATTTCAACAAATGTAACAATAATATATTTTATGAAAGAAAATTGATCAGTGCCAACAATAATCAAGTAACTTATGTCATCTTTCTTATATCCACTAGGTGATTTCTACAACAAATCATTAGCCAACTGAAACAACTCAATCTTGAACTCTTCACTAACAACAATAATGTCATTAACCACACTATTAGCCCCAACAGTAGTAAACCCTTCAACTAATCCAACTAGGTTGTTATATTTAATAAAAGGAGATTCAATTCCCACCTCAACTAGGTTAACCTCCTTAACATTAGCAATCTTATTGTCAACCTTAACAACAAGACAATCTTCAACTAACGCATTAGATCAAATCAATTGATCATGACAGTCAACCACATCCACATCCACCTTAATCTCTTAAAATTCTGAGATCAAAGTACCCACACACTTATCTACATCGAGGATCTCAACCTCAACCTTGGCAGTAACGTCCACATGCATCTCCTACTTCTAAATCATCCTTCTGATAGGCTAAATACATTTCTTCTTGATTGGTAAATGTCAAATTAGCACTTGCAACCTCAATTGCTCCATCATTACTAAACTCCTTTTTATCTAATGCCTTTTCCAACAACCTTATCTCTTCTACATGTATATCTCCAAATGCATCTCTGATTTAATTCCTCATCTCATCTATGAAGTCATTCGTCATCAACCCTAACCATCTAGATTTCATTCTTCTGTTTGGTAACATCTCTTCCTATCCATAGTGCAACTAACCCAACTTGGTGATTTAGTTAAAAGATTTTAATTTCCTCTCCTTCAGTGATCTATTAAAAATATTATTTTATCCTACCTCCATTCAAGATTATGTTCACCTATACAATGCCTCATCAAATCATACAAAGGTTCACAACCTTCAACAACTTCCTCTTGATCCATCCTTGTACAAATCTTCTGCAATTATAGGTTATATTTTATTTTTCCATCCCACAATAAGTCATTCAAGATTCACAAGCTCAAGAACAATAATCTAGCATCTCATCAACAAAACTCATACATTCCAATAATTCTTCTAAGTTTTGTGGTTCTCTTTTGAAAGTTAGATTCACACTCTTCCACATTAAAACCAATAGATCTATGAATTCACAAGGTCAAAACATTGATCGGTTTACCTGTCATCAATTTTTACACTTAGCATCTAGCAAAAAATCATGTTTAACCACCTTATGAAAGTTATTTGATAATGCAGGTCATATTCTCATTTGTGTCACCTCAAAAATAACAAATCTAGAACTTCACAAGTTTAGGACATTGGATATGAAATCACATGAGTGAATCTTTCTCTGATACGACTTGATGTAGTCAAGATAGGAGAAATCCCTAAAGGATATGTCTAATCTTGTAGCTATAAATAACACACTTAAAATCAACAACTTATACCATATAATAGATTGAGCTAGCTAAATCGGTATTCTCATTAACAAAGAACAAATAATTTACAACCAATTGGCATGCATACATACAGTCTTACCTTCTTAGCATATAGGAATGATTATTTAAAAAATTATATGCTAGCCTTCCAACTATCTTCCATCTACTAGCGAGGCCTAAAACAAGAACTACTACCTTGCTTATATACATGATCTCTAGCCACAAGTCATCTTATCTGATCATAATCTCTAAGATAAAGGAATAGTTTACAAATATATAGATCAAGACCTAAATCCATAAGAAATAACCCCAATAAGTATATCATGTTTTATGATTATACAAGGAGTTTTCTAAGAACATAAGAACATCGAACAATGTGCCATGAGAAACCAAAAATTATGAATCTTCACCACAATCCTGATCTCACCACCCTAGCTATTAGAATAGGAAATATAGGGTTGGATTGAACCATAAGATAACTTTATCTGGAAACATCAGATCAAGATGGGTTCATTGAAATAATATCTTTATAATTTCAAGAACACGTCATAGGAGCTACATAAGATGATGTGCCAACTTGATTGAGCACACCTATGAACAACAAAAATTGCCCAGTTGGAACAATAATCAAACAAATTGAAACAAAATCATTCTGGGTGATGCAAGATTGCCAAGAACTAAATATGTTTCTACATCAACATCCAAGGCTCGGACACATGAGTATAAATAGATTCGGTGTTATCCTCAAAGGGTAAAAATTAATATGTTTTAAATTAGTAGATTTGGACTTTTATGAATATTATCTTTATGGTAAATAGAAGTGGGTTAACTTCTTCAAGACCATTCGGTAGAAGAAATTCGCACTTTTGGAGCTTTTTATTTGAATGGTTTTAGACCTATTAAGGTAACCTTTACTCAAGTTTCTAATTATTTTGTTACACTTCTTGATGACTCTACTAGCGAGGTGAAAATTTATATGCTTAGCCAAAAATTAGAAGTGTTTTCCAAATTCATATTTTTTAAGGTTTTAGTTGAGAATCAAATTATGTATAAAATTAAAGATTTGCAAATTGATAATGGTGGTGATTTTTGTTCATTAGAATATAATAATTTTGGCATGTATAATGGTATCCATATATTTAATTTTTTCCTCTTTACTCCTTAATAGAATAGAGTGTTTGAGAAGATAAACTAGATAATTCTTGAGAGACATTGATGTATGATCTCTAATGTTGGATTGGGAAAATAATTTTGGGTAGAAACCTATAATATAGTATTATACTTGATTAATTGAAGTCCTTCATCCTGGTTAAATTTTGGTATTCTAGAGGAGGAAAAATTAGTAAAAATAATTTCATACTCACATCTTCAGGTATTCACATGTGAAGCTTTTGCACATGTTCCTAAGGAAAAGAGGCCTAAGTTGGACTCCAAATTTTACAAGTGTATTTTTGTTAGTTATGGTGAGGGCCAGTTTGAATTCTTGTTATGAGATGCATTTATAAAAGGACTCTTCATAGTAGGGTGACACCACAATAGTGGGTTACACTTTTTTAGACATGTTTTTTGTTGAAATAACATAGTTTTAATAAAATATGATGATTTAAGCTTTGAGAGGTTCCATTTGAAGGAATTAATTATAAATGGGTAGCTCAAAGAATCTTAGATGAAAAAAACATTTATAAAACATTTATACTTCTCATTCATACCTACAATGGAGTCTCCTTCCCACCTATTAAAATGCTGACGAAAAATAACTTCAACTTTATCTTTTGGCAGATCAAACGAATCCATTTGACAAACCTAACTATGTAATAAGGCACTACTGAAAAAAATATTTCCAATTATTATAATGTTGATATATATTAAATTATTATGACTTTATATTTGGGTAAGTGCACAAAGATGGGGGACCAAAAAGTTGCCACTTTTCTTTTTGGCCCCCCATCGCCAATAGTGCACATGCACTAAAGGGCATGCGCCCTATAGGGTGCACGCCCTATGGCTTGGGTTGCCCAAGCCTTAGGCTTGGGCAATCCAAGCCAAAGGGCGTACGCCCTTTGTAAAAATTCATATATTTTTGCTACACGTGGGTTTGAGCTCATTTTTTTTCTCAAACCTGCGCTTTCAGCTTAGAGAGGATTTGAAAGTGCGCATGCCCTATTATAGTTTATTGTGAGTCGATTGTTTTTCTTAATCCATCGATCAAATGGCTCCACGGCATCGTCAAGTTTGATCCGGGAGAAGAGGTAAGTGTTTTTACAACTTATCATGCCTCTTATTTGTTTTAAAATTTTAGTTTTGTTGCAATTTTTTTTTGTTTAAATTTGTTTTGTTCAAATTTTTTTTTGTTTAAATTTTTTGTGTAATCAATATTTTAAAATGTAGTTTTTTTAATTGTCAGGAAGAAATAATCTCCCTCCACCAAACCCTCTGTCTCCTCATGAAGAACCGAATGAAGAAAGAAATGAAGAAAATGAAACTCAATTGCCTCCACCAATTGAGAAACCTCCTCCCGGAATAAAACAAAATTTGTTGAACCAAATTGAAAAAGGGCAAAAAGAATTAGAATCTTTAATTAATAGGTTAAAAGATTCTAGTGGTACAAATCCCGGAAGGGAAAGACTTGCAAAATCATTGGAAGAAATCTCAACCCACGTAAGCACAGTTAGTGGGCAAATTAATATATGGCAGGATAAAAGAGAAGAAAAAAAATAATATTATGCAAATAAATTATCTTATGCGAACATAAAAAAGAAAAAAATCACAAAAGATGACATTTGCCAGCTATTTAAAAAACCAGGGGACACAAATACTCTTAGAACTACAACAAGGAGGTTCCCAATTCATTGGTGCGTAAATGAAGACATTAAAAACAATTTTTGGGAGAGATGGTGGATGGTCTTTGATTCACCTCCTTGTAACAATCATGAGGTTCCTATATATTTCTTGAGGAAACTCTATTGCGAGTTTGTACTCAAGGAGGTGCCAAATTATTTTGACATGCTGGATTCTTAGGGTAGAGGAGGGGGTTCATCATTTGATCAAGCAAGGGCACATCATGACCCTAACGCACCTAGGGTTGATAGTGGCAAGCCATCGTTGGATCATGTTAGTATTCCTTCCGTTGTGAAGGAACATGTAGAGGCAGACACACTAGGCACGATTAGTGCTCTGACACAGACTCTCATTCAATGTGCCACTCCTTTAGTTGAGGGTGACTATGGTCAATCCTTGAGGGGGCATATTTGTCGGTCATGTGGATGCTTGTGCACATTTGGGACTAGCGAGAGAGAGCAAGAAGATTCTGGATTGATGACTGATAACTTTCTAAATATGACATTTGGCATTGACACATAGTTAAATATTTTCAAGTTCATTAAATTTCTTTGATCATATTTCATTTATAAAAGAATAGCTATTTAATTTAGTATCTATTGTTTATGATGAAAATTCAGGGCAAGAGTGTCATTGGTGGTGGTGGCAGTGGAAGTGACAATGGTCCTAATGTCCCCTTTTACACATCATCATCAATTGCAGAAGTATGTATCGAATAAAACATTTAATTAACATATTTGATTATTACATAATTATATGAATAATTTTATCCTAACTTATTGTGCATGTGCATTAGATGTGCACTGGTGGACCATCGACGTTCACAATAGATAGGGAAGGGCATCGTGCAACTTTCCTTGAGGTATCTTTATTTTCATATTAATTGGATTTACTTGATCATATTTAATTAATGAATGAATGACTAAATTACTAGACAAATTATGATCAAAATCCAGAGGCACGATGATTACATTCTTTCACCTGGGTTTGTGAGGTCACCATTGAGTCCACAAGTATACATGTAATAATGCATTATAATTAACATGTCAGTAGTACATTCTTATATGAATGGTTATCGTATAATTTTCCATGTACATGTGCACTAGTTGAATGTCGGAGCTTTGAATTCGACACCGCACACCGAAGGATGCGGTGGAACCTTCACGAAGGTATCATTTACTCATTAGTAGGGTTGTAAAAAATATATGTAATCTTGATAACTACATAATTTACTTTTTTTTTTCATTTTCAGCTTTTGACATCAGAGACTCCTCCTTCTGTCCATGATACTTTGGATCATGGAGTAGCTGCAGCAGTAGCTAGTTCTGAAGAATTGACTGAGGTATGAAAGAGATCACTTAACTTTAATTGTTATTTTAATAGTTTGTATTGAATTTTATAATGATATCCATGTATGTATTTTAATTATTATTTTGATCATTGTTGTAGGGACTTATGACTCCAGATCACCAGTATGCACCTTCGGTGGATGAACATAGTGACTAGTTGCTAGCGGTAAGCCAATATTCAATTTTATGTCATTGTATAATTCAATTTTGATGTATATTAGTTATCTCTATCTAATTTTATTTTTTATCAAGTCGAGCTACAGAAGAGTCTAGACATGAGGACGAGTGAGCGCACTCAGAAGACTACAGCATCCACTTGCATCTCCATCGACACGACGATTGAAGATAGCTCGGGATTTGTTTTCTTCCCCTAGCGAGAAAGGACTAGACTAGGGATATGGATTGTATGCCTATATGGCATTAGTGGACATATTTTTTTTATATTTTATTAGTGATACGTTGCACATCCATTTGGCTTTGAGGAAGCCAGTTTTACTGTATTGAATATATTCAATGTATGACATTATTGGACATATATATTTGACTTCATGCCCTACAAATATATATTTTTTATGTTTTAGGTTTGCAATTCATGTGTTTGGTATATTGATGTATACTCAATTATGTTTATGTTCATGTCTTTGCTTTGTAAATTTTCCATGTCTTATAGTTATGCTTGTATGTTTAACTTGCTGACTGTGCTACAAATGCCAATCACTGTCCTCAATAACAGTCAATTCCTTAACTATAATAATAACAAAAGTAATGAAATGAATGAATAAATGTACAAATATAATATGTAAGAAGCCTAAGTGGCTCTTGTTCTTGCAATGATAATTTTTTAAAGAAATTCTGACAAATCTGGATACTAATGCTTCAAAAATTTATTTATAGCTTGGTTGAAAATTTGATTCAAATAGGTAGGTTGGATTGGGGTTATTTTATAAATAAAGTGTTCTTGGTTTCCTCAAACGTGTTCCTTACCAAAGTGGCCCCAAGTGCCTATATGCCACTAACCTATCAATCTGACTTATCCCAACTCCCTTACTATTATAGGGATTCAATATGGTTTAAAATATGACTCCAAAAATGTTCAAGTGGTTCTTGAAGTCCTACTCCAAGATCTTACCCTCAATCCACACTCTAGGCTCTCTATCCTTATAGCCTTAACCAGCAAGTTTTTCCCAAAAAACTTCCAAAATAAATTACATATTCAGATACCTTTTATGGTTTTACAAAACATATCTCAGAATTGGGTAGGGTTAATTTGGAACACAACCCCCAAAAACTGCTGATCCACTTTCCTTCCTAGACCTAATAGCTCACTTTTACAAAGGAACCCTATTACAGACTTAACACCCAACCTTTCCACTTTTCACAGAGTGTTAATATGGTCACAATTAGAGAAATTTGAAGTCAATTGGATTCTATAGGCTTTCTATACCCAAAAGCCCCAAATTGCTCCCTCTAGGCCTTCAAAACTAGGGCCTTCTTAAAAACAACTCAAAACTCATTTCCAAAACTCCTCCTTCTAGATTCACCTTTCATTTGACATATAATTTTTCTATTTCAAATAAAATTATACCCTTGTTAAGGTGGATCCTTTGCTGCTACACTTGTGGCATCAATTTTGTGCCCTTTTCCCACTCTTCCTCATGGTGTACACCCACTAAAACAACTTCTCCTACATCCAAATAGTTAGTAAAATCATACATATGTTACATAGGGTTTATTAAATGAGAAACATAAATTACATTCATTGAATGACCCATTATATCATCAAAAAGACCAAAATGGAGTTATTTCAATGCACCAAAATGACCACCTACAGCAACTTTCCAAATCTGAAGCAAAATAGATTATATAATCATTCAATATAGATGAAAAATGATGTTATGATGTTATTATATTACCCACAATTCTGTTCCAAACCCAAAACAATCAACCAAACATTAAAAAAACAAAATTTTGCAAGGAAAAACTTGAATTTTTATTGAATTTTTGAATTTGTCCGTACAGTCTATACCTTCTCTCTTCCAAGAATTAAATAAACTTCCTATCAACTTCCTCAACCAATTTGGGTTGGTTGGAAGGCTTAGTTAAGTCTAAAAACATTAAAACGCCATTTTCCCTCCTAAATGCTCATAACCGTTGGGATTCAAATATTTGAATTTCCAACTTACATTTGATTGCATATTAATATTAAAAACCTATTAACTTCTATCCCAATTAATTTATTATTTCTTCTAGGACCTAATTGACTCCCCTAAACTACTTTAGATCCCATTTAGCACTATTGGCCACCCTTACATTGTTTTGGTCCTAAGTCCTTTGCCAGGACTTCTAGAACTTATAATATTTAAATTAAATTGTTTATTAGATATTTCCACTATTGGCCTCAATATATCCCAATTCACTTTTAGGAATTATTTAGATCCACTACCTCCATTTGGTTCCAAGGTGGACTTGGGTGTTTGGAGAGGTACTCCTGCACCAAAATTCTTCATTTAAATTTCAAGACATTCGATAAATTGAAACTCCATGTTCATTATTATAATTTCTAATATTTCATAATCTCCTCAAATTAAAATAACATTCATGCACCTGTTATTTCATCTTCTATGACTGAAAGTATAATCTCCAACTGAAATTTCTCACGCAACTTTTGTTATTGAATTTGCGGTTGCTGGAATGTAATAACAAAGCATCAACTCACACACTTGATAATGTTATCAAAACCACGCTTGCTAGGAAGAACCATTTGCAAAAGACTTACACTTGACAAAGAATTGAAAGACCCTACGGTTATGATAATTAAGTCTGGTCACCGCAGCCTCTGTATTAAAACATTCGAACAACAAACCTCCTGCCGTTAATTCATAGAACTACCAGAAACACACCCAGATTTGCTAGCTGCCCACCACTTTTGAAAATCAATGGCATTCTTAGTATTATTCGATGGCACAAGACTCCATCTCACAACACAATGCCTGGAAGAATGAACCTTCTTCTTGGAAATTAAACCCTAGTCTCCTTAGCATTTCGAACCATTATAGAATTCTCCATTTCATCAAAATATAACATAATCAATGAAATCCATTTTTGCAAGTCGAAGGCTTTTTAAGCAAAAATGTCAATCTTCTTCATCACACCAAACTCCAGCTTCAAATACACACTTCTCACTTAAGTGCCTTGAAGTGTCAAGCACACACTTTTTTATTAGAACATAAAGTAACATGATAATAAATTAAGCCAAGCTTAATTGTATAAGATATGAAGACAGATGCACATTATGAACCCAACTGAAGAAGAATGAAGATCAAACCGAAATCCAACTTCCTTTCTTAAAATAGGAGCCACTAACTAACTTACTATAAATAGTAAGTGCACACAAAGATCCCCTAAACATTCCATCAGCTCACGGGAATCGCATTAATGAACTGACAATAGCAAGCACAGGTACTTGCTAAATCGGGGACATTACATAATATAAGGATTCTTGGGGTACCCTAATGTTGGCAAGAGTTCTTTTATTAATAAGATTACTACGACAGATGTGGATGTGCAACCTTATGCTTTTACAAACTAACTTCTAATTGTCCCCTAACTGACTAATTGTTAATGACAAACACTAGAATACATATTTGCACTCATCCTACTGCTCACCCCGGAGTCGTCGGTGTCATTTGAACGACTCTGTGTGCCAAAAAAGGTTGTTAGTAGCATTTATCTTACCATTCAAAGTTTTTGGAACAAATGGTTTGATGCTACGACCAATGGTTTGAAAGATACACAACATTGACCATTTCAGCTGAGGAACACTTTGAGTTCTGACACCGACCGAGAATGTGTTGCCGAATTTAAAATAAGTAGAATATCTAAAAACTAAGATAGGCTTTTGTAGGCCCCAACAACATGGTCCCATAGCACCTAATGGATTGACTCTACCTTGAACAAGCTCTGACATATGACCCCGCAAAGATCATCGATTTCATGCTTAAGAGACCTTGAGGGACACTTCAACAGGGAGTCATCGGCGAGGTTCGAATGACTTTGCATGGTGAACAAGGTTTCCACTAGTGTTTACCTAGCCATTCAGAGCTATTGGAATAGATGGTTTGATACTACGACTGATGGTTTGAAAGATACGCAACATTGGTCGTTTCAACTGAGGAACACTATGAGTTCTGTCACCGACTGAGAATGTGTTGCCGAATATAAAATAAGTTGAATCTCTAAAAACTGAGATAGGCTTTTGTAGACCCCAATAACATGGTCTTGTAGCACCTGAAAAATTGATTCTAAGTTGCACGAGCTCCGAGATATGACCCCACAAAGATCACCAATTTCATGCTTAAGGGACCTTGAGGGACACTTCAGCACGGAGTCGTCGGTAGGGATTGAATGACTATGGGTACTGAATGAGGTTGCAACTAGCATTTACCTGGCCATTCAGAGCTATTGGAACTGACGGTTTGATGCTATGACCAACGATTGGAAAGATACACAACATTGACCATTTCAGCTGAGGAACACTGAGTTTTGACACCGAACGAGAATGTGTTGCCAAATTTAAAATAAGTTGAATCTCTAAAAACTGAGATAGGCTTTTTTAGACCCTGGCAACATGGTCCTGTAGCACCTGATGAATCGATTCTACATCACATGAGCTCTGAGATATGACCCTACAAAGATCGCTGATTTCATGCTTAAGGGACCTTGAGGGACACTTCAGCATGGAGTCGTCGGCGGGGATCGAATGACTATGGGTGCCAAAAAATGTTTCCACTAGTGTTTACCAAGCCATTCGGAGTTGTTGGAACTGACGGTTCGATGCTACAACCAACGGTTGGAAAGATATGCAACGTTGACCATTTTAGCTGCGGAACACTTTAAGTTCTGACACCGACCGAGAATGTGTTGCCAAATTTAAAATAAGTTGAATCTCTAAAAACTGAGATAAGCTTTTGTAGGCCCCAGCAACATGGTCCCGTAGCACCTGACGAATCAATTCTATGTTGCACAAGCTCTAAGATATGACCCCGCAAAGATCGCTGATTTCATGCTTAAGGGACCTTGAGGGACACTTTAGCATGGAGTCGTCAGCAGGGATCGAATGACTATGGGTGCCAAAAAAGGTTGCCACTAGTGTTTAATCGGGCATTCGGAGCTATTGGAACTAACGGTTTGATGCTACGACCGACGGTGGGAAAGATACGCAACGTTGACCGTTTCAGCTGAGGAACACTTTGAGTTTTGACACCGACCAAGAATGTGTTGCCGAATTTAAAATAAGTTGAATCTCTAAAAATTGAGATAGTCTTTTGTAGGCCCTGACAACATAGTCCCGTAGCACTTGACGAATTGATTCTACGTCGCATGAGCTCTGAGATATGACCCCGCAAAGATCACTGATTTCATGCTTAAGGGACCTTGAGGGACACTTCAGCATGGAGTCATCGGCGGGGATCGAACGACTATGGGTGCCGAATGAGGTTGCCACTAGCATTTACATGGCCATTTAGAGCTTTTGGAAATGATGGTTTGATGCTACGACTGACGGTTGGAAACATACGCAATGTTGACCATTTCAGCTGAGGAACACTTTGAGTTCTGACACCGACCAAGAATGTGTTGCCGAATTTAAAATAAGTTGAATCTCTAAAAATTGAGATAGGCTTTTGTAGGCCCCGAAAACACAGTCCTGTAGCACCTAATAGATTAATTCTACCTTGCATGAGCTCCTAGATACAACTCAGCAAAGATCACCGATTTCATGCTTAAGAGACCTTGAGGGACACTTCAGCACGGAGTCATTGGCGGGGTTCGAATGACTGTGTGTGGTGAATGAGGTTTCCACTAGTGTTTACCTAGCCATTCAGAGCTATTGGAATAGATGGTTCGATGCTACGACTGATGGTTCGAAAGATACGCAACGTTGACCGTTTCAGCTGAGGAACACTTTTCAGTTTTGACACCGACTGAGAATGTGTTGTTGAATTTAAAATAAGTTGAATCTCTGAAAACTGAGACAGGTTTTTGTAGGTCCCAGCAACATGGTCCTATAGCACCTAATGAATTGATTCTATGTCACACGAGCTCCGAGATATGACCCTGCAAAGATTTCCAATTTCATGCTTAAGGGACCTTGAGGGACACTTCGGCACGAAGTCATTGCCGAGGATCGAACAACTGTGGGTTCCGAATGAGGTTTCCACTAGTGTTTACCTGGCCATTTGGAGCTATTGGAACTGATGGTTTGATGCTACGACCAATGGTTGGAAAGATATGCAACATTGACCATTTTAGCTGAGGAACACTGAGTTCTAACACCGACCGAGAATGTGTTGCCAAATTTAAAATAAGTTGAATCTCTGAAAACTGAGACAGGCTTTTGTAGGCCCCGACAACACGGTCTCGTAGCACCCAATGAATTGATTCTACATCATATGAGCTTTGAGATATGACCCCGCAAATATCATCGATTTCATGCTTAAGGGACCTTGAGGGACACTTCAGCACAGAATCGTCAATGGGGATTGAATGACTATTGGTGCCGAATCAGGTTGCCACTAGTGTTTACACAACCATTTGGAGGTGTTGGAACAGACGGTTCAATGCTACGACCGATGGTTGGAAAGATACGCAACATTGACCATTTTAGTGAGGAACACTTTGAGTTTGACACTGACCAAGAATGTGTTGCCAAATTTAAAATAAGTTGAATCTCTAAAACTTGAGACAGGCTTTTGTAGGCCTCGGCAACACAGTCCTGTAGCACCTAGTGAGTTGATTCTACATCACATGAGCTTTGAGATATGACCCCACAAAGATCATCGATTTCATGCTTAAGGGACCTTGAGGGACACTTCAGCACGGAGTCATCGGGGGGGATTGAACAACTATGGGTGCCGAACGATGTTGCCACTAGCATTGACCCGGCCAGTCAGAGCTATTGGAACTGACGGTTCGATGCTATGATCGATGGTTGGAAAGATACGCAATGTTGGCCATTTCAGCTGAGGAACACTTTGAGTTTTGACACCTACCAAGAATGTGTTGCCGAATTTAAACAAAATTGAATCTCCAAAAACTGAGATAAGCTTTTGTAGGCCCTGGCAATACGGTCTTCTAGAAATTGACGAATCCATGCTACCTCACATGAGCTCTGAGATAGGATGCAACAAAGATCACCGATTTCATGCTTAAGGGACCTTGAGGGACACTTTAGCACGGAGTCGTCGGCAGGGTTGGAACGACTGTGCGTGGCATGTACTTGCATGAGGACATTATATATTATAGAAATCCCACATAGAAGTAGCTGGCAAGCTGCTCAAAAAGTAGTAACTGATAGCAAGTGGGATAATGCAGATGCTTTAATAAACCACTATCTTCTTTACTGAAGCAACATTTGGTTCATCTGCTTGACTGGGGCATGTTTGGGATCAGACAGTCTCCATTTAAACTCAAGTCTCTAGAATTACTTATATTTGTTAGTGGAGGAGATACACCCATTGTATCTACAATAACTTCATGCTCACTGGAATTTCCATTACTCTTCAATTGGGATACTCTTTCCAAAATTGCATCTACCCTTTTACCAATTAATGGGTCTATTTGTGGACCTCAAAGGAGTTGGTCACCTAAATGAGAACCTTGAGATGAAGCAGGAACTTCTCTATGAAAGAGATTAGTACCTTGAGAAGCTCTCCACTTGTCAGCTGAATTAAAACCTTGGACCATAGATGTCTGCCCTTTGTTGTAAAATGAGGGGTGAGACTGCCTTGCCAAAGGTGGCAACAAACTTACATTTCAATGATAATGCCCAAGTCCCATAAATGCAAGGCCATTGACAGATAGTCATTTCTAATAGAAATATTTGTGGTGCTAGAATGAAGTGCATGACCAAATTCTTTGTCTGCTAATGAACCAATTTAAGGCTTCATTTCACATTGCTCTGTGGATAATTCCACAACACTTGTTACTTCTCTATCTGAAGTTTTGCTGTCAATGTACATGTGCACTGAAGAGATTTTGTCACTACTTGAGCTACTAGTAGATTGTGAGTAATCATCATCATCATCAGACATAGGGTCACACGCATATCTTACTTCTTTCCTTTGCTGCTTTCCCCTTCCTAGCTCTTCCTCCTTATCTGTAACTTCTATCATGGGTCCAAGAAGCTCTTCCCACTCTTTCCCATTAACTGTGGGGTTTGTCTCTTCATCCTAAGTAATTGGCATACCTTGGATGGCACCAAGATAACCATTTTCTTCTTAAATGTCCTTTTCTCTCACATTAATATCTCTATTAAGAAGATTTTCTATATCTTCCTCTGTATATTGAATAGATGTAGCTACAATCCAATGTTCATCTTGAATATTCCTTGCAACCTTGAGTAATATATCATGCAATTCCTTTATAGTTTCATTCTTAACAAAATTCATAACTAGATTTTCCATAGCCAATTTTCTTCTTGATCGTTGCAATATTTTTTCCTCAACTGAACAGCTTGTAATCAGTTGATATACAATCACAATTTTCTCAAATATTCAAATTTGGATTCACTAGAAGCATTAGTTCTAAAAAAAATAGTAAAACATACCATATATAATGACTGTGTCAACACTCGGCTGCATCATATAATAAGTTAAAATTAGATAATCATAAAACACTTTGTAAAGTATAGCGTACATATCATATACAGCCACATCAAATGAGTTACAAAAGGTTGAGGTTGTTACCAAGTTTCCTACTGCTTTGGGTTAGGTTTTGTTGGAATATTTTAGGTTTTTTGTACGTGGTGTTTATGGCAGGCTTGTTTAGAAGTTGGTTTTGGCTTGGGTTTATGTGTTGAAGTTGGTTTTGGTTGAAGAGTTTTCAAGTTCAGAGTGATTGAAGGAGTTTGATGAGATTGAAGGGTGCATAAGGGTCATCAAAATGTTGCAAGGGTACAGCAGTAGACATTCTAGCCTTTGGAGGGGGTATTTTATGCATGAATCCATCATAGGATGGTCAAATGATGGTGAATCAACTTTAGTAAAGGATTCTCCGAAGATGAGAAAATAAAAGAAAGTGATGTTCAAGCCCACAAAGGATTCAGTAGTCAAAGCAATGAAATCTGAGAATACAAGGTGTTGAAACAAGTGCATCCCTCCAAGGGAATATCTAGTGCTGCCATGGATATCATGGAGAGCTTCATGATTGATATTTTTTGGTGCAGGGCACCCTCCACTAGTAGGAATTTGTGTTGTCTTATTAGTGTTTGTAATAAATAGGATGGATCCAAATAGATCATCATAATTTGGTACGGTTTTTTACAGAGCCATGATTTGCATGTGAGAATAATATATTGCATGTTAGTGAACATTGGTGTTGATTTGAAGAAGTTTTAGTTTTAGTTGTTAAAGTTATTTCATTTTTTTCTCCAAACAATCCAGGAAGCAAGCTTTTCTAGGGCCCTGAACACAAATGGAGGCCTAACTTGCATTCTAGCTGTGGATTTACCCTAGGAATTTGGGAGATGCAAGTTAGGTCCATGTATCAATGGATTCTAAAGGCTTTTGAATTGGCTCGAAGGGCAAGGCCTTCATGCATCAGGCCCTAGTCTGAAATTTTGAGAAGATTCAGTCTAGCTAGTAGGAGAAAGTTGTAAATGAGTGCATAGATTAGTTAAGTGAATGAAGTAAGAGTGGTTTTGAATTATTTGAGGTTGGAGAAGAACATATGGAGCACTGTCCCAGTTCCAAGAACCCTATACCTCACACTTCCTTTGTAAACCAAGCCTAATTAGGCTAATTAGGTCTGTGTACAAGGTGAGAGTTAGGTGGTGCTAGATTGGAGTTGGAAGACAAGGCTTTGGGATCTTACATAACTTCCAAATGGGTGTTTGAAAATGCCCTGTTTGTGTCAAGATACTTAGTTGTGAAAAAGTTAGAATAGAAAATCTATGTTGAGAGGGCTACAAGGAAAAGTGGGTGTAGGTCTAGTTTTCTATGGTACGGTTGTAAAGGGACCAAACCAAGAGTTGTTTTAGCATCCTTAGGTCATATGAGGACCATATAAATGCTTGGGAGTGGTTAGGAAGTCCACTGATGAAGAATTCTAGTTAAAGGCTAGATTTAGACCTAGTGTCCCTAAAGCCCAAAAGGCACCAAAGTTTGATTGAGTTTGTAAACTTGCTAAAGGATTTTTTTGGAGTAGGAAACCTTGTTTTGGTTTTTTTACACCATTTAAGGAGTTTTTGAACATCCTTAGGTCAATGTAGTTGGTTGGTGAGTTGTGGGAGCAAAAGGAAGGGCACTCCACATTCTTGTTGTCACCTCTGCATTATTTTTGATAAGATTACTCCTAAGGCTGCTTCCTCTGAGAATATAACAAGATCGTGACACTTTCCTCTAGAGAAATTGAGATTATTGTCAAGTTTGTTCTGCCTGGAGAGTTGGCTAGGCATGCTGCTTCTGAAGGAAGTAAGGCTGTTACCAAGTTTCCTACTGCTCTAGGTTAGGTTTTGTTGGAAGATTTTAGGTTTTTTGTATGTGATGTTTATGGAAGGATTATTTAGAATCATTTTGTGACATTTTGGGACAGTAAATCCAAGTTATTCTTGACTATCCTGAATAGGGATTTTGCAAACAATACTTTGTTTATTTTGAAAGTTTAATGAATGGATTGACTCCCCCACCCCCTGTGGTCAATGTGATTGGTGGGAGGAGTCATAACATGTATATAATCCTTTTATATAATTTTAAATGCAGGGATGGGCAGGTATTGTGGAGGAGAGACCACAAACATGGAGAGTAAAGTGTTGATTGGGGGTTACTAGTGTTGGGACCAGTCATGGTCTGAGAGATTCATCCATTGGAGGGAAATATTTTATGGCTTGGATGGTCATATTATGTTATTTTAATGGTGTTTAAACCCTTAGTTTGATTGGGAAGTGTGTGGAGGTGTTAGATTGGAGAAGCCACAGGTGTGAAGGCCTTAAATAGAGGGTTTTGTAGTTGGTTGTTTAAAACTTTTTGTCTATTCTTGAAAAGTGGAAAATCCTTGGTTTAGGATCATAATAAAATACTTTTTTTGGTCATGGAACCCTGGAAGTAAGTGGGTGATAGGGTTGCTTTGTTAGGAGGGGCTATTAGGCATGGGAGAAGAGCACTTAAAAAAGGAAGTCTACACCAGTAAAATAGTTAAAGTCTTAGATTGATATCAACTTAGGAACTCTGAAAAGGGTACTCAAAAATGCAAAAAAATTGATAGGTTGTTTGGGAAGTTTGGGAGAAAAATGCTGATTTCAGTTTTGGCAGGGCTACTAAGCAGCCCTGGAAGGCTATAGTGGAAGAATGGTGAAAGATGAGTGGATAGGATTGAAAGGGGAGTTTGAACATGTCTAATGTACCATGTTAAGATGATCCAGAGCATTGGGATCAAGGTAAGAAATCTGGTTTGGTTTATGGTGTGTTGGAGGCACTAGGTGCACTAAGTGGCCTAGGAGGCTACTGGTGCTTAGAGAGATTGAGAAAAAGAAAAGTGATAGTGAACTCATAAGTGTGCTTGTGGAAGTGACTTTAAAAATTCAGAGAACTCCATTTTATCTTTGAATAGGACTGATTCCTTGAGTAATCCAAGTTACTTGTTGAATCCTCGAATTGAGTTGCCTATTTAAGGTGATAGTGGAGGGCTCTGCATCAAGATGGTATGAAAGGAGAGAATGAAGTAAAGGATTCTCCAAAGCTGAGAAAAGAAAATAAATTGATGTTCAAAAGGAAGAGAATAAGAAAAAGAAGAGGAAGACAAGTGTAGGAAGTTACAAAAGGTTAATATACAAGGTGTTGAAACAAGTGCATCCCTCCAAGGGAATATCTAGTGCTGCCATGGATATCATGGAGAGCTTCATGATTGATATTTTTGATAAGATTACTCTTGAGGCTGATTCTCTACTGAAATATAACAAGATCGTGACACTTTCCTCCAGAGAAATTGAGATTGTTGTCAAGTTTGTTCTGCCTGGAGAGCTGGCTAGGCATGCTACTTCTGAAGGAAGTAAGGCTGTTACCAAGTTTCCTACTACTCTGGGTTAGGTTTTGTTGGAAGATTTTAGGTTTTTTGTACATGGTGTTTATGGCAGGCTTGTTTAGAAGTTGGTTTTGGCTTGGGTTTATGTGTGGAAGTTAATGCTAAACTGAGATCTTACTGTATGTCAAGAATTTCTATTATAAAAAAATTTTATTAGTAACGAGAAATATTTTTACAACTCAGCTCAATAGGAGCACTAGAGGAAAGAGCTGAGTAGAGAAAACCTTTTGGTATTACCCCAAAAAATAGAAGAGAAAGGTTGTCATTAAATGTTACAAACTTCCCGTTATACATATAGGGTAATGCATGAGTAATTTACAATCCACCCAATTTATAGTGCTATATAAATTTGACATGTTACGATATTTTGTATCTCCATTTAGTCTAATGAACCAATTCGGTCTACCCTACCCTTGATTATCTCAAGTATTGCCTCATGGTCTGACTCATGAACCTTCCAAAGAGTTTTATTTTGCGGTCTTCCCCCATATTTGATTAAGTGGACATTTGATGCAATGATGAGGTTTGAATAATGAAGAATCTTTCTGTGTGTCTCCAAATGCTCGAAGAACCACAACCTAGGGTTCTTCATAGCATATCATCTAAGCCATGTACCAGTTACAACCACTACTCCTATAGGGTATTCTAATTCTTCACCATCGATAACTGAGCAATCCAATTTCTTTTTTGCCTCTACACAATGACACAATAATAATCTATCCCTTCGGCATTGTCTTCAGGTGCAATAACAGCAAAAACATGGCCTATAATGATATAAACATAATGAGGACATTAGTTTACTAAATATTTATGATAAAGTACTAAATTTGAGATTATTTGTATGTGGAAAATATCGACCTAGTTGTACTAGATCAGATAAGCGATCAAAGTTAATGGATGATTCCATTTCTGTCGGTTGTAGTGATTCATGGGGATGATAGGAGGCAAGTGGACTCAAAATACGTGTATACCATTTGTCAACCCATTCCTTTGACTCACACCCATCCCAATCTTCATCTACACATGATGAACAAAAGCATGCCATATGTCGTGTGTGGATACTCCATGAACCTACATTACAACTTCTAAAAGAGTGTAGCTCACTCGATCCTGTCAATGTACAACAATCCTCATATGGTGCAATGTTAGTTTCATCCATAAACCAAAAAAATCTATGAACAGTAGACTCACCTTCATTACCTAGACCCATTGTAGCATTACACCACTGACAATACATCCCACATCTGACAATGTTTCTTTCTCTTTGTACTTTAATTCTTCATGTGCTAAGGCTCTTTTAATACATGCACCTGCACCATCATGCTCTCCCTTTCCATGGCCGGCCTCTGTGAAATTCCACATATATTGAATTATAGTAATCTTATGCATCCTACACAACCATTAAAACATCCACAAATTCTTGAATTAGGATGCACAATTATATGACCAAATGATATGTTGATGATATTTTATGCCCCTATTTTCCAAATGACCATAAAATAGTTGAAAGAAAATGTGCACAAACTCTGTAGAATGTGAGCAATCATTGTTGATATAAAAATGATACCCCCTCAATATCTTCCTGTTCTCCTCTATACTTTCTGGTGCATGCATGAATTCTATATGAACAAATATAGCAACCTGTTGAGAGCTGTAATACTTTGCTTGCACCTCATTCTATGGTTGTAGTGTGTAGTTCTCTATAAAGTCCACAACTGAAACAATGGTGTCAAGTGGGAATGTGTCCTTGCACAACTTGAATTGCATATCTAACCATCGAGCTCTATGTGTATGCCTTGCATACTCATAAATAATTTTTTAACAAAAAATGTCCATGAACTGATACACTAAAATTTTTTCAATTACTAAATCACATCTTTTAGCCTCTTTTCCATCTTTTAGATTGTATGTCATGGTCTTATATTTTACAAATTCTACTATTTCATTACCGATTGCATGCGTACTCTCCATATGTTGACAAGTTGGAAAATGTCGCAAACCTCTGCAATCTATGCATGTACCATTCAAGCATGAGAGCTTCTAAAATTGTTGACCATCCACTCTTTCACATAAAATGGTAGATATTAATTCCCTTGAAGATCTAGGTGGACATTTATGTTACAATCCTGCAAAACATTGTTAGAGTGCAAAGCTACACATATATTCCTATAAACTTCAAAATGGTTAGAAAATTCAATGTGTACCCTACAACAACAAGTTGTGCATGTGTGATTTATCTTAACATAAAAAGGTTTACACATTTCAAAATATCTCTGACTAATTTTAATTTGAGGATACGTATGCATAAATTTTCCAAAGAATTGCGTCTAAGTTGAATCCAAAAAATGTTTTGGATGCGGAATAGAAATTTGACTACCAATCCTCCTTCTTACAACATAAAATTGTAATCAATTGATATCACTAACATCAATTGATTCACTAACATCAATTGAACAAGTCTATAAATTGATATCACTACATCAATTGATTCACTAACATCAATTGATATCACTAACATCAATTGATTCACTAACATCAATTGATATCACTAACATCAATTGATTCACTAACATCATCAACAAGTTATCCTCCTTTTATATAACTAGATAATGCTTTAACCATTGGATGAGGGTCCACTACAATCTTCTATTGGGTGTCAAGGTATCAAATTTATTTTTTCTCACTTTGGCAACTTTTCCTATCCTCAAGTCCACTTGCTATGAAATTTCATTATTGGGTCCTTAACATGAGATAATTGATGTTGGTTCTAATGAAGATGGTGTAGATGCAGCAAGGGGTGTAGTAAGAGTGATTGGAACAAGCTAAAATAGCTTGTTCTTATCAAGATCATATTTGTAAGAATCCATCAATAATTTTACTCTTAAAAGAGGATCATTAATCTCCTCTACTAACCCCTTATATGCTGGATATTTTAATTCTCTAGGTGTCTACAAATATGACATTTTCTCAATTCCCCCTCTTCATGATCACCTCTTGATAGTATAAAAATTTCTTATTAGGTCCTCAATTTTATCATATTGGTGCACGAAGCTAGACATTTTCTAAGATTCCCTATCTTCATGGATAAAGTTTTTTGGATCAAATGGCTTTGGTGCATCCACTTGTATAAGGTATCAAGAAATTTATGATCAATTAAAGGTCTTGTTGGACAACACTAAAAAATATAAAAAATACATGTTGATGGCATGTAGAACCCTTTTTGCACTTCTTAAATGAGTGTTATCTACCTTATTCAATTTCCATGTATTCTATAAAAATGGGATTCTATCAAGGACATTTTTAGGTAGTGCATGAGATGCTACTAGTGAACCATAAAATTTGATAAAACTAATCACCCCAAATGTGTTTATTACTTCTCATGCACAACGTATTTTTTCTTTAAAAAATCTGTTAAAAATTTCAAACAATATCCAATCTACTCACTGTCCCATCTAAATCAAATTTTTTTTTCCAAAATATTCTTCAAAAACTATATAATAAGATGCCTCATAGTGCTTGTCCCAAATGTAG
>BSBK01010744.1:57500-298400 GCA_027943335.1 Chamaecyparis obtusa | reverse complement strand
GCTTAATTTCAATACATTAATTTCACCTTTCTTAGGTTGTATTTTGAGTCAATAAACTTGGTTTTGTATGTGGATTGTAACTTGTGCAGGAGCACCTATGAAGATGCCTACGGTCACCATAGATCCAATCAAAGATAGAAGGACAAAAGGATCCTTAATGGTTAATTGAGATCTTTTGAAGCCTATAATGGCAATTTGTAACAATCAATTTGATTTAAAAGTTAAATGTCCTAAAACTCTTGATAAGGACTTATGACCATAATCATGTATGGGTGGCCAATAGTGCCAAGAAAGGATCTTACATGTCATTTACTTATGTCATTTGCATGGTTTGAATTCTTACATGTTTGATTGTTGTTTATAATGCTTTAAGGATATTATTTTTTATCATTTCAAACAATCTATAAAAGTTAAACCTCAAACATAATAAGCTTCATAGTTCAAATTTCACAAGCTTAATCATGATTAGTTTCACAATTCAAATTTCAAACATACCACTAATAGTCAGTTGAAAGCATCTCAGCAGCGTATCTTTCAAACCGTCTAACCTGGCATCAAACCGTCTACTCCATCAGCTCTGGTTAGCCGAGTAAACGCCAGTGACAACCCCGTTCCACCCACGGATTCATGGGAATGCTCGCGACCATGCTTGACCCAAGTGACTCCAAGGTGCACTAAGCATGATTGGGTAGAGATCTTCTGGGGCTCGTATCTCAGAGCTCATGAGAGGTATCGACAAACTGTCATGGGCTATGAGATCATGTTTCTGAGGTCTACAATAACCTCTCTCAGTTTTGGGTGATTCAACTTCATTTTCATTTGGCAAGATGATCTCAATCGATGACAAAACTTGTAGTGAGGGTCAGTTGAAAGCGGCTCAGTAGCATATCTTTCAAACCGTCTCACCTAGCATTGACCCATCTGCTCCATCAGCTCCGGTTGGCTGAGTAAATGCCAATGAAAACCCCATTCCACCCATAGAGTCATGGGAACGCTCGTGACCACGCTTGACCCAAGTGACCCCAAGGTGCACTAAGCATGATTGGGTAGTGATCTTCTATGGCATGTATCTCGAAGCTCATGAGAGGTATCGACAAACTGTCAAGTGCTATAGGATCATGTTTCTAAGGTCTACAATAACATCTCTCAGTTTTGGATGATTCGACTTCGTTTGCATTTTGCAAGGTGATCTCAGTCGATGCCAAAACTTGTAGTGAGGGTCAGTTGAAAGCGGCTCAACAGCGTATCTTTTAAACCGTCTAACATTGCATTGAACCATCTTCTCCATCAGCTCCAGTTGGCCAGGTAAATGCCAGTGACAACCCCGTTCCACCCATGGAGTCACCGAAACGCTCGCGACCACGCTTGACCCAAGTGACCCCAAGGTGCACTAAGCACCATTGGACAATGATCTTCCATGGCTCGTATCTCAAATCTCATGAGAGGTATTGACAAACCGTTAGGTGCTATGGGATCATGTTTCAAAGGTCTACAATAACCTCTCTTAGTTTTGGGCAATTCAACTTCGTTTGCATTTGGCAAGACGATCTCAGTCGATGCCAAAACTTGTAGTGAAGGTCAATTGAAAGTGGCTCAGCAGCGTATCTTTCAAACCATCCAACCTGGCATCAAACCGTCTACTCCATTGGCTCCGATTGGCCAGGTAAACACTAGTGACAACCCTGTTCCACCCATGGAGTCACCAGAACGATCACGACCACGCTCGACCCAAGTGACCCCAAGGTGCACTAAGCACAATTGGGTAGAGATCTTTTGGGTCTTATATCTCAGATCTCGTGAGAGGTATTGACAAATCATTAGGTGATACAGGATCACATTTCTAGGGTCTATAATAACCTCTCTCAGTTTTGGGTGATTCAACTTCATTTGCATTTAGCAAGGCGATCTCAGTCGATGCTAAAACTTGTAGTGAGGGTCAATTGAAAGCGGCTCAGCAGCATATCTTTCAAACCATTTGACTTGGCATCAAACCATCTGCTCCATCAGCTCCGGTTGGCTAGGTAAATGCCAGTGACAACCCCGTTCCACCCATGGAGTCACGGGAACGCTCATGACCACGCTCGACCCAAGTGACCCAAGGTGCACTAAGCATGATTGGGCAGTGATCTTCTATGGCTCATATCTCAGAGCACATGAGAGATATCGACAAATCATAAAGTGCTACAAGATCATGTTTCTGGGGTCTACAATAACCTCTCTTAGTTTTGGGCGATTCAACTTTGTTTGCATTTGGCACGACAATCTCAATCGATGCCAAAACTTGCAGTGAGGGTCAGTTGAAAGCGGCTCAGCAGTGTATGTTTCAAACTGTCTGAGATTGCATCAAATCGTCTACTCTATCAACTCTAGTTGGCTGGGTAAATGCCAGTGACAACCCCATTCTGGCCATGGAGTCACTGGAATGCTCGCGACCACGCTCGACCCAAGTGACCCCAAGGTGCACTAAGCACGATTGGGCAATGATCTTCTAGGGCTCCTATCTCAGAGCTCATGAGAGGTATCGACAAACTATCAGGTGCTACAAGATCTTGTTTCTAAATTCTACAATAACCTCTCTCAGTTTTGGGTGATTCGACCTCATTTGCATTTGGCAAGGTGATCTCAGTCGATGCCAAAACTTGCAATGAGGGTTAGTTGAAAGTGGCTCAACAACATATCTTTCAAACCGTCTGACTTGGCATCGAACCGTCTGCTCCATCGGCTCTAGTTGGCTAGGTAAACACCAGTGACAACCCCATTCGGCCCACGGAATCACCGGAACGCTCGTGACCACGCTCGACCCAAGTGACCCCAAGGTGCACTAAGCACAATTGGGTAGCGATCTTCTAGGGCTCATATCTTGGAGCTCATGAGAGGTATCGACAAATTGTCAGGTGCTACAAGATCGTGTTTCCAAGGTCTACAATAACCTCTCTCAATTTTGGGCAATTTGACTTCGTTTGCATTTGGCAAGGCGATCTCAGTCGATGCCAAAACTTGCAATGAGGGTCAGTTGAAAGCAGCTCAACAGCGTATCTTTCAAACTGTCCGACCTAGCATCGAACCATCTACTCCATCAGCTCTGGTTGGCTGGATAAATGCCAGTGAGAATCCCATTTCACCTATGGAGTCACTGGAACACTCGCGACCACGCTCGACCCAAGTGACCCCAAGGTGCACTAAGCACGATTGGGTACCGATCTTTCATGGCTCGTATCTCGGAGCTCGTGAGAGGTATCGACAAACCATTAGGGGCTATGGAATCATGTTTTCAAGGTCTTCAATAACCTCTCTCAATTTTGGGCGATTCAACTTCATTTGCATTTGGCAAGGCGATCTCAATCGATGCCAAAACTTGTAGTGAGGGTTAGTGGAAAGTGGCTCAGCAGCATATCTTTCAAACCGTCTGACCTGGCATCAAATCATCTGCTCCATCAGCTCTGGTTGGTTGGGTAAATGCCAGTGACAACCCCATTCCACCCACGGAATCACCGGAACGCTCGCGACCATGCTTGACCCAAGTGACCCCAACGTGCACTAAGCATAATTGGGCAGCGATCTTCAGTGGCTCATATCTCGAAGCTCGTGAGAGGTATCAACAAATCATCAAGTGCTATGGGATTGTGTTTCTGAGGTCTACAATAACCTATCTCAATTTTGGGCGATTTGACTTCGTTTGCATTTGGCAAGGTGATCTCAGTCGATGCCAAAACTTGTAGTGAGGGTCAGTTGAAAGTGGCTCAGTAGCATATCTTTCAAACCATCTAACCTGGCATCAAACTATCTACTCCATCAGCTCCAGTTGGCCAGGTAAATGCTAATGACAACCCCGTTCCACCCACGGAGTCACCAGAACGCTCGCAACCACGCTCGACCCAAGTGACCCCAAGGTGCACTAAGCAAGATTGGGTAGTGATCTTCCGGGGATCATATCTCAGACCTCGTTAGAGGTATCAACAAACCGTCAGGTGCTATGGGATCATGTTTCTAAGGTCTATAATAACCTCTCTTAGTTTTGGGCGATTCAACTTTGTTGGCATGTGGCAAGATGATCTTAGTCGATGCCAAAACTTATAGTGAGGGTCAATTGAAAGTGGCTTAGCAACATATCTTTCAAACCATCTGACCTGGCATCGAACCGTCTGCTCCATCGACTCCGGTTGGCCGAGTAAACACCAGTGACAACCCCGTTCCACCCACAGAGTCATGGGAATGCTCGTGACCACGCTCAACCCAAGTGACCCCAAGGTGCACTAAGCATGATTGGGTAGCGATCTTCCGTGGCTCGTATCTTGAACCTTCTGAGAGGTATCAACAAACTATCAGGGGCTACGGGATCATCTTTTTGAGGTCTATAATAACCTCTCTCAATTTTGGGCGATTCGATTTCGTTTGCATTTGGAAAGGTGATCTCAGTCGATGCCAAAACTTGCAGTGAGGGTTAGTTGAAAGTGGCTCAGCAGCGTATCTTTCAAACCATCTAACATTGCATCGAACCGTCTGCTCCATCGGCTCCGACTGGCTGGATAAATGCTAGTGACAACCTCATTTCGCCCACGGAGTCACTGGAACGCTCGCGACCATGCTCGATCCAAGTGACCCCAAGGTGCACTAAGCACGATTGGGCAGCACTCTTTCGTGGCTCAAGTGACCTCAATATGATGAGTTATATACACAATGAGTATATACATAGTATTGAAACAATGTAGTACTAAGTGGCTCAAGTGAGTATATATAATGGTATGAAACATAAGAACATAGGAAATCTATAGAAGTCAAACCTCAAACATAATAAGCTCCATGAACAGGGTACTCCAGAGTAAAGAAAAACAAATGTAACTTCAACAAGATATAATTTAAATCATAATGATAATCATAGTCAAGATATAAGTTCACCATTCAAAATAATAAATATGTATATACAAAAGATGACGCAAATATAACATATAAATGAACATGTTCTATATATACAAAGTATCAAATGTATCAAAAGTATCTCCATATACAAATATGGCACATGCCATTTCAAAATGTCTACAAAATCAATGTTTTAAGGTGTACAATGTGGCATATATGCCATCTTAAAATGTGCCAAGTGGCATCTCTAAATGACCACAAAACTAAAACTACATCCTATGCCGTAGGGGGATCATCAAAATGTAGCCTCTTTGAAGAAGTGTTGGGCTCTGATTGATCCTGCATAAAAAAATGAGTTCAAACCCAAGTTAGATTGCTTACTTTATATGATTTGTACATATATATATATATATATATATATATATATATATATATATATATTTCATAATTCAAACACTAATTTAATTAAAATTATAACTGAATACAAATATCTGTACCTAGTCTCTCGGTCGCCTACAATGATCAGGTGTCCTAGCATAAGTCCTGGGTAGCGAAAGGACCATGCCAACAATACCAACTGTGACCTATAAATATATATTTGCAATAATGAGATTAGTAGAGTGGTGCAACATAGAGTAATAAATCTACAAAATAGGATGATAGCATAATAAAATTACAAATTGATTGAACTAAAATTAAAACTTACATATGGTGATCCCTCCTCTGGAATAGTGGGTTAGGTCAACAAAGATATGAAAGATTCTCATGGGCCCTCCCTCACACTCGGAGTAACCTATGAGAGTAAAAAGATTGTCAGTTATATATAAATGTACTTCATCATAGCAACCTTGGTTACAAAATACAAATAACAATATGTAAAAGCCTATGTACAATCGGGCTATCACTCTGAATCAAGATGCATGTAACCCTACGCTGCTGAACTGTTGTCGGGACATCATCAATAGCCACACCCTATACAATAAAGTGCAAGTAAAATATTTATTACTACACACAAGTGGCATACATATGCATGCATAATTAATCTTAAACAATTAACTACCTTTCCTTTGTCGACACTTGATGATGGAACCCCCTTGTACCCCCCACTAACATCGGCTGTAGCCTGCAAGAACACAATAAGATGACAATATATAGGTAAATGTATGAATTTTATTGCTCTAATTGATAGAGATTTAAGCATGTACACCAAATGATATAAAAAATAACTAATGGGTACATAATTTATAATATACCGTATAGTCATCAAGGCCAAATGAAATGGCCGAAAGTGTGGACTCATCCACCTGTCTCACCTCCTCCTGTGTCATTGACTGAACATAAATGGAAAAAAATATATACATAAGTGCATGCAATCATTAAAACTAATCTAAATAAATAAATTATTTTTAAATTAAATAAGTCATGTGACAAATTTATTTATAATGTTTACTCTTACCGTATCAATAGGAGTCAATGGCTCTACGTACACCTCCTGAGCACTCTCATGAGATGTCGATGCGCCAGCATCATCCACAGCAGGAGGCAACATTGACCTGGTCTACGTGATCAACTGGTCACTCGGTAAATGAATGGCCCTAATAGTTTGTGAGGCAGCCTCTGCAATGATATCAGGATGCTACACTCAAGGAGGGGGTGCAACATTAGTGGGGGGACAAAGGTAGTGGCCTTTTTGCGCTAGGCAAATGGCCTAGTCTGAGGAGCTCCTCTGCCTACGCCCATGCTGGGCCTCATACTCCAATAATCAACATGGTGACCAAGCACAAACTTAGCAAACAATTTTTTTATGAAATAAAACAGGACCTCCAAATTGCAATGGGGTGGTTTATCAAAAACCATCCACCAACGATCCCAAAAGTTTATGCGCATTGCTTCATTTGTGCACCATTTTATTGATAATTTGGGCTTTTGGGGGTCAACTGGTATTCTAGTTTTAGGATTGACAAAAAGGGTGGCTATATCTTCCTTACTTATATTAAGGGCTGCAATCCCATCATGGTCAAGCCCATCATCAAATTGGGCGTCCATATCATCACGCCAATGAAGAGCAACATTATGTTGTTGCATGAGTGTGTCAATATTTTCAACAATTGTATTTAGTGTGGCAAGCATGGGACCTAATGTAGGTATATTTTGATATGTGTTTTGGAAACCTCATATTGTGTTCAAATTATCTTGTATCAAATCTTCTAAAGAACGAGGGTTTTGACACGGGGGATTATTTTCGGGATCGTTATTTGGTGCGGGAGGGTTATTTTCTTCATTGTTGTCAGCCATGTCTGATTAAATAAAAAACAAATCTAAATTTCAATCTAATTTCATATATTATTACAAATATAAATACAAAACCCCATTTCAACAAAAAAAATGACATTTGGCATGAAAATTAAATAAAATAATCAAAATAAACAAAAAATTTACTTATCGAATATGCTAGGGAGTCAAATTTGTTGTTGCCAAAATCAGATACCCAAAAATATATCGTGTATCTAATATATCAAGCTATTTTCCCAAGCAAAACCGTGAAAAGAAATGAGGAAAAGGGCTCGCGAGTTTCAAATTTATGCCACAGGTATCACGTACTTGATATCATATCAGGTACCTGATATTTTATTGGGTACTCGATATGGTATCGAGTACCCGATTAGGCCTGTGCTTTGGTGTCAATTTTGCCCAAGTGTACTGACATCTAGGCCTACTCAAAAGTCAACAAGTGTTTTCATGCGCTTTTGGACGAGTGAAAAGTGAATATTTTTCACATCACCACTTTTTGGCCCCTCATGATCTTGCACATACCCTATTAAGGTTGGACAGTTTGAATTCTATCATAGGATGTGATATTATTTTTATGCCCCAACACTTTTCTTTGGTGATTTTTATGATTTGATAATTTACAAGAGGTCTTTTGTGGTTTTGGTTTTGCCTTCTCTATGTTTCTTTTTAGTTGTAGCATAGGGTACAAGTTATCTAGGAGCGTAGAGTGGAAGTGGCTTACAATGGAGACCAGAGCCCACAAGTGGCTGACCAAGGCAAGTCATTGTAAGTAGCTTAATCAATGATGACTTAATAAATTAGGGTTTAAAACATTAATAAGATAATTGTGTGTCTCACTCATGCCTTTGAGTGCTAGAACATGCTAGGATGGGAGTGGGAGAAGATGTTTTCTCGTCCAGAGGAGACGTTGAGGTCTGGCATAGTTGGTTTCCTTGCATGTACGAAAGGATTACTAATATCACATATGGTCACTTGGGGGCTAGGGTCTAGAGAGTTTTCCAGGGTAACCCAAGGATCAGACATATGTGATAACACTTCCCTATATGTGTTCTAGGTTCCTACTAGTGTTTTGGTACATTTGGTATTGTGTCTCGATCATATCCATTTGATAACCTTGTAACCTTTATATGCAATGTACCTCTGCATTAGTCTTGTTTGATTTCGGATGTTTCTTTGAGTAGGGCCTGGTGTTTATCTCCTCAGCACTGTGGGGTGGACCTCAGGGTTCCACGTGGTTGAGTGGTAGTGATTCTATTTACCATTGAGATTCGATGTTTGTGTTCTTGTGCTTGGATGATCCTAGATTTTGTTGCTACTATGTTCATTGTTTGGAGAATTCCTTATTGTCATCATGAGATGTATGTCTTGTATTCTATTATGATTGGTTTGTAACATCCATTTAGGAGATATTATTAAGTTGTAATTGTGACTTGATTCATTATTGTGATTTTTGTGACGTGCAATTCAAATTGTATTATTATGTATGCTGCGATGTATCAATTGTATCTTATTGATTGTACCTTTGCTTACATTGTTATGATGAATGTATCTTGACTCCTATGCAATGTTTATATTAGTTTACTTTATGATTGGTGTTCCTAGTTCATACTTCAATTTGGGTTTTAGAAATGAACGTAAGATATATCATGTGAATATGTTATGATTGAACTTAGTAGTTAGTTAATGTCGTAAAAGTAACTATGTCTTGGAACCCTTGGGATGGTTAACTGTGTCTGTATACTTTAGTATATAATATTTCCAATTCATGTTTGTACTTGTTTCCACATTTGTATTGTTTAATGTTTAAGAGAAAAATATTTCATCAACTTAGTATCATCTTAGATTAATTTCTCATGGGTTCTTGGGCGGGGTGTTACAATACCCTTGTTGTTGATGATAAAAAACAAAATTACTTACGAACTAAATATGATTCTCCTTTGTTTCTTACACCATCCTTTGTGGGTGAATACAAAGCTCCTAATCACTACACGAGAATCCTTAAAGGGCCTAGTGTGTCATTTATTCAACCTGATTCTCAAAAAAAATCAACTCATAATCTTAAACATTATTTAGGATATGTGTGATATGATAAACCTTTGAAAGATTTTGCCTTCAAATCTCCTCCTTTGTCAACTCCTTTACTATCTAATATTCCTTCTATGTCTACCTTTAATAAAGACATCATTTTTCCTAACCTTGTTCATGCTAAGTTAATTACTTGACCTAAAAGGAAAAAGAAGCATAGTCAAGATCTTGTGAATCTCCCTTGTTGTAAGTATCACTGATATCATTACCACTCTACTAATGCATGTCAAGCTTTGCATTACAAAATTTAGAAACTCATTAATAATGATATCATCATAGAACATGTAGCAATGAATTATTTTTCAACTCTATTTATTATTAAATAACATTAAAGTTCTTATTATGTTGCTCCACACTATGTGACATTTTTAGTATATTCTTTGGGTGCTCATTTTCATGCATGGTGCAATCATATTTTGTGAGTAACATAATAGTCCTTAATTTTATTCTTGTCTCTATACTTGGGGAGGCAAGGGTAATTTTTTTTAATCTCTCTCATCCTTCTCTTGTAAATCAACGGTTCAAGCATCCTAAAGGCCTACAAGATGATTGAGATCTTGTTGCCCTTTGGATTCTACACACATCTGTTCGTTTGTTTCTCGCATTGTTTTTACCTTCTCCATTCATTTATGTACATGTGTCACAAGTGTAAAGTGTTTCTTATAAGTCGTTTGTTTTTCAAAGACGAGTCATTGTACGCATTAAAATAATATATATTTAATGTTTATATTTTAGTAATATAATTATATAAGAAATTGTATTATATTTAAATATTTTGATTATAATATAAATATAGTATATTAAAATAATATATATTTAATGTTTATATTTTAGTAATATAATAATTAATATATTTAAAGTAATTTTAATTCACATATATAGTTAATACATATAATTTATAAATATTTAGTTATATAAGAGAAATTTTAATAATATCATACATTGTTTGTTAATAATCATTTGAACAAAAGAAGGAAATCTATTTTAGTTTAAATGTTAGCAATCATTTAGATTGTGGCTTTTAACATAGTTTGGAAAACTTCGTACAATTAAATTTGTTCCTTCTTTACATGTTTTTAATGTTTTTTATTTTGTAAACAAATATCTATCTTTCTCTCTCCCTATCAAAAACATAATATGAATCTATTTATAATGGAGGATGATTATCTTCTTTGATTCAAAGGATCTATTTGTCATGTTTTGAGCCATGTAAGCAGATGCATATTATGTTTAAAGCTATCACTTCTCCATTGAAATATTTATTGCACAAACATCATCATTTGCTAAATGACCCACCAACTAACATCATGTACTACACAAATGTTAACTCTATAAAATTTTCCTCTTTATTATCATTTGTAACCACTTTGTATGGGGTTTCGGGGCCCCTTCAAAACATATTTTTACCTCAATCAAAAACATCATGTACTACACAAGTGTTAACAAAAAAAGTTAAAAAATTTCTCAAATGAACTTCCACGCCTCTTCGGCGTACCCATTGCACACTAAGGTACAATTGCTAGTACTACATATAATCTAACTAATAGATTTGATGATGCTTTAAAAAAAATACTAAAATAAGGATATAATATACATGTAGATATTCTAGATTATAGAGACTTTTATGTTATTTGTGGTCTTTTAGAGAATGGATTGCTTAATATTTGACGATTTTCATGATGAAAATTAATTCGGTCATCTTGATTTTACTTAATCTTCTGGGAGATCAAATGATTCATTTAGAAGTTATGTTTTGTGAGTATGAAGCTCTTATTATAAGATCTCCAAAAAGTATAAATTTAAATATACTTGATTTCATTATTATTTTTATTTTTGTTTCTTATGAATGTGGGTTTTCCATCGAACATTACAAGCTTTGTTTCACGTGTGGATAGATAGGAAAATAGAGAGAAAAACTCTAAAACATATCATTTTTGTAGGTATTGATATCCTCATTTTATAAAAAAACAAAAGAAAATTGTACTTCAAATGCATTGAAAAAAGTTATGCATGACAATGTACACATTGATTACTCTCACTTCAAAAATTACCTAAAAAATATGTGTGCAACAAAAAATTATGAAAAATATACATGCACTATATATTGGCGTGACAAATATATATTTTAAAGATTAGAATTTTATCATTTCTATAAAAAAATGTTATGCATAATAACATAAATGTCACTTTTAAAAATTATTATTATTATAAAAAAATAGTAAAAACTTTTTCTTTCTTTTTTCTCAAAAACTAAAAGCCTCTACTATATCAAAATTTTCAAGAAGACCAAGGCCATCAACTTCACTATGCCAAATACTTACAAAATATGAGAATTACATAAGAAAATCCATGTTAATATATTAGGATCCTTCAAAAACTGAAAATGGTAAGAGTAGAGCAACCTCCATTCAAAACATTTGAAATCTCCAATTATACTTTCACAATTTTAGAAGGGATATTTTACTTTTTCCTGTGTTCGAAAAAATAAAAAGCTATCCTTGAAAAGTAATACACATAATAGAATATCCTTTCCTCTACTTCATTGAGACCATCATTGATGTGTTCTTTATAGAACTAAATATAAAGACGCATTGGAGTATGCTTTTAGTGGGTGATGAGAAAATGCAGAGCTTGATACTTATCAACAAATTTGTCATACAAGCTCTTCCCAAGCTCAAGTTTGTGCGCATTTAGAGCAAAGTTAAGCTCTCTTCATCTTTTGAATGGAGGGACCTTTTCAAGCACGAATGAAAATAGCTTGTAAACCTACGTTCCTAACGAGATTATCTCATAAACAAACCACCAACTAGAGCCCTACCTAAGTGCAGGTCATACTCCTTGATGGCATTTCATGGAAAATATTTCACATAGTTCACAGCTAGTTTAACCACAAGAACATAAGATTGGAGAATACTCCTTGCATTAGAAATGAACACACTTGCCACTTCTGTTGGATAGAAAAGACCAGGGAAGGCATCAAGAACATTGTTCCCCACTACATATCTCAAGAAGGAAGAGGAGAAAGGCGTGAAAAGAAGTGGAAGTGCAAGAATCAAAGCCAAATCCCTCAAAAAAGCTAACAAAAAGCTTCAAACATTTGAGACGGTAACAACCTCTACATACAATACACACCACAATGGCAAGGTGGCGAGCTTAGGGAAAGATGAAAAGACATTTAAATTCTCTACATCCCCAATAATTATAGAAGGAGATTATGAAAATTACAATTAATAACTGCAGGAGGCAGCTAGCGTCATCATACTTAAACCTGCACAGAGAAAAGATTGTTATCAATATACAAAGTATCTTGATCTTATGTGAATCAACACGAGAGGTACTATGATATGATTGCCACATCACCCTCCCAAATGAAGTTACAAGTGATCAATATTTCTTATGTCAATATGAATAACCGCCAGCAAATGTGAAGAAGATGTGGCTAAATTCAATAAAGGCAAGCCAATGAATGGGAGAGGTCATCGATTAGGACATTGATCTTTAGATTGGAAATAATTTTCACTTTTGCCCTCGACTATTCTTAATCCTTCAGAGAAATCTTGAAAATCATCATGAGAAAGGGAGATACTTTCAGGCCCTGTTAATTTATACACTCTATTTGCTAGCCAATCGGATAATTTATTTCCTTCTCTATAGTTATGATGAATTCATATGAATGAAATTCATCGATTGCTTTCTAAGCTGGTTGGAGAATATATCTAAGCTTCCAGTTTATGTGACTTTTTTTGCTTGAGCATTTATCAAAATAAGCCATTCTTCTTCAATTTTAATTTCATTTATATTGAATTCTTTAGCTGTTAAAAATCGTCTCAGAAGGGCTAGTGCTTCAACAAAGTTGTTTGTGCCCTCTGGTAAAATGTAAGTTGTCACCTTCACAACTCTTCCCTTGTAGTTTCTGATCATGCACCCACACCTTAATTTTCCAAGATTGTTTCTAGATGCACCATCAAAATTTGATTTGTAGAAATTATTATTAAATTAATATTTATATGCAATTAATGGTCATCTATTATTTGTTTGTAAATATCTTGTAAATATTAGAATATTTCTAATATTTAGTTTTCTATAGTTAGAATAAAAAGTTTATATTCTTTACGATTGTTTCCTAAGGAAACGTTGTCTATTCTTTTTTATATATAGATCATTCGATCTCTGTGAATATATCAAGTATTTTTACCAATTACTTGCTATAATATGGTATCAGCGCCATTTCCTTAAAAAATTTCAAAAATTTATAATATCTTTAGAAATTATTTGCTCAAATTTTTTGAATTAATTTATGTTTATTCTCACATTGTGGGATCCGTTGCTACTCACGTCTAGGGTTTGTGAATTTTGCCAGTTTTTGGCCCTGTTCAACCATGTTTTTTCTACAAATCCGCTATTATTTTTTGGAGGTTTTTTGCAACAGGCCATTTTTTTCGAAACCCTAATTTTTGTGCTTAAAATTTTTTTTTTTATTACAGATTCTTGGTGGGCTTTTTGAGAGCTCAACTAGGTTGTCATCTATTTTTTTGGGTGTCTCAATTTTTGAGCCAGCAGATCCAGATTTCGACAGCATATTCTTTCTGGGTTTTTCGAGCTCTCTTCTAGGTGCTTTTCCATTTTTCTTGGGTCTTTCATTTTTTTGCCTTGAAGTTCATGTCATCTTAGATATTCGCATTTTTTTGAAAAACATGCAATGGCATCATTGACGAACATACTACTCGAGTTAAATCAGAAATTTAATGGTCAAAATTATAGCACGTGGAAGCAAAGGATGCTAACCATCTTTGAATATCGCGGCAGCGATGCGGTGGTTCTAGGTACTACTAAATGTCCAACTATAGCTGGTCTTGATTTGGTTACATATGACTAGCATAATTAGGAAGCGGTGATGCTTCTCAAGTTATCAGTGGCTGATGATCAACTCCCTCACATTCCATCTGGCAAAATAGCTGTCGAGATCTAGGAGCACCTCAAAACTCTGCAGGAGACTTCAGATAAAAGGAGGGCCTTCTTTCTCAAGAACACTCTATTTTCTATTATCATGGATGAGTGGAAATTGCTCCAGGAACACCTAAATAGGATTTAGGAAATATGTGATCAGTTGCTTGTCATTGGACACAAGATGGAGGAAGAGGACATTGTGGTAATAACTCTCAAAAGTTTACCCAAGTCCTACGAGTATTTTATTGAGACTCTCAACATCACTTCTACTGGTGTTGATCTGAAGTTCACAGATCATTGCACAATTCTGCTTCAACAAGATCAATGGAAACAATAGTTCGGTAGCAGTTCTAGCTCCACCTCTACTGAGCAAGTCTTTGCTGCTAAATCCTTTCAAAAGGATAAGGGAAAGTCTCAATCACAACAGTCTTCTTAGCAAAAGTCCTTTGCTCCAGGAAAAAGAACATTCAATGCAACTACTGCCACAAGTATGGTCACATGAAGATTGAATGTCGAAAATGTTTAGCTGCCCAAGCTAAGCAATTTGGTTCGCAACCCAAAGTGAATAGTGCAGAGCACATTGCACAAACAAAATCTTCCTTTTACGCCTTCATGGCTAAAAGACCTACAGATCATGTGAAGTCGTCTGCCTAGTACATTGATTCAAGTGCCTCTCGTCATTTCACCCACTGCAAAGACTGGTTCACTGACTACCAACCTTTCTTAGATTCAGTTATTTTTGGTAGAGGGGAAGAGTACACTGTTGTCGGCAAAGGCAACATTTAGATTCAGTCTCCTAGGAGGAATCTTATTTTCCTCGATGTGTACTATGTTCCAAGGATGGAACTCAATCTACTCTCAGTCAGTAAGATGTTGTGACATTCTCCATGACTGGATATCACCTTCAGTTCACATCAATGCACCATCACTAATAGAGATACTCGGTCTATTCTTGTAGTTGGCCTTAAGGATCATGGTCTTTTTAGACTTGTTAATTCTGGTGATTCTCAGGACTTAGCTATGGTTGCTCGGCGATCTTTTGTCAACTCACTTTGGCATCAGCGGTATGGGCACTTAAATGTGCATTATCTCTCTCAGCTTGCTCGGGAAGAGCTTGTTCTCGGATTGCCAGAGATTCAGACTCGGCTTGGAGTTTGTGATGCATCTCTGCAGGCTGGGAAGCAACATCACACACCTTTTCTTGTTGGCGATTCATGGTGCGCTTCTCATGTACTTCAACTTGTTCATGTCAATATTTGTGGCCCTATGGCTACTCCCTCTATTCTTGGGTCCAGGTATTTTCTATTGTTTGTTGATGATTTCAGTAGAAAAATGTGGGTATATTTTCTTAAAAAGAAATCAGATGTGTTTACTATATTTCAAAATTTTAAACCTTTAGTTGAAAAAGAGTCTTGGAAATATATTATTGCTCTTAGGACAGACAATGGGGGGGAATTTTGTTCTACTGAATTCTCTAGCTTCTTTGATATTCATGACATCAAGCGCCAGTTAACCACACCCCACACACCACACACCACATCATAATAGTGTAGTTGAATGTCAAAACAGAACAATCATCGAGATGGCTCGATCCATGCTCAAACACAGACATGTTCCAAAGAAGTTTTGGGCAGAAGCAGTTATCACTACAATCTATCTTTTGAACCGGTCACCCACCGTGGCGATCAAAGGTAAGATTCTGGAAGAGAGCTGGTCAAGTCACAAGCCCAAAATTAGTCACCTAAAGGTTTTTGGCTCTCTTGCCTATGTTTGGATCCCTGATGCATCATGCACCAAGTTGGATTCCAAGATTCAGAAACTCATGTTTGCTGGATACAGTAGTCTTCACAAAGCCTACTGCTTGATCGACACTACGACATCTCGTCTCTTGTATAGTCAGGATGTAGTCTTTGATGAGAAGAGAGTTCCATTCATGCCTGTCTCTCATATTCTTGATCCAGCAGATCAGCCTCTGAAGTCTCATAATTTGGGAGTACAACTTCCATTAGGTCCACCTAATGGGAGGGCTCCAGCAGCTCCTGCAGCTCTAGTTATACCAATGATTCCTGTACAGACACCTCCAACTTCTCCTGTAGGATCACCCAAATTTATAGATGCTTCACTTGAGTTTGATCTAGATTCTTCTGATGAGGAACCTAATCATCGAGCATCTCCTTATACTAATGTTGGTCCTTCTCCTCTCCGGCCTAAATGGTGGGTTAAAACACTTGTGGATCTTCGAGATGATGAGCTCATCGATGGGAGAACTGCTCGGAAAAAGAGCAAACCTACATAATCAGTCAACTTTCCCCTCATGGCCAACATTCACAGTGTGTTTGAACCACAAACATACTCAGAGGCTAAAGGGATTCCAGAGTGGGAACATGCAATGCAATCTGAACACCAGAGCCTGCTAAAGAATAACACTTGGGTCCTTTTTTATCTTCCCCCAGGGAAGAAACCTATTGGCTACAAATGGGTCTATAAAATCAAATACAAGTATGATGGTACTTTGGATAAGTACAAGGCTCATTTAGTTGTGAAGGGCTTTTCACAACATTAGGGCATTGATTATGAGGAGACCTTTGCTCCTACAACAAAGATGAGCACTATCAGATTAGTCCTAGCCATGGAAGCACAGTTTGGTTGGAAGGTCCATCAGATGGACGTCAAGAGTGTTTTCCTAAATGTTGACCTACAGGAAGAGGTCTACATGACTCAGCCTCTTGATTTCAAGGTTGCTGGTAAAGAACACCAAGTTCTTAGACTGGTGAAATCTCTCTATGATTTGAAGTAGGCCCCTTGGGCATGGTACATGAAAATTGATAAGTACCTTAGTGATCAAGGCTTCCAAAGGAGTTCATCAGACTCAAATTTGTACATCAAGACTACTGATAGTGACATCATCCTTCTGTTTATTTATGTGGATGATCTGATCATCACTACCAGTTCGGCATCTTTGATTCAAGGAATCAAACAGAGTTTATGTCAGTCTTTTGACATGACTAACCTTGGGCTCATGCATTATTGCCTAGTGTTGAGGTTTGGCAACAATCTACTAGTATATTCATTTCTTAGTCCAAATATGCCAGAGCTCTGTTGGACAAATTATGTATGCAAGATTGCAAACCTGCATCTACACCCATGGAGAAAGGTTTGACGTTATCAACCAAGTCGGATTCTCCTCCAGTCGATAATACTACATACAAGCAACTAGTAGGCAGCCTCATCTACCTCTCTGCTACTAGACCCAATATCAACTTCACAGTCAACTACATCTCACGCTTTATGACAGCTCCTAAGGCTAATCATTAGATGGCAGCAAAGCGTCTGCTTCATTATGTGAAGGGCACTACTAATTATGGAATTCTCTACTCTCAGAGTCCTAATCCTAGACTTAGTGGATTCACAAATTCAGATTGGGAAGGCTCTATTGATGATAAAAATTCAACCTCTGGATATGTGTTTAGTTTGGGATCTGGTGTCGTCATGTGGACCAGTAAAAAATAACAGGCAGTTTCTCTCTCCTCTACAAAGATCAAATACAAAGGGACAATTAAGGCAGGTTGTGAAGTTGTTTGGCTTCATCGGATGCTTGGGGATATGTAAATGTCACTAGCAGGCCTGACCACTTTGTTTGTTGATAACGAAGGCGTTATCAAGTTAGCACGCAATCTGGTCTTCCATGAAAGAACCAAGCATGTAGATGTTCATTGTCATTACATTCGGCAATTGGTTGAAGACGGGACAATATATTTGTAGTATGATCCTATAGCAGATCAGACTATAGATCACATTCTCACCAAGCCTCTTGGTCCAGACAAGTTTTTCAAATTCAAAGGACAGCTTGGTGTAGTGGATAGATTAACCATTAAGGGAGGGTATTAAATTAATATTTATATGTTATTAATGGTTATCTATTATCTGTTTGTAAATATCTTGTAAATATTAGAATGTTTCTAATATTTAGTTTTCTGTAGTTAGAATAGAAAGTTTCTATTCTTTACGATCATTTCCTGAGAAAACATCAATTATTCTTTTGTATATATAGATCATTTGATCTCTGTGAATATATCAAGTATTTTTACCAATTACTTGTAATAATTATATGGGGTGGAATCCATACTATCTTACTGCAGTCAAGCTTTTTAGAAGGAATCTTGAGGAGACTACCCTTGAATGGTAATTTTAGACCCTTCCAAGTTGTTGGGATAGGAAAGATAAAGTACTGAGAGGAGAGGGGTGAATCAATACCCTTAAAAAATTTTACTGAATAAACAATCTGCAATAATAGTGTCTATCTAACTAACTAATTGCATTGTTTGCAACATACATTCAAATAACTTTGCAAATGTAATACGTATGAAAACAAATAATAAACCATACATGAAATGTAATCACATGACACTAGTATTTTGGTGATGCAGAAACCCTTGTTAGAAGGTAAAAACTGTGGTGGAGATGACACCCACAAATTCTTCACTACTGCAGTAAATAAAGTATGTTGGTTTAGGCTACAAGTGTGATCACTTCTGGTGATCTTACCCTATTAGGAGTAACTTCAGATGGATTAGATCTACCTTGTAAGAGGATTTTAGCAACACCAAATAAGTGTGCACTCGGTTAAGAGATTTACAACAGACTGTTAATTCTACTATGTTAAGAGACTTTCAATCCTACTATAATGATTAGAAGATAACAAAAAATATATGTAAATGACAACAATGACTTGTTTGAATCAAATCAATGAAATACCAATTCAATTTCACCTTGATGTGTAGTATATTGTTCTCTATTCTTCTTGGTAACCTTGTATATTTCTGAATAAACTAAATACTATCTCTGATAACTGCTTTGTCTTGTAAACCTTGTCTGAATTATGATGTCTTGAAGATGGCTACTACTTCATGAACTCCTAGTCATGTCCTTCTCCTTGTGTCAAAATGACATCAATTAAAATTATATAGCAAATTGCTTCGACCTAATTAGGTTTACAACATCTTAGAAAACCTAAGATCTACGGTGTACAAAAATAACCTAGATCTAAATATTACATAGGAATCATCACAACAATTAATGATTACATCCATAATAAATGTGCCTCAATCTTGGTAATACGTTTCTAGATCCGTGTAAAACGTTTGCATAGATAAATGTGTCATTACTTATTACTATGTTGTTTCCTGAACAAATCGGTAAACACGGCATTCTCTGTTCGATGAATAATCTGATGCTCGGTGTGTAGAATGATCGGTATTCACTCACTCGGTAGTCAATATAATTTGATGCTCAGTAAACATGCTCGGTTAGACCTGTATACATTTAGCTTTTAGTTCTTCCTTGCGACTGCTCGGTGTGAGTTCTTTGATAGTTCAACCGACGAGCTTGTATACCTTCTTATTCCATCTTTTATTGACTGATCAGCATAGATTACAAACTGATCTAGTTGATACTAATGACAACATCTAATGCTCAAATAGAGACAACACAAGTTTCCAAAATTTATGAATCTCAATTAATAAATGTTTCTCCTATCGTTTTTCTATTGAAAATATAGGCATTTACTATTTCTGGGATTGCCCTATCAATTTTACAATACACCTACTTTGATTCTTCCTAAAGATGTCTAAAGATCCTTTTGTTTCTCTCCCACCAAATACCCCCAAATTACCCTTGGTGTTATTATTCTCTAGATGCAAGTAAATGAAAAAAACTTGTATAAAATTGGTCAACTTGAAAATAGGTCCCAAATGTTATATGGAAAAGGAGAAGACCAGTTCATTTTCTTCATGAAGAAATACCAGCATTGTTGGCTAAATTTGTAGGTTACAAATAGATGGTTAACATCTTCCAATTGATCTCCACATAAGACACAATTACAAGGGGCAGCTATTCCTAATTTATCAAGCCTTAAGCTGGTTAGAACTTTGTTTTTGAGAGATAGCCATGAAAAAAATCCACCTTTGGTAGAATCATGTTATTCCAGCAGAAGGAGTAGGTCCTCTGGTGTTCCAACATATCCCCTTGGCTTATTAGGGATTGATGGCCTTATTTCACTGAATAATTACCTAATCTTGTTAGGGCCCAAAAAAGCATGTTCACTAGAAAGGATAAGAGGATGATTCTTCCCAATAGTGCATTTTTTAGAGAATCTTTTCCCTACTAGGAGAACGATAGGTTACTAAAGTTTTTCCATTTTTCTATCTGAGAAGTGGATGCTTGATTGTCCAAATAGTCCTTTACTTTAACACCCTAGGTGGTTGAGAGGATTTGCCTAGCATTTTGTAACCCTTCATTTTTTATCAATGGAAGATAACCATTCCAAGAGTTTTTCCATAAATAGAGCTTGTGATCAATCATTGATTTCCCAGGATAGATAGGGAGTGATAACATCCCTACACGTGATGAAATTCTACATAGCTAAGCCAATAGGAGGATATGAGATTGTAAAAATTCTAGTTGGTGTTGTTGAATCCAATTATTTTTCTTGCATGATTCTGCACCACTTAGAAGATGGTTTATTGAAAAAACTATTTCTAGCTAGTAAAAGTTACATAAAAGGATTCACAATTTATTTCTATTTTTAAAAAATAGAATCTATACAAAAAATCTCACAAATTTATTGTTTGCTTCACTTAAAATTCTTAGTTGTTTATCTTCTATAAGGGTCAGATGGTGATGATTATGTGCAAAACACTAATTTCACTATGTTGATTAGACCAAAACGTGGGAACCATATTTGTGGGTTGACCTGAGAGAATAAACTCTATTTCAAGTTATGAAAGTGTGCTTTTCTTAAGAAAGAGATACTATACTTTGGCCAAATTATCTCAATACAAAGGATTGTAATTGATCGTTCAAATATCAAGGCTATTAGAATTATTTTCACCCAAGCATATACATGGAGTGTGTAGCTTCATGGGATTGACCAAATATTAAAAAAGTCTGCATTGAACCTATCAAAGATTGTCAACCCTACAACTTCCCTTTAAAGGAAAGGAAAGCAAAGTAATTTGAGTGGATAAAGAAATGTGAAGAGATCTTCCATGTTCTCAAGTAGAAAATGACTATTGTGCCTATTCTTAGAGTAATTGACACTGAGGGTCATTTTGAAGTCATCGATGCATGAAAAAATATTTAGAATGCATATCAATACAAGGTCACATAGTGGTTTTAATTTTCTTGTATTGAGTCATGAAAGGTGGTTGAGGAGCAACATGGTTACTATTGGCATTGGGATCAAGAGGAGTGGGACCACCTCTAAGAGGAATTCAATTAGTAAGTAGCTCTTTCTTACTTCTATAATTGCTATCATTTTTTCTTACTAGAAGGAATATATTTTAGGGGACTTCTAGATTATTTGCATCTTCAAATGGAGTAGATTATTTTCCCTAGTTCTTGCTTACAACTCTCGTCAACCTAGGCATGTGAATCCAACATCGTAGCATTCATGTGAACAATAGTAAAAAGATTATCTAATTGCATTAATCTTGGAATCCTTTGCATATCAAGAAGTTATCTTCAAAGTTATCTCTAGCCTCGTGAAATCTACATCAAATAGTCATCATGTTTACATTAGCATAATAAACCATGTTCACCTTATTGTTATTCCTAACCGGTTACTAAGAGGGGGGGGGGGGGTGAATCAGTAAATACTATTTCTATCTTCAACTAAACTTTGTATATATATTCTTGCAGTATAAACATGATACAATTAATCATCCATAAATAGATATAGAAATACTCAGATCAACATAGCATATGTACGTGGAAACCCTCGGTTAGAAGGAAAAAACCACAGTGAGACAGAGCTCGCAACTTCACTACTGCAGTAATAAAGGTGCCATGTTAAGAGCTTACAAAGCACTTGTAAGAGTGCTACCTGGTAAAGGGATTTGATAGAAGACCTGTTAAGATCTTGACCCTGTTAGGAGTCGCCTTGCAAAAGGACTTTCAACACCAATTAAGATGTTACCCGGTTAAGGGATTTATACAAAGAACCTATTAGGGTTCACCCTGATAGAGGGATTTTAAAATGCTTTAACAATGTAAAAGCAATTATCTGAATTGACACTTTTTGTCTGATTAGGTCATACCTATTAACCTTTCCACTCTGCTTGGTTATTGAACCTCTGCCTTTCACCTCTTGTGACCATAGCTTCTCTCAGAAGATATCTCTCTTCTACTCTATATATTCAATAACAACACTTATTTTGTGTCCTATGACCTATATTTATAAGAAATTAATCTTAATAAAAACTCAACTCATAGTACTGCCAAGCTATAAACTCACCCATAAACCATGCAACAAAAAACTTTGCAAGATGATCTTGATTTTACCTTGAAACATCTGCATAGAAATAAGACTAACTCCTATTAAAAAGCTAACTCCAGTTCTAAATGGTGAATGCTCCGTATAATCTAGTTTTAACTGAAACAGCTCCACATAATCCGGTGTGGATTATCATGCAGTTGACCAGTATATATCTTGTACCCGGTTGCTCATACATCCCATGTATGTTTTATAAGATCGGTTGTAGACACTCTATTTGGTCTACCGGTACATATACTCTGTTAGGTCTACCAGTGCCTATTAAGGAGTATGAGTGGTCTACCGGTTTACCGATGGGATTGATGATTGCCTTAAACTTATCCAATGACAACTCAAATATGCCAACAATCTTCCCCTTTGGCATTGGTGGAAAAACATCACTTTTCATTCCCTGTCATGTAGACTTCCCCTGTGCTTGTTCTTCTGCTCTGTAGCTGAATCTACCCTGTATTCTGACCTTCTCTTTTTTATCTTCTTCCAATCCGTCCTCAGGATATTATGATCACTCCATCCTAACTTAATCTTCTTCCCCTTTTTGCCTCCATAGGACAAAAGGTTTATATCTCTGGATTATATCTGTAACTTAGTAAAGATATCCTTGTAAATTTTCTTCATTGTGTGAAGAAAAGGATTCCATTGACCGGTGACATGTTCCACATTTTTTTATGCTGCTTGCAGCAATACAATTATATTCTCCATGTCTTCTACAGTCTTGTAGTCTGGTTCATTGATCAAGGTTTCGGCCTCTGTTGCAGTTCTCTACATGAGATCAAATGTTGGGTCAAGAAATAATTGGAATCCAATGAGATCTTGGATTCTCTTAGTTCTCTCTTCAGATGCCTTTCTCAGAATGAGAGCTTGGCTTCTCATTTCCCTACTGAAATATGTTGCAGATGTTTTCTTCACATCAAATTGGGAAGAAAGAACTCTTATATCTTCTGAAGTCTTAGATGACTTTTTTGTGATATCTTGATCAAAAATATCAAAGTTTGAAGTCTTTGTCATTAGACTTCCTGCAACCTGTAGTTGTTGTTGTTGTACCCTTGTGTTTGTAGATACTATTACTTTTATCTCTTCAACCTATTTCTAGAGAATTTTTATTCTCTTCTTCTCATAATGATCAATGGCAATTGTTTTTGGATCGGTGACATCTTCACCAATTGCTTGTGCCAGAATCTACAGTTGATCAATAACAGGTTCTTCTTCATCAATATTTGCATCCGGTATAAAGTTGTACAAGATGTTCCTTACACTAGTGAGGACCATGTCCTGCTTCCTCTTCATGAGCTCCTTTAGTTGCCTAGTTGACATCTTTCTTATGTCAACCACAGTTTCACTAACTTTTCTCTTCTTGGCTACAGTTTCTGTTGCAAAAGTTAGTTTCCTCTTAGATGAGGATGAGCTTGGAACATCAAACTGTTCCTTTTTCTTTTGCTCAAGTATCGGTTGCTCTTCTGCAGGCTTTACCTATTCAGTATGTACAGGTAACTCTTGTTCATGTTCGTTATGTTGTTCTTGTTCTTGGTGTTCTTCCTCAGGCTTTTCCTGTTGTGGTGCTTCGTCTTGTTGGACTTCCGCTTCCAGTGGTACTTCTTCTGGTAGGACCTCTTCGTCAATACAAACCTCTTCTTCAAGGCATGATTCTTCTTGCAGTTGAACTGGTTCTTCAAGTGGAGCTTGTTCTCCTAGATTCAGTTGTTCAGTAGTTGTGAATGTCTCTATTGGAACTTCTTGTTGCTCACCGGTTGGTTCATGAGCAGTGAATTGAACTAGTGGATCATGTACTGTCTCAGGTTCTTCTTGTGGACCTATTGCCTTGAGAACACTAAAGTCATATTGTTGCCAGAAATCTAGTGTCTCTTGATAGACTTCTTTTTCATAACCATTTACTATCTCGGCAACTCTATTCCTAGTATCCAAATTCATTGATACTTCCTCCATCAGAAGTTTAATAGTATCTTCATTGAGACTAGGTTGTACCTATAACAATGCCTCCTTAACAATTATGTTGTTGGAGCCTAGACCGGTTCTCCATTTTGTCATGAGTCTCCATTTTGTCATGAGTCTCGTATTGAGTTCAAGAGGAAATTTAGACCTATAGTCTCTTGGACTTTAGTTGAAATCTAACAAGGTTTCCAACAGAGCCACTTCTATCTTTTGTTTATCTTCCTCTCCTAACACACTAAACCATTTAGTTGCATTGGCTACTTCACCAAAATCCATGACCTCATCTACAATTTCATCAACGATTAGTGTATGAGCCTTACCTTTTTCTGGAAACACTAGTATGGTTGGTGGAGCCAAATCACCACCTTTGTCATCAGTGATATTGACGATGACCGGTTCAGTCGATACCTTTGCTTTGACTTGAGCCTCGGCTCGCAAAATTCCCTTTCCTTTATCGATATCTTTGATCGGTGGCTCAGTGTTCTTCTAGCATGCTTCTTCTGCCTATTGTTGGGTCTGAAGAAGCTTTGTCCATGTGGCAACACCTTCTTCGTGCACCTTGTCCACTTCTCCAACAAGCATTTGACTTATTCTCTTTCTTATTAAGAAATTTTGCTTGTGCAATTATGCTTGATGAGTTGCCTCGTCCAGAGTTAAATGATTATGAACTTCAAGCAGAGCCCTAACTCTTAGCTCCTTTTCTCTTTCCATTGAAGCTTTCTATCTTTCTTCAATAATCTCTTAAAGATAGTCAGGTATTGTTTTATGAAGTTCAGTAGGAGTAAGATTGAACTTATGAATACAATATACCACAGCTTCTATTTTTCTCCTATCTTCTTCATTTACTAGATCATACCTCCTTCCAACTGAAGCCATACCACCTATATTCTTTAATCATGTAACAAATTCATCAATTGTGGGCTTCCTTCCTCTCGATGCATCCTCCTTCACTGGTTTAGTAGATTTTCTTCTACGAAGAAGAGGAGTTGTGTCTTCAGTCTATGTTTCCTCTTGTTCTTCCCCTTCACCGTTGGGGGCTTGTTGTGCTCTTTTTCTTTGAACTTTGGGGTGATCTGCTGCTGATTTCTTCTTCGGTGTGGGAGACCTTTTTACATATACCTTTTTCGGTTCTTTAACCGATGACTTTTTCTTCAGATTTTTCTCAATTTCTTCAAAGGTTCCAAAATGGTAGGCGGATAGATCAAGATCACTATCTTGTAAGGCATCTGCATATGCCTTGGTTGTCTGTGTTGATATTTCATACCCCAATTCTGGTGCATACTCTTTTCTTGGTTCCACAGCCTGAATGATGCAATGATTGGTGGAGACTAGGAAACACACCTCATCTTTGTAAGAGTCAACAATAGTTGAGGGAATCTTTTCCTCGGCGTGCATCCTTAGCTGGAATGCCTCAAAATAATCAGTCATGACTTTACTAAACTAGTTTCCCAGTTTGTTGGCCATATCACTGATCTAATTCATAACCAGTCTATCAGTTTCCCATGTCACCTTGTCTATTCCTAGAAAGTCATTCGAATAGTAAAAGAATAAGCATACCATTAGGGTTCCATATTTCAGGAACTTCTTCTTCATGATATTGAGCTTCTTTAAATTCTCAAAAACCTGCCCTCGAAGCATGGTGCAAAGATCATACTTACATTGTCATGCATGATCCAATGAGCGGAGTGAATGGCTCCTCCCAGATAACTGTTGATATTGCTTGATTGATAGATTTTATAACCTATCACTGCAGATGTAAACCGAACTAATTCATCTTCAATATCATTAATGGTCATCAACCGACTATCAGATTTTGATTTTGTCAATTTTGCGACGACATTCAAAATGGTTCTTAGGGTGAGGGCTTCCCCTTTGTCATTGTACCTAGTCACTCTATGCAAATCCTCCTTGGTGATTTGAGTGCATTCTCCTTTCGCCATCTAGAAACTAGGTTCATGCACACGACTGAGAACTAGTCGTATCCAATCCGGTCGAAACACAGTTGGATATTAGACTCCATTTACCAACCCTAAGGATACCAACTTCACGTATTTATCCTGAAGCTTTCCATCTTTGCACAGCGAGAGGTACTCGTTGTGGATAAAAGTTCCACCCAATTCTTCTTGTTTAGCATGTAAAAGTTGTGACATCTTCAGTCATCAAAACTCCATTAGGCACTGATGACACTTCTCCAGACATGTCACTTTCTCTGTTTTGTACTGCCATGATGTTGTAAACAAGTCGATCGAATTGATTCCCTTGGATCAACTTGGCAACAGATGATGATGATGACATTGCTATTAACCGGTTTACACAGAAAGTCGCTTGATCGCTCTTATAGAAATATCTTAACAATGACCATGAATCAAAGCACGAGAATATTACTCAAACATAAGAAATCATAAATCACAATTCACAAAGTAAACCGAAATTAGTAACCTCCTTCCTTTATATAGATTTAGGGTCTAACGGTAACTATTTGTTAACGGCTATAGCATTAATTACCTTACCTAATCATTTTTTTTCATTTTTCGACAATCGATTTTCAAACTTTTACCAGTTGAGAAAACCTCAATTGAGATGACATCATTTACCTGTCCGGTTTTACTTCCCGACTGAGTGAGTTGATTGCTCACCAATCCTACTGGGAATAGTAGACGGGCTACTGATTCCCTCTAAGCCTTTTAGGCTCAGTTTGCTAAAGAGATATCACCGTCAGCAGATGATGATCTTCCCTCTATCTTCTCCTCAGCGGAGTTCTTTGATTCCTTCTTGAACCAAATCTTCTTGACTTCTTTCTCAGTCTCTTTTCCCTTGTTGTCCTTTTGATTGGGAGACAAGGCCTTATTTACCGGTTTGACCGATCCTCTACTTTTGTTCACTGGTCGGTTCCTACAATCTTTGGCCAGATGTCCGACTTTGTTGCAGGTGTAACAGACTATCTTGGTTGCCTTCCATGGATTTACCCTTCTTTTCTTGGGTGAATGACACCAGGAATCAAAATGGCTATGCATGCCACAGTTAGCACAATTGGTTGTGCTCCAATTCTCATTCCTCTTAGGGAATATCAGTCTCGGTGGGGATCTGAATGCCATTGTTTTGGATATGCATTCATCAGCCTTGTGTCCAAACTTGTTGCATGCGTAGCAATAGCCTTTGAACCTTCCCCTACTTCCACTGGACAAACTGTTGGGATAAGACCTACATTCAGAGGTTTTGTGGCCATACTTGTAACAGTTTTTGCAGTAACTGTTAGTTGGCTTTACTGGTGCATTTCTGCAGTTACTTGTTTTATGGCTCAGTTTGCCACAGTGATTGCAAGAAGTACAGAAGGTCTTTTTACCCTTTTGTTCTAGCGGTTTCTTCTTTTCCTTCTTGCTTTTCTTGACTCCAAATGACTCACCACTTTCCTTGATGCTTTGACCGGTGAACCCAAGTCCTGTGGGATCTTTGTTCTTTCTTTGAGCCTTCAGTTGCTCATCAAGCTTTACTAAGCTTTCATTTTATCTTTTGAGTGTTTCATTTCTTTCTTCGAGAGTTTTCATATGTTCCTTCAGTTGATACAATTCAATTGTCAACCTCTTGCATGCATCATCTTTATCATGCGAGTTCTTTTGCATGTTTGCATTTTCTTGAGTGACTATCTGCATGTCTTCTTGAAGTTGCAGAATGACAAGATCACTTTCTCTTATTGCTTCTTCTGCCATATTTCTTGCTCTCTCAAAGGTTCTTAGTGATTTCACTGCAGTGTTTCTTTCATCTTCAGCTTTCCTCTTTTTCTCAATTATTTTTGTCATTCTTAGGGCATTATCTTCCTGCTCCCTTTTCAGGTTGGAGATCTGATCAATTAGGATTTGATTCTTCTCCATAAGCTCAGAAACTGCCTCCTCAGCTTCATCTGATCCACTTTTCCTAGAGAGTTCCTCAATCGTTTCATTGCTCTCACTGAACTACAAAGCTAGTTTCTTTCTTTTAGCAAGGGATCTTCTTAGCCTATTCTCAAGAGAGGCAATGATGTCATTGGCTTCCTCAAGCCGCTTCTGATACCTGTAACCCTCCATGATCTTTTACTCAAGCAGTTAAGCTTTATATCTTTGAGAACCCAAGGCTATAATACCAATTGTTATTCCTAACCGGTTACTGAGAAATGGGGTGAATCAGTAAATACTATTTCTATCTCCAATTAAACTTTGTATATATATTCTTGCAGTATAAACAAAAATAGAAATACTCAGATCAACACAGCATATGTATGTGGAAACCCTCGGTTAGAAGGAAAAAATCACGATGAGGCAAAGCTCACAACTTCACTATTGCAGTAATAAAGGTGTCATGTTAAGAGCTTACAAAGCAGTTGTAAGAGTGCTACCTAGTAAAGGGATTTGATAGAAGACTTGTTAAGATCTTGACCCTATTAGGAGTCACCTTGCAAAAGGACTTTCAACACCAATTAAGATGCTACCCGGTTAAGAGATTTATACAAAGAACCTATTAGGGTTCACCCTAATAGAGGGATTTTAAAATGTTTTAACAATGTAAAAGAAATTATCTGAATTGACACTTTCTGTCTGATTAAATCATACATGTTAACCTTTCCGCTCTACTTGGTTGTTGAACCTCTTTGCTTTTCACCTCTTGTGACCGTAGCTTCTCTCAAAAGATATCTCTCTTTTGCTCTATATATTCAACAACACTTCTTTTGTGTCCTATGACCTATATTTATAAGAAATTAATCTTAATAAAAACTCAACTCATAGTACCGCCAAATTGTAAACTCACCCATAAATCATGCAGCAAAAAACTTTGCAAGATGATCTTGAGTTTACCTTGAAACATCCACGTAGAAATAAGACTAACTCCTGTTAAAAAGCTAACTCTAGTTCTAAACGGTGAATGCTCAGTATAATCCGATTTTAACTAAAACAACTCCGCATAATCCGATGTGGATTATCATGCAGTTGACTGGTATATATCTTGTACCCGATTGCTCATACATCCCCTGTATGTTTTATAAGACCGGTTGTAGACACTCTGTTTGGTCTACCGGTACATATACTTTGTTAGGTCTACCAATGCCTATTAAGGAGTATGAATGCCTATTAAGGAGTATGAGTGGTCTACCAGTTTACCGATGGGATTGATGATTGCCTTAAACTTATCCAATGACAACTCAAATATGCCAACACTTAGTAGTGCCTTTCGAGGTGTTCATGACACCCCCATCATTTGTCTCGTGTTCCACTTTTTAATGGGCCTTTATGGGTTATAACTCTTATTTCAAAAATTTTGATTGTTTGAACTACCATTTTGAGCATTATTCTCATTGTAATGTCAATTTGTAACTTGGGATGGATTTACCCTTAAATGTGTAAGTTCATTGGTGACCAATGATAGGGTCTACTTCATGGCCTCTAGTTCAAAATTTAATTGTGCAACAGGATCTAGGATAAGATAATATTTTTCGTTATGTTATTCACAAAAATATTTCTTGTCAAGAATAACCCATTTGTAGCATGGACCTCATATCCATTTCTTGGACAGATTATCGTGGGAGTTGAGTGATCTGAGTTTTCCATAGGTTGGTATTGGAGTTGATATTTCCTAAATAAGCAATATTTGGAATCAAGTTCAACAACGAGGTATGGTTTATCAAAGCATTGTTGGTGATAGGGATTTTATTTCCCATAGCATGTAAACCCAATTAAGGTAAATATCCTAGAGTGCCCTCGCTTGAGAATCCAATTGCTATGAAAAAGTAACAACCTTGCTATAAACATTTTCTAGATTTTTGATGTTTCTTGGTAGTAATCTTATTAGAAACAAACTAGTTAAATGAACAAGAGACCTAAAATAGGTTTAAATTGCAACTTCTTATGCTATGAACTATGGATGTGTCAACTTATAATATATCCAATGAAACCTAGTGTTTTATATGTGTAGAGCTCAATGTTGTCTCTCTTATATAGAAAAAATAAATTGTATAATATAGAGAGATCATTGTAAATTTTAAATTTATTTAAGAATTTGATTTTTTGTTGATTCTATATGGTAATGGATTCATGAGCATGTTTTAGGTGCTAGCTATAAAAAGTCTCCAAAAGAATAAGGAAACAATATACAAACTACATGATCATGCTCGATCTATGCTTCATTATAAATTTCCATGAATATTGATGTGAACTTCAATGTTCTTAGACTCGTCATAGATGAAATTTGAACATATCTACTCTAGATTTTCTAGTAAGTCTTGCAAAGATCCTCTAATATTGAAGGAAGAACTTCATCAACTAAAAAGTAATCCATCCTAAGTTGTGAAGGAGAAACAATTATTCAGTAATTGAGTGTATTGTGACTAGTACATTGCCTTGTTATGTCAATGACTCGTGGGGATTCCACCGAGTTTGAATTTTTAGTTCATTTTCCTTTGTCACTTTTCTATTTCATATGCAATGAGAGTTATAAAAGATCTCCATTGTAGGGGTAGATCTAAGAACTCTTCAGTATCTCTCAAGGGAAAATGAAATTATATTTTCCAACTTCTCTAGGTTGGAAGCCTCCTAGTTCCAGTTCTATTGATAGTGATTTTATCAAAACCAACTCTAAGTAAATTGGAATCACTTACTCCTCTTGAAAATTAAAATTTCATATTCCAAGGTTCCTTTTATGTTGGGTCTGAATCGTATTAATAACTAAGTGGTATATGTCAAGGACTCGTGAGAATTCCATGGGGTTTGAAGTTTTAGCTCTTTTTCTTTTGTCACTTTGCAATTTCTTATGCTAGGAGAGTTCTAAAAGATCTCCTTTGTTAGGTGTAGATCTGAGAACTCTTCACTATCTCTCAAAGGAAAATGAAATGATATTTTCCAACTTTTCTAGGTTGGGAGCCTCCTTCTAGTGCTAGTTCTCTTGATAATGGTTTTAGAAAAACTGGCTCTCTAAGTAAATGGGAATCACTTACTCCTAAAAATTAATAAATCTTACTACAAGGTTCTTTTTAAGTCAAATCTTAAACATGTGAATAGCTAAGTGGTCTATGCAATTTTTTTACAGGGTGGCCTTTGTTGGTTTAATCTAGAATAATCTAAGACAATGATGAGATTTAGATATGTACTTACTATAGACCTTGTCCACAGCAGTCAGCTTTTATGACCCTTAATATTTTCTTTGATCATTGTTTCCTCATATGCTTCTTTGAATGCTCACTACGGGCTAATTCAAACACATCGCTCGCTCCACTGCCACGTGCCATCACCGTGCACTCCCAACCCAACTTCACCAAAAGAGCTCCAAGAAAACTTGTTGCCATGACATGTGTCTTAGCTAAGCCGTAACATTTCAAAATGAAAGAAAGGTCCACCTTCTTGCATGATCATCACCACTTGTTCACTTCAAAGGAAATCCTTCACAATCAAGAAAATGTGGCATGTGGATACAAAAAGGGATAAAAGGAAAGCAACCCTCACCCCAAAATGGTAAAAGGCTAAAAAAAAAGACAATTGGGCCCTAGTTGTTTAAGAGGCTAACGAGGAAAATCTTTGCTCAAGCTATCTTTGTCAAGCTCATGTTGAATTATGGATGACGTGATTTCTGTGTGACCTCCAAAGGAGAATTCTATATAAACCTCGATGGTTTGCCTTAATAAAATATCAATATATCTACATACACTTATTAGTCCATCAATTGTAAATTTTTGTATTATTAAGGAATCTTTATTTGCCTTTGTACCATGGTTAACCATTCTATAATGTACTTAGTAATATGTGTACTCTACTAGCATTTTTATGTTTGCTCTTAATAAAGCATGAAGATTGTGCCTATGTCATCTTTCTTCTTTTTAGTACTTGCCGATAGGCTAAGCAAGTACTATTGCATCAGTTTTTGAGTTTTTAGTGTTAACTAATGATTAAATAAAACTGTTTAGACCAATTAGAATTTTTTTAATTTTGTATTTTGTAATAAATTTCATGTTTTCTAAAGTTAGATGCAATATTTTTAACTTTATCATGTATAAATATTATTTTTCTATTATTTGATTGGTTAAATGAGTTTGGGTCTTATACACAAGATTTTCGAATTTGTAACCATAATGCATTGTTTTTGTCACTTATTTCTATAGAAAATATCAATTTATTTTAGCTCATCTGGTTTGATGATAGTTTCTTATTTTTATATAAAAAGTATATGTAATAATATTCATAATTATAATTTTTTTTAAATAGGAATAATAATAATAATAATAGTATTTGCATTTTTTTCAAATTCAAAATAAAATGATACTTTAAACTTGGTAGAAAAATTTAAAAAAATTATCTCACACAACAACTTTAACTTTAAAAAATTAATGTTAAATGAAAATATTGAAAAATGTAATTTTAAACATATTTCTAACTTTACCATAATTTATTTCTAATTGAACTATAAATTTAATTATAATTGAACTGTTAGATAAATTTTTTAAAAATAATTTTATATACAATACAATTAAAACTACAACTAATTATCTAACTTAAAACTAAAATTAACTAAAGGCAAGTACTTAGCCACTATGTGGCACTTGTTATAATTAGTGTGTTGTGTGTTGATTTCATTTACATCAAGTCCAGTTTATTTAGGTTGGTCTCTTTTTCTTCTAGTTATCTTGAGGAGCAATGAGCCATGCATCTGTTTGGTTATTTCATTCTTCATTGAAGTGGGTGTCAAACTATGCCACTTACTGTTTGCTCCTCCTACTGCAAACTAGCCAAGTGTAGGTTCTCGCATTTGATCTTTAGAGGAGGTATTTTCTTTGGGATATGGGGATACTCTGGAATATCTCTTCTTTGGGTTCCACTCAAGGATAGCTTTCCTATAATGTGTTCATTTTTTAGGAGAGTTTCACACTGCAAGGGATCATTTGCCTTTATTTTGACCCTTTCTCTTGTAGTGTGGCCATCCTCAAAGGTGATACCCCTAGAACAAGAGTTTCTAAAGTTTTGTTGAGGTTTTGATATCGATCTATCAAGTGTTCTAAAATATTTGGTGCATTACCTTTGTAATGTAGATTTTACTTTGATGTTCATTCTCCCTTTTTCCCTTTAAGGAACAAAGAGTCATCTTTTAAAACCCTAGAAGTCACTTTGTAGAACGCACCATGTCCCACATCTATTAAGTTTTTGCCCTTATTTAGGCATGAGCCTCTTAGGGATCAATAGTGTTTTTTGGAACACCCCATAAGGCCCCTTTTGATCACTCACTAACAAAATCTGGTGCACTCTTTGGCATCATAGCTTTTGAGAATCGTTCTATTAAACACCATGTATTGTTGCATAATGAAGAAAGATGTGGTTGTTCTATGAGCCTCACAGAGCAGGACGATTGGCATCAATCCATAGTGAAGCATTTTGGCTAGAGATATGAACACTCCTTGTAGTACATAGGATCCTTTTCCCCTATTCCCCCTGTTCTTGAAATGGGGGAACCCCATGGAAATCTCACTCGAAATATTCTGCATGACTTCTAGCAAGTGGTAGAAGACATCGAAGGAGAACGTCATTGGTACGGTCACCTAGATCTAGGCCATAACCATGTTTAGGTTGTACAATAAGCCAACGACATTGAATGGCTAGTTTTTTCTCTAGAGTTGGCATCCCCTATTTTTTAAGAAAGCATGCACATGCCTTGCCTGGAGGATATTCTGCCTCCTCATGCCCTCCACCCCAAAACCCTCTCATTATATGAAGAAGGCCCAGTCATCTAGAGAAAAGAGTTGTCACTTGTGGAAGAAGATAGCCCCCTACTCCTACAAAGCTCCTTGCCTAGCATCTGACACCTCACACAAGGAAGAAGACTTAAATGAACAATCGGAGGAAGATCGAGGCCTAGAGCATGTGGCACCCATCATCAAGGAAGGCACAGTTGAGGAAAATGATGCTCAATTCTAGGATGAGCTAGAACTTTACTGCTCATCACTTGAAGGTAGGTTGTTGCCATGAGACAGCGCAAATCGTGAAGAGGGCATTGCAAAGCCTCCAACCTCTACCTCCATTAGCACAAAAAATAAGACACCATGTTGGAGCCTCATCGAAGAGAATCTTCTATTGACATGTGGATGCCCCATCAGATATGAAACAAAGCCCTTTGCTCACCAATCCATCCTAGTTATGTCTATGTCAAGACAAGAGATTAGTACTTCAACAAGCTAGTCAATTGCCCCATCATTGGGAAGTGACCCCACCATGTATATTCAAGTCATTTTTCCTAATGATTCAAGAATAAAAGAGTACAACCACCTACTTCCCTTACTCCCACACCAAGATGTCAAGAGTCATACCATGCAAAAAAAGTTAGGTCAATGGGGAAGATACTTTAGTAATCTTGTTAATGAATCTCTTTAAAATATTGGACAACCAATTAGGTTAGAGTAAGTAGGATGTTTTTTCTTTCAATGAAGCACTACTATGCATGATCCCCTTCCTAGGTGGGTCCCCATAAATAGTCCATTTTCCCTCAGTGCATCCCACACGTGTTTTGGGTTGGAGAAGGTGATGAATGCACAAATCGTCTAATGTCGATGTCATCATGGCATTAAATGAAAAAATATTCCAAGAGTGATGTAATTTAATACATTTGTGAATAGCTAGTAGCCAAAATGCTCTTTTAAGAGTCAAACATGCAAGGGCTCAAATCAAGCACGTTGATTTATTAGCCTTCTCAAGAACAAGTATACTCTAAACGACGTTGGTTTCTACATACAACAAAGTTTCCCATGTCTACTAAAAATTTGCTTCAAATCAATGAAATTTCCTTACATGGCATACGAACTAGCTTTCTATTGAAATTTTCCATTTTAAAGGCATGCTCTTCATATATTATATTACTCATAAAAGTCTTCACATAAAGGAAATTAAAAAGAAAAGATGCAAGCAACAAACGATGTGTTACACATGGTGTGTGTGTGTGTGTGTGTGTGTGTGTGTGGATGTGTGTGTGTGTGCATGTGTGTGTGTGCGTGTGTGTGTGTGGGTGTGGGTGTGGGTGTACGTGTGTGCGTGTATGTGTGCATGTGTGTGTGTGTGCGTGTGAATGTGTGTGTACGTGCGCATGTGTGCGTGTGCGTGTGAATGTGTGTGTACATGTGCATGTGTGTGTGGGCGTGTGTGTGTGTGTGTGTGCGCGTGCGCGTGTACGTGTGTGTACGTGTACATACATACATACATATATATATGTAGAAGCTTTGTACAAGTATACATATTGTCGAGTCTTTTCAAAAAAGGGCAAAAGGAGCAACATCTTTCAAATTTTCAAAGTTAATATTTGTTCACATTCCTTTGACAGAACTAGTTGGCCACAGGACCTAGGGAATTTGCTAGAGAGTCATCTTCGGGGGCCTCTTCTCCATTCTTGTTGAAAAGACGGATTTCCACTTCCCCCAGCTCATTCTTGTCTAAAGTATCCCAACCTTGCCCGAAAATCATTGGCGCATGGAACTCATCCAACCAACCTTGCTCAATAGCATCATCTCCAACCAACCGCTTCAAAAACATCGAAGGCATGGCCCACCCACTCCTTGTGTGCAAAAATTGTCATTCTCCAAATATTGGACACGAAAGGCCACCAAAGCACCATTGCATCCTTCTTGAGGTATGCCCTTAGGTCAACGACCAGCAGGAGCCCGATTCCGAGCTGCATTGCTCTTAGGACCTCATCTAGGCCTTCAATGTAGTCATTCTCAAACAACTCCCTAGTTAAATGGTCAATCATGCCCTTTGACTCACCAAGGTCTAACAAGGAGCCCACAAATTGTGACACAATATTAGTGTTCACCCTATACCTATCCTCGTTTAGAAAATCCTCCCTCAAGATCTATTTCATGACTTCTAGGATGAATGCATCATCAAAAATTATCAATCGAGTTAGTCGTACATCAATTACATGACCCAAGAAGCAATTATGGGCCTTCATCATGGTGAGTCTCACTGGCATATCCATGGCTAGCTAGAACTACACTGCTATTGACATGAATTAAGCTATTTTTCCTATTTTAATTCATCAGTCTTGATCCATGGCTAGATTATTGTTTAATTAAGCTAGTATTTGTCGGTATCAACATGGTGTAATGGTTAAGTTGTGGTGGTATTGTTCTTGCCATCAAGGTTCAAACCCACTAGAAATGTTATTGTTAAAGGTTTAAATGAGAATGTCAATTGATAGCTCTAGGTCAAAAGCATTTACATCACTTTCAAAGAAAAAAACTAATGTTTCTTATAATAATTAAATAATTTTTATTTAATTAGTTTTTTCCATTTTTATTCTTACATTAATAAAATTTTAATTTTCCTCCCATAAATAGTTTTGAAAATTATTTAAATAACTAATACTTTCCCCTTGAATTAAATAATTTCAAATAATTTATTTAATTTTCCCACCTCAGCCATCAGTGGCATGTTGTGATGGTTAAGTTGTTGTGTTGTTCTCTCCATGAAGGTTCAAATCCCATTGGGGATGAGGTCCCCCATTTGTGGCCTCATTGGTTCATAGCTCTAGGTCAAAGTGTTTACCCCTCTTTATAAAAGAAAAAGACACCAACCTCAAATAAATAGAATTAATAGTTTATTTATTTCATCTATGCATTTACATCTCAATTTATCTTTCCACCTCATCAATCCATGTGTATTATAGGTCTTATCTTCTCTCAATTTTCCCCAACTAATGATCTTGCCATTTCATCCCCACCATTGATCAAATGTATTGTGATGCATATAAATAAGACCTTGACTCATTCATTTCTCCTTAGCTAGCATTATTATAAAGAACACTCCTAACACTTTTGAACATTTGCGCTATAGTTAAATCATCACTTGCATTTATCAAACATTCTCAATCAAGAGCTAGCATCTATCAAGCATTATCAAGCATTTATCCTTCATTATCATATCATTTGCAATCATTGTTATGCTATTTTGAAGACCAACCCACATACCAAAGCATTCAAGCATAATTTTGAAGCAATAATGGGGTCTCCTAAGGCCTTTGTGTCAATATTATTATTTATCATTTTATTTATCTGCAGTTCTTAGGCTTCATTTTGTGATTTTGTGGATTGTGAGTTTGGATTTCACATTGTATTTGTTTCCTTTTTTTATTCACTTATTCATACCTTTCACACAACTTATACTATGTTTTCAAAGATGTCCCTTCGCCAAATGATGTACAAGAAGGTGACGTGAATAATTCTTAATATAGTCTATGAGGTTATGAATTCATTCAACATTCCCTAGACTCCATCTCTAATGGATGATACTTGAACATTGGTAATTGGCTTTTATACTAGTCTTATACATTAATTTGTTGTGAGGGTTTGTTGTCAAAACTATATTGGTTTCCAAATTTGTATTTCAATTAATCCTAAAGATTCTCCAATGCTTGGTTACACTAAGAGATTTAGCCAATGAATGGGATGAAGGTTTCATAATTTTGTGCCTTACACTTCAACCTCTGTAGAACCTAGGATGCTTACCTTACTGGCACTAAATGTGAATATTAGACAAAGTTGTATTACAATGCCTAGCAAATGAAAGACTTCATATTGTTATCACAAGGAGTTGCACAATTGCATACATGATTACTCCATTCCCTATCGACCTTAAAATTCTAGCATGTAGTATGCAAATAATTACAAATAAGTAAAAATGGCTTAAGATTTATTAGTTTTTTTTTTAAAAGGAAATTGGTATATAAAGAACTAATCAATGCCTATCATGGGCTACAAAGTCACATGTCATGCATTTTATATCACAAAACCAAAACATATCTCGATAGTAAACTAATGTATTATCACCTTATGATTATGTAACTTCCAGAAGCCTACAATGCAATCATACTTGACAATCCATCCAAAGCTATAAATTTCCACTACTTTTATGAAAGCATTTACTCTATCCCTTGAACAAAAAGTAATCACAAATAAAAATTCACCAAAATAAATGTGTTGGAAGAAGTCAACAACCCTTGATTATTACATATCAAACTGGAGACATCTACATTGCAGTATGATATTCAAATATGCACAATTCAAGATGCAATAGTACTATCACATAATGGCTTACAAACACAAACTAGCCTACAATATACCAATATTGACCTTCCCTTTATAGCTTCTCCCAAGTCGTAGAATTGGCCTCACAAACTCTTTAGACCTTTCTTGGACCTTTTTTTGGATTTGATATCAGTCCCTTAAAAATGATTGGAAATCCTTTCTTAAAGGTGTAGAATAATTTTGCATGTCAAGGAGGAAATGACACCTATCACTTGAGCTTAACAAACTTTGTGTGCAACTACTTGTAACAACCTATAGTCGTCATAAGCATTGACATGTCACGTTTCCCTCTATAATAGAATAATTGTGTTTGCAATTTCAATTTCTCATTTGAATGGTTTTCAATTATATCTAAATATTTATGTTTGATGGTGAAAACCACAAGTTACAGGCTTCAATTGGAAGGTACAAATGTTCTTAGTGCTTTATCATTGATTCACAATCAATCAAGAACAAATTTGAGACCCTATGCAATAACAAGAACAAATCGAGGGTTTTGAGGAGTGTGGGAACACCTTGAATTTCAATTTCTTCATTATTACTTTCATCATTCTTCTCTTTTCACTTGTCAATAAACGCCTTCAATTTCACTCATCCAGACTTGGTCATCACTTAGTAACCAATTTGCAGTTCGAAGGGTTCCTAAAACACTCGGACATCAATATTTTGTGTATCCTTCTTCCCTATCCTCTTCGCTCCATTAGGGATTCACCAAGGACCAAGAGCTCCATTGAGGGTTCATTGGATTTTGCGAACCACTCCCAACTTTAATTGGCTCTAGACTTAGCCAATCCACTCTTAAAAAATTCAAACTATAAACTATAAACATCTGTTTTGCCCCCCTTCATCTTGAACCTTTAAAGACTCATGCATTTGTGCTTGATTTTCCTTATTGGGGTTCTCATCTCAATGAGAACTTCACTATGTTCACCAAATTCAACTCTTATCAAGGATTCTAACCCTATCAAGTACTTATCATTTACTTGCTCAATCCTCCTCTTGGTCAACATTGAGGATGGTTTGTGCACCTCTATCATTGTCGATTGTGGTTTGCAAACCTTAGAAATTGCTAATGACTATGCAAAACACTTTGTCAAGACTTCAACTAGGAGTGAGAACCATCAGAGGTAAACCTCATACTTTAAATAACTTGTGATATTACTATCAGGATTCAACTGTGCAGTTTTTGAGTCAAACTCATTGACCCATGTTTCATGAGTAGTGATTCACAAGAACCCATTTCTCACGATAATAAATAGAACACTTAGCACTCGTTGCATTTAAATGATGCTCACAAGGGTGAAGCATTGGGCCTTCCTGGGAGGTCACCCATCCCAATATTGCTCCAACTCAAGCACAATTAACCGTGGAGTTTCCTCCAAGGTTAAGCCCACTTAGCTTGCTACCCCATTTGCAAAACCTTCAAGAAGTGTTGTGCCTTATGAACCATTCGTTATAGAACCCTTTTAGCTCATCAATTGTTAAGTAGGAGATATTTTCCACAGCAAGTCAAATTGTGATATTGTAATCAAGATTCAAATATGTAGTTTTTTGAGTCAAACGCATTGAACTATGTTTCATGAGTGTTGGTTCACAAGAACCTATCTCTCATTATAATGAATGGAACACTTAGCACTTATTTCATCTAGGTGGTACTTACAAGGGTGAAGCATAGGGCCTTCCCAAGAAGTCACTTATCCCAATATTGCTCTAACTCAAGTGCTCTTAACCATGGACTTTCCTCCAAGGTTAAGCCCACTTAACTTGCTACCCCATTTGCAAACCCTTTAACAAGTGTACCTTATGAAACATTCATTATAAAGCCCCTTTAGCTCATCAATTGATAAGTAGTAGATATTTTCCACATCAAGTCAAATTGTGATATTGCTATCAGGATTCAACTGTGTAGCTTTGAGTCAAACTCATTGACCCATGATGTGTTTTTGAGTCAAACTTTTTCCTTGCATGAGATTTTGTTCTTCTCATTGATCATTGAGAGCATTTTGTGTTTTTTCATCTCTCTTTTGAAAAGGAGTTTTGTCCCACTGAGCTCTCTTGTTTTCTCCATTTGTGAGAGATTGCATTTCATTTGTACATGGGTACCTAACATGGTCTAGTAGTCAATACCCATCTTACATTGTGTGCATACATTCTTCCTAAGTTGCACTTAAGGGAACATTGGTGTGTTTAATTATTGCACCTAGTAAGTCATTATCCTAGGTTCTAAACACACATGTTTAATTTACTTAGGGACCACATAAGAATATTCACACTTTTGGTGGTGTTATCACTTTATCACTTTTCCACCTTAAGCAAGACTTCCACTTTTGGTGGACTTATCACTTTATTATGTTTCCACCTTTTGTAGATGTGTTGCACAAACACCTTACCACCTTAGAAGATGATCCACCTTTAGTGTACGTGTAGCACAAAAGCATCTTTCCACTTTGGAGGGTGATCCGTCTTTATTGGACATGTGACACTTTCACTTTTCCACCTTATGTAGGTGATAAGTTATCTCTTTATGTATCATGTCATAAGATTAAGATACTTGTCATAATCTATGTGCTCCTATGTACTTTGGTCTATTTAAACCAAGGGGTCTCTTTTGTAATATAATTCCAATTGATTCAATAAAATGAATTCGGTTAAATCAATATTCCAAATGATCCATTCCATTGCATTATTGATAGAAATTCAATTTATTATTGTCATATTGATTCTCTCTTGCTATTGTGTTTTCCATTAGACCTCTAGATCTTGGGAGGTTACCTTCATAGCCAAATCATACACGTCCATATTTATACAAAGTTATTGTATTTTTTTTTGTAAAGGATATTGACACGATTTGGGAAAAGGTCTGCAAATTATTAGAAAATTATTTAAAACTAAAGAAACTTGCTCTTTGGAAAATGGATGCACCCAATCTCAAGGCAAGTTACAATATACTTGTTTGCTTTGCAAGAAACTCTTATTTCTTCCACAAGTTGCTCATACAGATTAGAAGCGGCCATTAGAGTCCAAAGAGCTTGATATGACAGCTCCCATAACATTATTATTGGGTTGGATAATAACAATGTGTTTCATGATACATAATCAAAGGCCACTTAATATATTACCCAAAGTTTTTACCATATTCACCAGGAATCTAACCATATAAAACATGATGCAAAATATGCAATTTTACAATTAACAAAAAGTTAAATGTGAACAGCTCAATTATAGCAATGGAAGCTGAATGTAAAATCCTTTGATAAACTGTCATAAACAAAGGAACGAAAAACACATAACAATAGTCTTTGTCCGAGACTTCTCCCTCAAGAGTCTTACAAAAACAAGATCATGTGATTTCATGAATCTTGTATTCATTTGGTCAAGTTCCCATCCAATTTGATTTGACAGCCAACAAGAAATAACATTTGACATAAACATGACCCACATATTTAACCCATGCATCACATTTGGAATCATAAGAAGTCATTGTCGTAATGATGTTAGCTCAAGAGGAATAACATTCCATGGGGACCTAAATTTTACCTAGGTTTAAAAGTTCACTAAGTTTTCCAAAGTAGAAAAAAAGTTGATCTTGTTATTCCAACTAAGCATAACTTCTAAAACATTTTTCCAGAGGCAATTCATGATCTTCCATCCTGAATATCCCAAATCAATGGTGTTCAGGACAGTGAAACACTCCTTGTTTCTACCTTCACAAAATTGAATATATCAGGACTCCCAATCACATTTATGGCACGATAGGCTGAAACATTCAGTAAGTCCAAAAACTTATAACTGTTATGAGCACGTTATTATCTTTGGAAAATTTGTGCTTCCTTATTATCTCTAGAAAGTTTGTGTTTCTCTGGAAAAAGAAAGAAAAAAAGTTCACATGTTTTGAACACATGATTTTTAAATAAAAAATTGGTCCTAGAAAATTTTTGAAATTTTATAAAAATCTGTACATGTACTAGCTATTTATTTACAAAACTTGGATTCGCCAGTTAGTAAGTCTTAAAAGAAATAATTTGAAAAATTGAAAAAAATTATTAAAAAAACGTATATTAATAATATTTTTCCTCGTACAAAGCAGTAATTCTTATAATCCTAGATTTTTAAAATAGATTAATTAGCCAACTATTCGATACTTTTATTTAGAGTGTCTTCCATGACTTGCATCCTCGTAGTTATGAGGTGGATTGCAGCATTGGCTGAAGAAAATGCTCCGTGAAAGCTTTCTTTAAAAGAGAAAGTTTCCAAGTCGCTTACCATTTGCAGCAAAATCTCACCTATATCTGCTTGCTTCTCCATCAAACAATGGTAATAGACTCTAGAACAACGCTTACTGATCTCTTCATTAGCAATCTCAGGACAGTACTCATCATCCAGCCATTTATGTAATGCAATCTTCAACCACTCAGATTCCTGATTAGCATGCAAGCGAAACAGTACTAAGACAAATCAATACATGCTGATGAATTCAAATTGATTCAACATAGCCACATTTGAACAACGTGATAAATTGTTTGAGAAAGAACAATTTTAGTGCATTTCCTGCCGCTAACATGTTTGGACTGAAGAAAGGCTGCTTTTTGCAATTTACAGGCTTATATTACCAACAAGCCATATTGCGTTCAATATTTGATTTAAATAACTCTATATCAAGAATACTCAATCTCTGATAAAAATCATCAATTAGCTGCTTACATTGTATTTGCACCTGACAAATCTATGCGAAGAAAAGCCAGTTCTAAAATTTAAAAACACATATTCCTCAACGAGAAGGCTGTTAAGATTATAGCCATTTACAGGCTCCTATTACCAACAAGCCATATTGTGTTGAGTATTTGATTTAAATAAATCTACCTCGAGTATACTCAATTTGTGATAAAAAGCGTCAATTAGCTGCTTAAATTGTATTTGCACCTGACAAATCTATGCGAAGATAAGGTAGTTCTAAAATTAAAAAACACATATTCCTTAACAAGAAGGCTATTAAGATTATTCATTATTGCCTCTCTTCATTCTCTCCAAGATGTTGACAGGGCAACACGATCACCCAGCATAATGTATGTCAAATCAAAATATAGCAAGTCCAAGGAGGCCATTGAATAAATTATAAGACTACTTTAATATGTTCAATTAATATTAGAACACTACTAGACTGCAACTACCTGGTCATACTGAACCTAAAATAGTTTTGTTATGACAAAATGGGAACACTTCTGACTAGCAACAGTACATGACAAAATCCTTTATATTCTATTCAATTTCCCAGTTCAAGCTAAATAGTTCAAATTTGTTTTAACTATCAGACTACATTATCTCTTCCTTTCCTTCCCCAAATCGTTTACATACAGGATTGAAATTCATTCTTCCAAATAAATACACCCACATGTAATCTATGATCAATAGACAATATCTATAAGCTATGATCACATTAACTTTAATTCAAACAGAACAATAAATACACCCACACGTAAGCTATAATCAAATTAACTTTAATTCAAACCGAAAGTTTGGTCTATGTCAGTGCAGAATAGAATTTGAATCAGTACCTTCCAGTCCAAATTGGATGAATGTTGAAAGGTCAGTAACTAAAATTATAGTGATTCCTGTCTGAATCATTTGATCTTTAAAATCAAGGCTGCTCATGCTAATAGATAAATTAGCCCAAAACCAACAAGTTTTTTTAATTTTCTTCTTAAGACTGAATTTTGTCAAAAATTGTGTTATTTTTTACCTAAAATCATTGGAACTTTGAGACACCAACCGATGCATTCCAAACATCCAATATACAGTTCAATAATTGTAAAATGGACACCATGAGATGTATGATAAGGCTTCTTGCCCTAATTTTCAATATTCTTGGAAATAGGAATGGAAATAGAAACTGAAATTCCCTTGGAAAAAACACAAGGAGGAATTTAGAGTCCCAACCTTCTTTCTGATTGTCCTCAATTTCTTCTTTTAATTTGATCAACTCTAAGACAAGAGACTAAATTTCATCCTTCAGGCTGTCTAACTTTACATGTTTATTTTCCAACTCTTCCTTGTAACATTCCTGATATCTTTTAAACTTAAATCATTTTTTTATGTTTTCATTCTTCTAAGAAAGAATACTGAACTTCTTACCTTCAGCCCAAATCATCAAGCATAATTTAAACTTGAAACCATACAATCATCCATATACTTATATCTATCTTTATCTCTTTTCAACCAATCTCTAACATCAATATCAACATTTTCCACAAAAGTAGTTACATCCACGATTCTCATTTTAACTATAAAATGAGATTAGCGTTTCAAGAAAAAATGCCTTCAAGTTATCTTCTTCCTTTCACAACTCAGAACATAACGAATGGGTAGGCCAGTAGATCTGAAAATTACTTCACAGTGCAAGAAACCATGTTTGATTTTCTTAACCAGATTGAAATGATATTTTACTTGGGTTTTACATCTCAAAAACCCATTAATAGCATATTCACATGGTAAACTTTGCATGACCATATCTCCCTCGATATTTGCTCAGATACACTACCGTAACCACTTTCCAAAAAGCTATTGAATAGTACTTTCTAATGACATAATATTCACCTCAGAGTGGCCCGTGTGATAGAAGAAAAACTTGCAATTCCGACTTTTCTCTTAAAAAATCAGTATTATAATTCCATAACTTCAAACCTCCTTTCTCCCACTTTTTGCCAAAATCACTGCTCTAATAGTAATGTTGCAGTCAAAACATCCAAAATTATTGCAAAACACAACTTTATGCACAAGAGATGTATAAGAGGTAATTGGCTCTAATGCTCAATATATTCAGAAATATAAGGATAAATAGAAATACCCTTAAAGTATGGTTAAACCATAAAGTATTCCTAAAGTTATTACTCCAAAGCATCTCCCTTCTATGAGATCTTAAACTGCGACATGAATATACTCAATGGAAGCAATCCATAACTATTTTCTCTATTAACTTTTTCCACATCATAGATGTCTCTATATATGTGGGTAACCTTTTCATCAAAGGGAACTAAATTATTCAATTAATTTATTGCCTAGTCATGTGTGCCATACGTCAAGTACTCTGTAACCCATTAATATAATAATGAATAATCCAATGTTATCAGGTTCTTGGAGTACCTGGGCGCTATCCAAACCAAATTTGTACGAGGCAGAGTTTCCAGACTGAATGGACCCAAACCCACAGCCAAAAAGGGGGATAAACAATTTATTTAAATGAAAAAGTTTTGGTAACTAGAAACTAAACTCTAATCTAAATTAAGCTAACCCTAAAAGGTGACTATTGAGTCACTAACAATACAAAACAAAAGTAAAACTTCGCTCCCACCTTGTGTTCCTCACTCACCCAAAGCTCCATTTCTATTCATTGCTCTAGGTTGATATAGAGTCCAGGTAAGTGAAGAATGAATGGTAGGAATGTACATTGAGTTTTCCTTTTGTTTTCTATGTTGTTAATGACTTGATAGTTACTTTTTATGGTTAGTTTAGGTTAAATTAGGGTTCGCTTTGTTTCTTTTTTAACTTTTCTGCTTGTGTGTGTATGTTAAAAAATGGGGAACGGAAAAATCCAAGTTAAAAAATCAGTGAACCTGCTTAATTCAACCCCCAATCAGCAACTTAAAACAACACAACACCCTGAGTTGGATAACACTACATCCAATTATGTCTTAAAATCCAACTTGTCCAAGGGTATGCAACTCAGAAACAAGTACAATTAGAGATAGAATATCATAAAAGAGATGGTTACCCACTTCAAGAGGTCTGTATTGAAAAAAGGATGAACCTAGTGTTGATGTATAGAAGCAGTCAAAGTGTTATCGAGGCTCTTGAATATTGTTATCGGGGGCTCTTGATTATAGATGTATTTACCATGTCCATATATATTAAGAGCATTTGATATTTGTATATGTTACAATATAGTTAGTATTACCAATCAGTCATGAAGGGTCATGACCCTACGTAGCATAAGCCACGTATGGTCATGGCTCTTCACTTGACATGACTATTCAAAGGATATAAATGCATATTGATGGCTGGTGAAAAGATCAATCACAATGGTAATCTATTTCACTACAGCTCTCACATATATTCTCTATAGGATGATCCTGATTTAACAACATGGTATCAGAGCGGGTTCCTTTGAACAAAGCTTAACCACTTAAAGGAAGATCCTAAAGACCTGTTGCTTTTCTTTGTCTGGCTGTGCTATTGTTTCGGTGGTTGGCTTGAATTATTCGCTGACAAGTCTCATTGTTGGTGCCCTCATCAAGATGGCCACAGGTGGACTTATTAAAAGTGAAACAACGTATGCATTAGAAAAATATATTTGAAATAGTGGCAATATATTCAAATCAATCCCCACTGCTCATCGCCATTACCATTATGAAAAGAAGAGAAATAAAACCGGCCACAGGAAAAACACCAGATAATCAAATCACTTCCAGTCAAGAGAGCCAATCTACAATCAACGATTGTAAAGAAGAACCATTCAGGATTTGATCAGAACAGATATTCAAATCCGGTCAGTACCAACAAAGACAGGGAGGACGGCAGAAATTTACATATTGACATAGCAATCATAATACTATCGGATGGCAGTGATCTTCATACTCTTGGCATAGTACACATCGATAATTACCACAGTGATATTAATCACTGCCGCAAATGCATATAGGAATCAGTAGTGGTGAGATAAGTATTGTATGGAGAGGTATATACATAGGTAACAAGTCGAGACAATGGAGGGAGAACACACTTCCCTCTATCGCTGTGGTATCGGTGATTGGAAAGACAGTGAACACAATGTAGCAATATATGCTCATCATGCTAAACCTGATACTCCTTGATTATAGTACCATATGGAGATCTCCCGATAACAAATAAATAAATAACTGATCTATATATATAGATGTCCGGATAGTAACAACAATCCTTAGTTGATCGTAATAGTGAAAGTTATATCAAATTTAGAGAGGCATTATCAAGAAAGGGATAAGATAGATAATGGGAATACTCTTTGGAGATGAGATTCCCAATGATCGAGATAAATCCTAGCAACCCCAGAACATAACCAGTTCGTGCCATGCAAAAAATACTCGAGATAATATCTAATCATCAATCTTTTGCAGTTAAATCTGAAGAAAATCAATCCTAATAGCCACACAATCAATGGAAGGAACATTTAGAGAATGGACAGCCGTTAAAGTTGGAGGAACAAGTTATAATAATCAAAACAATTACGATCAACAATAGTGATGATCATTATTATCGTCAAGTAGCATTGCCTAGTTTCTTATGTTGTCTATCATCACTTAACGGTATGTTGGGACTGGTGACTCCGGTTGAGATTACTTTCTATGAGTAGAAGAGCCGACCATGTAACTATATACATACATAGTAAGTATGCGATAGTTTCTACCAGTCGGAGATAAGGAACCATGTCTAAAAGTTGATGTATATACATCTTATAGTTGCTCAATAATTGTTGAATTATATGCGAAAGAGCTGAACCAAATGCAGCCTTATATCCCATTGAGCTTGCAATATGAGTGATGTATTTCAGAAGAATTGCTGGTGATTAAGTCTAGGGTGTGGCGTGTAGCCATGGATGTGTGTTTCTATTCCAGGGACCGAGTATTTATATTTTGTTGTAACTTATTCAACATCTCAGTTCTGCGAAGGTGGTACAATGAGACCAATCGAAACAGAGATTGAACGATGATATTGCAGCCCACCTGTAACAGAGTAATATAATGGAAATCTCTAAACAAGAGATACGAATGAGAAGGATCGTCGAGGAAGATTGGCGGGTTAGGTTGGCATTGGAACTAAGATTATGAGTGGTTTAGACAACTTTATTATTTGTGGGATGATTAAAGAGTCAATATTAGTGGCATGTCATTTTGTGAAATTGCAGTCAACTCCACAAAGTCAACGAATAAACTGAACAATAGTTTGCCTGAGAAAGTTATCCACAGACGACTCCAAAGAAGGACGACCTCCATATCTTTGTCGTATCATTTTTTTCAGACAACCAAAAGCAATTGTACCTGTGTCAGAATATTCATTGAGGTTATCACCAGAGAGTTTTGTTGGTCATGAGCTCTATGCAGTTAATAACATATCGGGCATTATTTGACGGGCATTGTCTATAATTAGACAGAATTTACACATGGTTCACATCTATCATTTGTCTTTGTGGGAATCCTGCAATCACATCCCAACATACAACTATATTAAGCCATATCCACATTATGGTGGACTTGAAGCCGAGTAATGTGATCACCTGCTAGTTTCATTCCTTACATGAAAGAGAAATTGGATACCATCTGCATTTCAATATTGAACTCAACATCAGGTATTTGTATTGACATTGTTTCCAATAAGATGAACATGTTAGCGATGACGAGGACAATCAAGGATGTTGATGTATAGATAAGTATTACATTTATCTACTCATTGTAGTCTCTCTCTTATTTTTATTTCTATATGTACTATAAGAGCTATTTGCCTTGATCTTTTTCGGGGATACTCCTACAGGAAAAAGAAGATTGATATCAGATTCAGAGGGAGTCTGACATCTTCAAAATGGTCAAGAAGTTGGCAAAATCTAGCTTCTAAGGAAATAGATGATTCAGTCAACTTGTGACAAACTCGATCATATTTATTGAGTGAGAGTTCACTATTGAAGGTAAAACAATTCTAAGATTATAGTAGTGGGAACTCGTGGATAAAATCACCTATGAGATGCACGTGGATAGAATTTCCGATTAAGGCATTCCGTACATCATGATAAACATCATACTAGAGATCTTTATTATCTTCCCTCAGGTCCAAGAGGGAGTGTTAATGTTGTGGCCTTGGAAAAGATTATGCTAGCTGATTTGTAACCTTGTGACTATTCAGATTATTCATATTGGTTCTCTCAGGAAGGAAGGTATGAAGTGGCATCTTGTAGTGACACTTAGTTGAGTATATAAACAAGGTATGCCTTCGTGACAAAGGGAGAAGTTAAAGGATCTGCACCAGTAGACATCTGAGGATCTTGATTCAGAGGGAGTAGACCATGTTTTGTTGGTTCTCTAGTAATCAAGAAATTTTAGCAGAGAATTATGATTATTACCATGTGAGAAGGCTACATGTCAGAGGGAGAAGCTAGAAGATCAAATTAAGTTGGCACCCCATGATCTTGGTCACACAAATTCAAAGGGAGTGTACCATGTCAAGATGGTGTATACTTTGTAAGCTTAGAATTCACCAAGACTATGGTGTATACTTTGTAAGCTCAGAATTCAGTGGAGAACAAACGACTGATATTCTCACCAAACCCCTTGCTAGAAAGGAGATTGTGTACTTTCAGATAACCTTGACATGTTGAGGAGTAAAGCCTTAGCTGAAAAGAAGGTTTTAGCTTCTATGATCCATCATTTTGTATATTAAATGATTCTTGTCTTTGATAGACAAGTCTAAGGTGGAAGTCTTGGTTTCCACTCTCTGGGATGAGCCATGGTTGATCCACCCTCTCAAAAGAGTCAAGGTGGATGTCATATGTCTGACTTTATGGACCCATTCTTTTTGTGTTTATGCTTCTATGGTTGTTTAGTTGCATCAGATATGTAATGAAAGGTGACGATCTTTCATGGACATATATATTTAGAAGGTAATCTTTGTAAGGTGACGATCTTGCAAATGATAGGCCTGTTATTATGACAGTTTTGTTTCAAATACGCCGGAAGTCATTGATAATGAATGCATTATGATTACTCTAGATATTGTTTTGGACAATTAGAGAGCATAATATATGTTATGATAGTGTTCATAACATGGTGATTGTAGTTATTTGACAAGTCACTATTTCTGAGTGTTAAAGTCAGATAATGTGTTGTGTGTAGATATCCTTAATACTGATATCTCATAAAGTTTTGTCACTTCTCCCTTGCTAAGAGGGAGTGTTGATGTATAGCAGCAGTCAAAGCGTTATCGGGGCTCTTGAATATTGTTATCAGGGGCTCTTGATTCTAGATGTATTTACCACATCCATATATATTAAGAGCATTTGATATTTGTATATGTTACAATATAGTTAATATTACCAATCGGTCATGAAGGGTCATGACCCTACGTAGCATAAGCCACGTATGGTCATGGCTCTTCACTTGACATGACTATTCAAAAGATATAAATGCATATTGATGGCTGGTGAAAAGATCAATCACAATGGTAACCTATTTCACTACAGCTCTCACATATATTCTCTATAGGATGATCCTGATTTAACAACACCTAGACATCCTACAGGCTAAAACCCCAGCGGAAGTTCTCTCTACAAAGAGAAAAAGAAAACCTTCAAAACAATAACTAAATGAAATTTTCTAGGGCATAATAGATCAAAAGATTCCACCAATGTCATTTCTCAGCCATCCATAGAAAGAGAGTAATAGAAAATTTGGAGAGCTTGAAAATATAGAATTTTCAATTTTGAAACAAGATGTTGCAAGTGAATATATGTTTGGGCACTACATATGTGCAAGGAAATTTATCACAAAGCAGAGACGGCAAAGACAAACAACATCATTTATGTTTATTAATGACTATTTATGATACTCAGTTTAATCATTTTTTTTAAATTGCATGTGTATCAAGAAATATCCTATACTTGTGTATGCACTAAAATCGGCAACATCTATGGACTAAAAATCTGTATCCCCCCTGCCTCTCCCTCATCCTCCATTCGAACATGTCTAAATCTCCTAGTGATTGGGCTAATGACCATACAGCTACAAGTAGTTGCACTGGAGTTGAGGCTAACCATCTGAATTGAAAAACAAAAGAACTAGACAAATATAGTTGCTAACTTGATTCTATTCAAGTTTCAATTTGCAAACTCTAAAAAGTTTTCAAGAATTCAAAAATATTACATAGGAAAAAGACTGTTTCTGATCTCTCTTACATTTATATTGCACTACACTCTCATTTCTATACATTGTGATCATCAATATGCAAAACAAGAATCTTGTATGTATTAAAGCTATGCTCCACCAAGTTTCTAGGACAAGGGAAAACATTTTTGGAACATATTTTGTGAAAGTCATTTTAGGATGACAGTTGATGGCTCTATAAAAATAGGAAAATTTTTAAAACTAAAGGAAAATTTTGAACATTCATATGATAAGATTGATAAGGCATTTATCCTATACATTATAGAATCCTTAATACACAACATTAGAGTTGAATTGAGATTTCACATGAGAATGAAAACAAATTAATATATGTTGAAATTCAAAATTTAATTGCTTCCATAATTCATTGCCAATGTGTGTACAATATAGGGGTTCACCACTTAGTGTGTTGGTTAAGTGGTGGTGGTGTTGTCCCCACCCAGGTTCAAACCTCCATTGGGCCATTGTGATCACAGGCTCGTGCCTTCACTGATCCAATGTGCTCATGGGTTCGGGCCTCAGCTTTGTAATAAGGGGATGAGGTCCCTTATTTGTGGCCTCACTAGTTCATAGCTCCAGGTCAAAAGCATTTCACATGGAGCTGGAGGGCGTGTTGTGCCAGCATCACCAGTCACGTTAAAAAGTTTACTAGACACTTAATTTTCAAAAATAAATGTGTACAATATAAAATTAAAAAATACAACAAAATGCCAAAAGGTTGCACGTTTGAACTACAAAATGACAATGTTACAAAAGCATAGTGATAAACGGTATGAGCTGTCCCTAATCAGCATTTTCTAACAATGCATCAAATTTATAGTTAAACTTTGAGCCATGTTGATGCGAGTTTTGTTCCACTTACACAACATGCAGGACTAAATATTCAATGCTTCGAGAAACATAGAACATCAAATCCTCTCTTGAATAAAGTCATCTCCCATGCTAAGCTTTGCAATGAAGATCATGAAATAACTCCAAGGTTCCTTACACTTGTGGATATCTAACTCAATTGAAATGATGTGATTTGCTAGTTAATCACTTAGGCGGGCTTACGTAATTTATTCAAAGGTGTCAACTTACTTGCACTGCTAAAGATTTGGCTTTACAATGTATGATAGAGTATATCCGTGATTTATATCACTTCCAACTTTGCTCTTCAAACTTCTACTATCTTAGGCTACTTCTTATTCCTAACTGTGGATGGGAAACTAATGGATGGACTAGGACTCCTACCAAATGGAGGCTTGCCTGCGACTTCACTTCCACTTAGTGCAAAGCTTCAAAGGATTTCAAATGATTTTCATATCAACACCTTCCCCTCAATCCAACTTGGAGTACAAATTAAGGATCTACTGTCAATTGAACTTGAGCGCAATTACTAGATTACCACACAGGGCACCCTTGCATCTACAAGGAGCTAGTGGCCTAGTTTTATAGAATCCAATCAAACATCCACCAATATCACCACACAATCCATCTATTTCTACTCTTACTCTAACAACTTTGAAATAAAATCCTATCTTAATTGAGAGATGTGAAGAACTATGCAAATACACCAAAATGATCATGTATATCCACCATGCAAACCACAACAATGAATAGAGAACAACTTTGATAGTATTTTGGCACCAATTCTCCCACATAACTCTGCTTTACAAATGAGAGCAAATGGCCTTATATAGAGGCTTCAAGTACAATGAGTGGCCAAGATTAAGAGGCAAGAACTTTAAATCAAGAGCCTTGATTAGGGTTTCCATAACCACCTACTACAAATATTTAATGCCCACCCAATTACAATTAAGCACCACCATGTGGGCCAATAGAAAAATTACATTGTTTTTATGGACCAATAGGAAAATTCAAATCCTTAACAACTGGATAAGGATCAATGACACGTGGACCACTAAAAAGAGGGCACATGTAGAAGAAGCCACCTCATCACCTTGGGAAATGCGCTGCTTATCCTTATCCTCCTTTTAGATCCAACGAACCTGGACATAATCTCACCAAATCGTCACAATGTGACACTTGGCATGCTTCTATTGAATGAGGATACGGCTGCCACCTCAGAAAACTCATCTTTAAACTTGATAAATACCTTCTAATTGTTGAGGAGAGATCATTTGTTAATCCTTCAATTGTGATGGCTCATCTTCAACGGCTCCATCTCTCATGTTCTTTGAATAGTTGTTGTCTTGAATCTTGCCTTCTTGTGATAATTGGGTTCTTCCTTCCGCTTCTTAATTACGAACCAAATCTTCTCCTTGACTTCATAGCATCTCCTCTTCAACATTTTGGGTCCATATACCTCATTATTAGTAGTCTATAGGGTCTAAACAAGGCCAAACTTAAGTCTGTCATAAAAAAAACCAGGCCTTCAAATAGTGCATTGCAAGATGAGACGACAAAATTTGGTGCACGAAAAGAGGCCCCAGCTCGGAGATGAGACAAGAATTAGATGGAAGTAAAACATGCCCGGCTCAAAGATGAGCAACAAATAGACGGGGCTAAAACATGCTCAGCTCAGAGATGAACAACAAATAGACGGAGCTACATCGTGCACAGCTCGGAGATGAACAAGAAATAGACGGAGCTAAATCGTGCACAACTCGGAGATGAACAAGAAATAGACGGAGCTAAATCGTGCACAGCTCAGAGATGAACGAAAAATAGCTTGAACTGAGAAACAAGTCCCATCTCCAAAATAATCCGTAATTGGCCCAATTTATCCCGTCTTCCATCTATTCTCAACCTCCAACTTCGCTGCCTCTGCTTCAATTTGCTGGCCTTCCACTCAAATTTATAACCTCTCAAACTGCTCCAGATCTGTCCACAAATTCGGGCCTGCTGCTGCGAATTCGGATCTGACTCTGCTCTATGTTTTCGAATCTGAATTCATCTCAGATCTGCCCCTAAATCACTGTTGCTGAATTACAATTTTGCTCCTCTAAATTCTGCCCTCTTCCAAATTTTGGTGGCTCAAATCAAATGGCAAGCTCCTTCAAAATTCAGGAGCCTCATACAAATCTGGAAAATTCGAATATGCTTCTTAATTCTGGAAAAAAAATCAGATCTTGACCTTGAATTCTGGAAATTGTTGGCCCTAGACAAATTCAGATCTCCTCTTAATTCAAAAATCGCTGCCTTCAATCTGATTTTCGGATGCCCTAGATCTGAGCATTGTTGGCCTCCAAATCGAAAATTCTGGCCTCCAAATTCGAAAATTCTGAGTGTTCTATGTCTTGCAAATCTGAACCTTCTTGCCAAATCTGAACTTTATGCTTGAAGATTCGAAGCTTCTTGCCTTAAAATCTTGGAAAAAAAATCAGAGCCTCTCTATGCTTGAAAATTCTGGAAATGGATGTTTGATATCCAAGATTTCTGAGAATAGATGGTTGAAAAATCGAAAATTCTGAATATTGATGCTCCCAAAATCTGAATATTGCCTCCTATTTTTCGAAATTCTGAGCCTATCTTAGATCAAAATCGAAGCCTCCTCCTTTATTTTCAAATCTGCTGCTTCTAAACCTGTATTTGCTGATGCCCTAGATGCCTGAAGAAAAACGCTGCTATGACCTGGGGTTTTCGCTGCCTATACTTAGGAAATCGCTGCTAAGAAGCAGAGCTAATCGCCTTGATTTGATGTGGAGAAGAGAGGGGGAAGACTTCAATTATATACCAAACCGCAAGCCCCCTTAAACAGGGCCGACCTGCCCCAATTAAAACACAAAAAAAAACTCAATTAATTGCCAAATTTAGGGCCGACTTTGGCCATGAAATGCTAAAATCCGAAAATTTAAAATACAAGGCCCTAAAAATCCGAAAATTAATAGGGCTAGGCCCTGATTTGCTTTAACAAGGCACGATCTTAATTTTCCAAGCCCCAAAATAATAGTTAAATGTCCCATGCTTGAAAATCGAAATTTAAATGCATAGAGATTTTCGAAAATCACAAAGAAAGGCTCAGATTTTTTATTAATTTCTTCATAACAGCACTTAGAATTTCGAAAATATACATCCAATTATCCATGCAAATTGTCAAAAATCATTTGTCATTTGCCTAAATCGAAAATTTGATAAGGAATTCAAAAAATTAAGGCAAAATCACAATAAATATATCCGAATCGAAAATAGCAATGGGGCTGCTAATAAAATTCAATTTGCTTGCTCAGAATTTTATTTTCGAAAAATAAAACCATTATACATGCTCATACTCTCAATTTCGAAATTGCAGCCAAAGGATCCATCTTCACAATTTTCAATTCCAATTTCAAGGCAAAAACCGAAAATCCCATAGCAATTGATTCAACTTGCAATGCCTAGAATTCGATTCCAAGTGGCCTAAATTCTGGAAATCGACTCAATTCATGCCATTATAACTTAAAATTTTGCAATGAAATCCGCCAATCTTCAATCCAATAGAAGCATCAAATCAAATGAAAACTCAATCAAAATCAAAGCATTGCAATGCATCTCAAACCATGCCAATTCATCTGGATCTAAAATTTCGCTTAAGGGATCAAGCCCTGAGATCTAAGGGAAGACAAACCCAACTCCAAGTCGAAAATAGGGGGTCCCCAAGATTTGGGGCGATGATGTGAAACCTCACAACAAGCCACTACCATTATGAGGTAATACCTCATCCAATTGCACTTTAACCAATACCTCATGTGCCTTCTCATCAATCTAGGTGGCATTTTCGATATCAACATCCCACCATTAACCTAGAGTTTGTGATACTTTGAAGTCTAACGACCCTGAATTCACAAAGCACTATGCATGGCCACCATCTTCTTTGCTTGTCTAAAGGTAAGCCCATTCCTCTTGATAGAGTAGATGAAGTTGTATGTGGACCAACTCCTCTATGATAGAGGTCTTGGCAACTTTGTGAAAGGAAGTGAATAGCAAGCATCCTCAACTTTAAATTATTCTTAATGTGCCATGTCCACCATCCAATAGGATCACTTTGAGCTAACGTAGCTCTATCTAATGTTGCCTCTAGTTTGTTAAATGTTGGACCACAAATATCAGTAAAGACAATCCATTGTGTCTGCAGTATGGTCTACTTCTCACTTGAATACATCTTTTGAAGGGCCTTAATTAGCCCTTCTTTCACCTCTTCATCATCACAAGAAGGCCACGTACCAATCTTTGATACATACCATTTGGGATTTAGAGAAAAGGTTGCCATATGAAGCAAAGTGTTCATAGTGTTTCACTGCCGCATCACAATGGGCTTAATATGCTACTAATATAATCCCAAATTAAAATCCTTATTACAAATTGCTTGCTTCATCAGCCCAAGCATTTTTCTCATCAATCTCTCGAAGACTAGGAAAGTCCATATCAAATCTAATGACATCTAAAATAGGTGAGATGAAGGAGCAAACATATCTACAAACAAAAATTTCAAAAAGACAATTCGAAAATTCAAATTAGAAATTAATTCATTAATAAAATCAGTGAGTTATCAAAAAAAGGGCATTTTCTTACCACACAATGGACTACCAATCATCATCAAAGATCTTTTGTTTGATACTTCTTCCTTCAACAATGTTTGCAATAGGCCATCTACTCCACTCTAAATTAACCAGCATCAATAGTTAAGCATCCTCTCCAACAAAACAAAATAACTAGCATACCTTGTCTCCACAAATTTGAGGAATTCCTTCTTTGAAAAAAGTCTTTAAAAAAGCAAGTGAGGTGTGATGGTTAACAATTAACACCTAAATTTCTCCAGCTTCTACCACTACTTGTTGCACCCAATGTATCTTCCCAATGTCTTTCAATGCATTATTAAATGCTTGAAAACATGGGGTCCAAAGGATATGCTTGTAAGCACTCTCTACAATCATGTTAGCTAATTTGGGCCCACACACCAAATCAATGACCACCTATTCAAAATTTGAGCCTTAAACTCCTATAGGCATTTCTCAAAATATGAAATTGAAAGTTTGCATCCTTGCGCTTCTCAGAACAATCAATGGTTCTAAGAAAACTATATGCCAAGTAAACATGTGACTATGATGTTGGTGAGGGGCCAACCTCTATTATCAATTCACCAATCCATGACAATAGAGCAGCCCAATCTAATTCAAATTTATCTCGTGTACCACATCATCAAACTCATCTTATAATGTCAAGGAGATGTCAAGGAGAGAAGTGCATAACTTTTCTCTTAAAGGAAAGGGGGATGATGGACCAATAGAAGCTACATATTTGAACATTTGTTAACAGTAACATGGAACGAGTTGGCATGGAAATACAAAAATTTGGCAATGGAAGACTCTACCACATCCTACTTGCATATTGAACCTGCAACTGTTCCCACTTTCTCACTGACAATAGTCTTTCTTTCGACTCATAGAACATCGCCCCTTCCACTACCAACCATAGAGGACATATGCATACTTGATTGTGTCAATTATATTGGCATCATCACACAATTAGAATTACTTTTGCCTCCATATACAACATGTGAACATCTAATTACTTATCCTCCTTTATATCTAGACACACCTTAACCCCATGCCTTGTAAGGCACAATAGATGAGAATATACTCATGTGTAGGTCCCTTAAAATTTGATTTGCACATGTGACCCACCTACAGTCTACTTTTATTTTTATCTTTTTCTAGGGTTATCGCAGATTAGAGAGAAGGTTTTTGGATATTGAAAGGTCCCTTTGCATTAGGTTTTTAAATGGTGGAAGTTAACTCAATTAGATTTTGTGGTTGTCACCCTTCACCCACAACACTCCCACACCCTAATGAACCCCCAAATGAGCTTGAAACTCTTACTTTTTGATTTCTTTCTTCCATCTCATGTTCACTACTCTCACTGTTATTGCTCATATTGCTTTGTGAAACAATAATGCAAGTGCTAACTAAAACTAGAAAAAAAGCATGCATTTCTTCCTTTAAACTTTAGAAAAAAAAATTAAAAAAACTGAAACATATATAAAGAATCACTTGCCTCTTCCACTTCTCTTGCCACCTCACTCTCACTACTCACGAAAGCTGATTTCTCTCACTACTTCAAACCCTACTCAAAATTATTTTTTTGGCTCCAACATGACTGCAGTTTTTAAGGCATGTAAAAATGAGTTAAAATAATATAGGGAGGCCTTTTTTGTTTCTTTAGAGCTGAGAGTGGAGTAAGGGCCCACAAAAAATAAGGCAGAACAATCTTTTTTAATTTCAAACATTTTTTCAAAAATGCTTGCACAACCGTGCAGACGAAATATATTCTCCTAAATATTCCCAATCCAACCCCCTGTTTCCAATGCTTGTAGAGGAAAAAAGTAAGAATTAGGGATAGCTAGGGAACATCCCCAAGCCATCCTTATGTTTCCATGCTGAGGACACCTAGAAAAACTCAAGGGATGCATCCCTAAGGAAAATAGTATTGAAGTTGTTTTCTAGGAGAGGGGAAAAATTCAGAAATTGTTGTAAGGTGGACTCTCGACAAAAATATATCAACCTCAAAGACTTTCTCTAAAGCTAGTTTCCTATTCACAAACATATTTAACAATCTAGTAACAAAAAAAATCAACTACATACAACCAGCCTCATGATTCTTAGAAGGAATGTTCTACTTATATATCTCCAGCATTTATTTGGAGATTTTTAGTTAAATTACAGTAATCCCCTTGCTAAGCGAAGAGAATACTAAAAAGCCGATTTTTCCCAACATAAGGTAGCATTATGACTATTTCATGAACTTGATTAAATTTTACCTGTTTTTCCTATTGGTCCAATAAAATATATTAATTCAAATCTTTCTTTAACCAAGCACTTTTCACATGAACTAAAAGTGTGCTTTGAATAATATGCTTAAAGGGTTACATGTGTGCTTTCTTAACCATGTCCTTTGAAGATTATACACTATAATCTGTTGGAGCTTTTGTACTAGACAGATGACAGTGCAAAGCAGCAAATAACTGGAACAAGATTTGCTTTACTGTCTCCATTAATTTAGACCAAATCAACAACACGTAGTTTCTCAGACAAAATGGTGCAGGTTCCCAGGTGAAGATGCTTGAACCATGTAGATCCCACAGACCAAACCATTTAAACATAATTTATTAGTCAAAGTGGTCTTAGTCCCTAGTGAAGGTCCTTGGCTCATATAGAGCCATAGACCAAATAATTGTAACATAAGTTGTTGAACAAATTGGCTGTGGTTCACCAGTCTGTGCTTTATATGTAGAGCCCATCAAGGTTTCATTCTTGGTCTATGTGTTGCAGCACAAAACATATTCTCGAAAGAAAACCATGCATAATTCGTTTATATAAGATTCAACACAAAGGAGTTCTAGTGAAGATTGAAGGAACTTGTTCTAATATTGATAAATTTTCAGTTAACTTCAAAGTAGCAGTCAACTTAAGAAGAATTTTTGTTAAGCTAGCAGAACAAAGATGGCTTGCAAGCTTTCTATTTAAAACTTTGGGGTAAGAAGTGAGAGAGGAGTAGCACACTATAAATGACAATTCCATTTCAAAAGGTAAACACCTTGGAGAGACCATGGATTACTTACAGGCAGAAGAATATGATCCATAAAAATTACAATAACTATTACATACCATAGTTCACCAGCATTACTGAAACTTAGAGAAGAGAGAAAACTGTAAAAATGAGCATATTGAATGAACAAAGCCATGAATATGAAGTCCACAGAACTACCCTAGAGATACCAAATCATTGGAAAGACTCCAGAAAGAATAAGGTCAAATGGCCTACTCATCCACTATCTCCACAACTGAAAGTACATATGAGCCTTTACATAGTCCATGACACCATTGGATAATGTTAAAGAGCTTAAACCCTTCCTAAAGACCTACCATGGCTATTACAAGAAACTTTCATCTATTCAATAGAGTTTATACAACAGAATATGAACATATTCAAAAGATCATAACCAGGCAATCCATACAAGTTGTCACTAACAAGGTCTCCAATGGTATCTCCAACTTTCATGAGGCTAGCTAGGATCTTCTCAGCCAACTCCTAGGCTCTCATAATATCTTCCAACACCTCCATGGTTTCTACTTTTTCCAAGTGACCTTCTATTGACCTTGGATGCCAACTATCCTCCTCTAATGCTCAAAACATGTCTATGCTCCTCTTGCTTCTAAAACTTAGTAGCAGATATAAACCACATTCTCGAAAGTGTGCAATCAAAGGAAACAACCAATTTAGGGATCTAGATCACCAATAGACTCCTTCTCTCCCTTATGCCAAAACTGTGGATTGCAGCAAATGAAGACACTACCTTTTATTACAAAACCTAATCTTATTGAGTGAAATCATCAGAGTCGCCTGCAAGATGGCCACTGTCAAGTTTGTCACTTCACTCTTATGAAACGAACACTGATTAGGATGAAAATGCTCCAGCAATCATAAACCGCCACCAGTGGAAGTTGGTGATTTCAAATAAAAGACAGGAGTACTTCGTTTTTCAAGATTTCTCAGCTGCCAAAGCTTGGTTAAAGGATGTCAAACACAATTTCGAGTAATTTTAGCAGAAAACATGTCAAAACCTTGTACCCCTTCACTTGGAATGTCTCAAAACAACATTCACTTATAGTCACAGTGGAATAACACTTTTAGAACTCTTTCAAGGAACTCATTTTATGGATCAGTAAAACTTATGGCAATGCGTGCACCTAAGTGTGTCTCTATATCTAATATGGAGGCATATGAAGGTAGGGGTTGAATCTAAGCACTAACTTCAAATTAAAGTAATAAAATACATCCAAATCTAGAAACAGCATATCCCAAAGGAGAGACCAATTGTAAGAGACTATTGCATTGTTGCAATTGGCATTCACATTGTAGTTAATTCTTCATTATAAGTGGCAATTTATCTCTGCTTTGTTCAAATCATGTTCTAAATGTTTTGCACCAATTGTGGATCCCTTCCCCTTGGTCATTTTATAGTTTTGTTGTGAGCACAAAGCAATTTTAAAAGTGTTGGAGTTTCAATTAACACATGCCATCTGAACCAGCCACATTAGCCTCCATTCAACAGATCGTTGCGATTTGGTGTGTTGCAATTTTGGTTTTTTATGCTAAGCCCTAATATTAGCCCATTTCATTCAGAAGGCTCATTCCCTTAGGTATCTTTTATTAGCAGCAGGGCCTTCCTCTGATCCTATTGTTTTGTTTAGTCCAAGCGGCTCCTTGAGAAACATCATGTGGCGTGCTCTCAAGGATTCAAGAGAAAAGGTAAAAATCATTTGTAGAGGAACAGCACAAACCATCCAATCTTGCCATGATGGATTCCATTGAATGATCCACAAGGAACAAAACAATTAATTACTGTTTATCAAAGTGATGGTGCCCAATAGCTCAACTTAGATGTTTACTGTTGATACTTGTAGCTGAGGTCAGATCCTTGCTTGGGCTGACCTTATGAAGAAGTGTTTCATTATATATAAATTATATTAATTACTTGTATAGGGCCGACTTGTGTAAGTACATTATGAAGAGACGTGTTGATTCCAAGGAGGAGCTTTTCAATTGGGTATAAAGGAAGATCATTCTTTCCTTCCTTGGAATTCAATTCAGACAGCAGATATCAAATAGGAGTTCGCACTTCGGCAATAAACATCTTCTAGCATATTGAATATTCAAGTGCTCAAGGGAGACAATCTGGTATTGTCTATGGTTGGGAGGGCAAATCATGCCCGTGGTTAAACGAGCACAAAAAAAAATGGTATCAGAGCAGGTGCTAGAGGAGGTGAGACAGGTGCTGGGGTACTTTTGTTGCAGTATAGCTGGTGAAATCGGGAGGTTGCAGTTTGTAAGATTTTGGCGATTACTAAGGTTGCAGGGATTGAAGTCTAGTGATGGCAACGACACCCAATTTAGAGTGTCGAATGTATGAAGCTCATTACCCAGAAGTGAACATAGTGGTGATGATTCAGGTGAAGAACATTGCAGACATGGGGGCTTATACAACATAGAGAGCATGATATTGTTCTCGGAGCTGTCGCGGTGGCACATTTGGAGCGTGAGAAGCCTCATAAAGGTGGGAAGGCAGCAGCCCATCATGGTGCTTCGCGTTGATAAGGAGAAGGGTTACATCGATCTCGGCAAGTGTCGTGTCTCTGAGGAAGATATTCAGGCCTGCGAAGAGAGGTACAATAAGAGCAAGCTCGTGCATTCCATTATGCGTCATGTTGCACAGATCTTGTCCCTCAACCTCAAGGTAAAATCAGAGAGAGAGCACATGTGGGGTGAATAACATGATGAGCATGCAATGATGGCAAGAAGAGCAAGGTCGCTTTCTTTTTAATAAGGGCTCTACCTGTGTACCATGGGAATCAAGGGGGCCATTACTAAGCCGTTTGGAATAAAGAGGATGAGGCGAAGTTTATTAACAAGGTGTGTTTGCCAGTTTGGAGGGAAAATCATTACCCGTGGTTAAACGAGCACCAAAAAAACATGGTATTAGAACGGTGCTAGAGAAGTTTAAGGTGCAAGCCCTTGTTACTGTATTCTTCTCTACGAGAGAGAAGTTTGAGGTGCAAGCCCTTGTTATTGCATTCTTCTTTGTGAGAGAGAAATTTGAGGTGCAAGCCCTTGTTCATGCATTCTTCCCTGTGAGAGACAAGTTTGAGGTGCAAGCCCTTGTTAATGCATTCTTCTCTCTGTGAGAGAAGTTTAAGGTGAAAGCCCTTGTTCCACCCTCTGGGAGTAGCCATGGTGGATCTACCCTCTAGGAGTAGCCAAGGCGGATGTCATGTTGAGAGATTCCATGACATCACTTGTGTTTGATCACCCTCTAGGAGTATCTGTAAATATGAAAGACAAGCAAAGAAACGAAAATAAAACAAAAAACAAAGATCAAAACAAGAACAAAATTTTATAGTCGTTCGACAATTGCCTACATCCACTCAAGCAGGGAATAACTCTATTATTCAAATATCCAATACACATTACATAGATTGCACACCGTCATTTATAGAAAGCTCTTTGAATATGAAGAGATGAGGGAAAATGAATGGTCATGTGAGAGTTAGGCTTCACATCCCAACAATCTCCCCTGTGAAGTCCAACCGGCACAACCATGCAGTGCGGCATCCCTTGCTTCCTATTCCGAATCTTAGAAAGCAACTATGCCTTGACGAGATTTTAATTTTACCAGACTCTGTTCACTTACACTCCTAATGAATCTTCTCCAAATTAAATCGGAGTCAAAAATATCTTCTCTTGTTGTTTGCATCCTCATCTTTACAAAATTTGGATTTCCCTTCACACACTGTTCCTCATCTGGACTAGTCAATTGAAACAACTAGTGAATAAACAAATCGTCACGCCTCCTACTGCAATGGCCACGATGGCTGACATTGCTCTACTCTACAACAAACCCTACTAATTTATCCTCTGTCTTATTAGCAATTAAATTTCCGAGCTCAACACTTCTTTCTGCATCTGAATCACCTTTACTATCAAACTCCTCACAATCTAGGTGAATTCATTTTCTACCTTCGAGACTCCAAGACCTTTTCATGTACCTTACTCGTTCCAAATTGTTAGCAATAAGAGACACTATTTCACCTACCCCAAACAACAAGGAAACAAGCGGAGTGACAAGGAAACAAGCAAAGAGATTCGGTTGTCATCACGTTGACCTTACCCGAGACCCCATCCATTGCAAATTTGGCCACAAGAAGGCTTAGAACTAGTGGAAGGCTTTGTTGTTTGTCGTGACAGAGTGCCTTCCATTCCAAACCCAGACCTACGACTTTGCCCAAATTCCACCTTATTTTCATTTGACGATTGCACAGGTGTTTGTCCCCTGTTCATGCATGCCACTTTAGTATTGAACGGACTTAATCCATCGCATGTCTCATGCTGGGTGTTGTCGTTAGCAGCAGGATTTAATGGAGTTGTTATTACCGCAGGCTGGAAATTATCTTGTCCATCGTGGTTCATGCTAGGAGCCCATTCAACAACCTGTGGCTACAAACGGTTTAGAGTGCAATCCTTAATTATTGTGTTGGGAGTTGAGAGAACTTTCCTCCCTTAGTGCAGGACAGAAAAATTTCTAGTTTGGAAATGATGCGTTGAATTTGGCTCGATTTGTAGGCTCTGTTCATAATGAATATTGCCATCATCTTGAAAATTTTCCTCCATAGGCATCCTTTCATCTTCCTTGGAAGATTGAGAATTGACAGAGAACTTTTCGTCTCTCACAAACTTTCATTCTCCAGGGGCAGGTGCTTCTTTGTAACCCAATTGCAACATCCTATGAACTCTTGAGGCAAAAGTATTTGGATCATCGAGGCTGAAGCCAAAAGTAAGAGAAGACATTTCATAAATGATCAACACCAGGTCCTTTACAGACTTGCCAGTCTTGTCTGCCTTTGCCCTCTTTCGCAATTCTTCCATGATGGCTTTTCTATGTTGCGCATCACCCGTGCGCTCAAGAATTGCATGAAGCTCAAATTTGAGAGCTCCTAAATCTTCTTCTGGTTCAGCTTCACGCTTATTTTCCCAGCCATCCCACCAATGCACATGGCGAGTTCTTTTAGTTTTTGCAGGCACAACATCATTCTCTACCGAGCCTAAATTTCCAAGAAATAAATTGATGACAAAATCAACTTCATCTTCTTCCATCTCTGCTCAAACTCACCTAAGCTCTGATACCAATTGTAAATATAAAAGATGAGCAGAGAAATGAAAATAAAACAAACAAAAAAATATCAAAACAAGAACACAATTTTATAGTGGTTCGGCAATTGCCTACATCCACTCTCAAGCAAGGAATAACTCTATTATTCAAATATCCAATACACATTACATAGATTGCACGCCGTCATTTATAGAAAGCTCTTCAAATACGAAGAGATGAGGGAAAATGAATGGTCATCTGACCGTTGGGCTTCACATCCCAACAGTACCAATGGTGACCATCATGATGAGATGACATCACGTTGAGTGACTCCGTGATGGGCACTTGTGTTCATATTCATTTTCCATCCGTGGGTGTAGCCATGATGGATGTCATCACATTAAGTGCACTCATGATGAGCTCTGTTCCACCCTCTGGGAGTAGCCGTGGTGGATGTTATTCCATGACACATATATGAGCAAGGAGTCCTCCTTAGCTAAGAGGGAGTGTTGGTGCTTGTAGTTGAGGTCAGATCCTTGCTTGGGCCAACCTTATGACAAAGTGTTTCATTATATATAAATTATATTAATTACTTGTAGAGGACCGATTTGTGTAAGTCCATTATGAAGAGACATGTTGATTCCAAGGAGGAGCCTTTCAATTAGGTATAAAGGAAGATCATTCTCTCCTTCCTTGGAATTCAATTCAAACAGCAGATCCTAGATATCAAATAGGAGTTTGCACTTTAGCAGTAAACATCTTCTAGCAGATTGAATATTAAAGTGCTCAGGGGAGACAATCTGGTATTGTCTATGGTTGGGATGGAAAATCATTGCCCATGGTTAAACGAGCACCAAAAAAACAACATTTACATCCTCTACTTTTCATTCTAAAACAATTCCATAGGTAGAGTACACATTGAGTGGGAGTTTCTGTTAGCAATATGAGTTGTCATTAGTGTAATTCACAAACACCATTCACACCGGTAAAGGTTCACTAGTCACTCACGTTACTCTAAAAGACACCGGTAAACTGAGATCAAAGTGTATGCACCGGTCGACTATATAGAAAGATACACCGGTAGACCGAACCAAGTACATAGTACCGGTCTTATGTTGCATACAAGGAATAACCGGGTATAAGTGACGGTCTAACTGCATAAAGATCCGATCCGAATTTTGCGGATCAGTTTGAGTTAAGAGCCGGATTATACAGAACATCCACCGCTTGGAAGTAGAGTTAGCTTTTTAACAAGAGTTATCTTTATTTCTACAGATGATTTCAAGGTAAACTCCAGATTGGAATGCAAAGTTTTTTGCTAGTTGCATGATTTATGGTTAGGTTTACACCCTGGCAGTTTTATGAGTTAAGAGTTTCATTAGGGTGAACTCTTGTATAAATACAAGTCATAGGACCCAAGAAAATAAGTGTTGTTGATAATTGGTGAATGCACGGAGCAGAGGAGAGATACCTTCTGAGAGAAGCGCTATAGTCACAGAGGTGAAAGACAAAAGAGATCAACAGCTAGGCAAATCGGGGAAGAGATCAACAAGTATGATCTGATCAGACAATCAGTGTCATAGAAGATCATTGCTTTTATAAGGTGTGAAAGCAAGTTGAAATCCCTCTATCAGGGTGGACCTAATCGGTTCTTTGTAAAATCCTTTAACGGGGTAACATCTTTGTTGATGTTAAAAGTCCTTTAACCAGGCAACTCCTAACAGAGTTAAGATCTTAACCGATCTTCTACCAAATCCCTTAACCAAGTAGCACTCTAACAAGTGTTTTGTAAGCTCCTAACAAGGCACCTTCATTCTGCAGTAGTGAAGTTGTGAGCTCTGTCTCACCGTGGTTTTTTCCTTCTAACCGAGAGTTTTCACGTATACATCTTGTGTTGATCTATGTGTTTCTATTAATACTTGTGAATGATTGTTTTTATTTTGCTTATCAAGAAAGGATAAGTAAACAAGTTTGAATTGTAATAGAACAAGTATTTACTGATTCACCCCCCCCTCTCAGTAACCGGCTAGTAATAACAATTGGTATCAAAGCCTTGGCTCTCATATATAAAGCTTAACTGCTTGAGAGAAAGATCATGGAGGGTTACAGGTATCAGAAACAGCTAGAGGAGGTCAATGACATCATTGCCTCTCTGGAGAATAGGCTGAGGAGATCACTTGCAAAAAGAAAAGAGTTGGCTCTACAATTGAATGAGAGCAATGAGACCATTGATGAACTCTCTGGGTAGAGTGGATCTGATGAAGCTGAGGAGGCAATCTCTGAGCTCATGGAAAGGAACCAGATCCTAACCGGTCAGATCTCCAATCTCAAAAGGGAGCAAGAAGAGAACGCCCTGAGGATGACTGAACTAATCGAGAAAAAGAGGAAAGCTGAAGATGAAAGAAACACAACAGCAAAGTCATTAATAGCCTCTGAAAAAGCAAGGAACCGGGCAGAGGAAGTTGTAGGGGCAAATGAAGTTATCATTTTGCAACTCCAAGAAGACATGCAAATTGTCACCCAAGAAAACACCAACATGCAAAAGGGATGGCATGATAGGGATGAAGCATGCAAAAGACTGACACTAGAGTTGTATCAAATAAAGGAACAGATGAAAGAACTTGAAGATAGAAATGAAACCTTAAGAAGATACAACGAGAGCTCGGTGAAGCTTGATGAGCAACTCAAAGCTCAAAGAAAGCACAAAGATCACATTGGTATTGGATTCACCGATAAAGACACCAAAGAGACTGGTGAGTCTTCTGGAGCAAAGACAAGCAAGAAGGATAAGAAGAAGCCGCTGGCACAAAAAGGTAAGAAGACCTTTAACACCTCTTGCAATCATTGTGGGAAACCGGGTCATAAAACTAATAACTGCAAGAATGCACCGGTAAAGCCAAACAACAACTACTACAAGAACTGTTGCAAGTATGGCCACAAGACCAATGAATGTTGGTCCAACCCCACATCTGTGTCCAATGGAAGCAGGGGAAGCTTCAAGGGCTACTGTTATGCATGCAATAAGTTTGGACACAAGGCTGAAGAATGCAGATCAAAGACAATAGCATTCGGATCCCCAAGACCAGTATTCACCAAGAAAAACAAGAACCGGAGCACAATCAATTGTGCAAACTGTGGGATACATAGTCACAGTGACTCATGGAGTAAATCACCCAACCCAAGAAGAGTGAACCCATGGAAGGCAACTAGTATAGTTTGCTATCACTACAACAAAGTTGGACACCTAGCCAAAAATTGCAAGAACCGGTCATCTATCAAAAGGAAAGAATTGGTCAAACCGGTAGAGAAGATCTCATCCTCAAATGAGAAGATCAATAAGGAAGAGAAGACTGGAAAAACAGTCAGACAAATTTGGTTCAAAAAGGAATCAAAGAGCTTCACTAAGGAGAAAACAGAGAAAAGATCATCATCTGTTGATGGTGATATCTCTTCAGCAAATTGAGTTGTGAAGGCTTAGAGGGAACCGGTAGACCATCTACCGTTCCCGGTAGGATTGATGAGAAGAGAACTCACTCAGTCTACAAGGACAACAGGACAGGTAAGAATTGTTCAAACCGAGGTTTGCTCAACCGAAAAAGCTGGAGAACCGGTTAGCAAAAGCAGAAAGAAAAGTTAAACCAATCAAAAGCTTCTTTTTGTTAACCAACTGTTAGCTATGGCATCTTCATCCTCTACTGTGAATCTGGTCAAGGGAAATCAAGCGAACCGACCTGCATATAACATTTTGCCGGTTCAGAACAAAGAGAACGACATGGCTGGTGCACTCTCATCTGTACCAAACGGAGTCTTTTTAACCGAAGACGTCACGGCATTCATTCACGCCAAACAGGAAGAGTTGGGCAAAACGTATATTCAAGGCGAGTACCTGTCACTGTGTGAAGAAGGGAGACTTCCTGATAAGTATGCTAAGCTGATATCATCTGGACTTATCAATGGAGTATGCTACCCCACCGTCTTCCAAGAAGACCTAATCAGATTGGTTCTTAGTGTTATTTTATGATCGATTGCAAATGTAGTAATATTATTGTCTTTCTATATTTTCCAAATGCATTGATCTCTTGGTTTTATACAAGGCAAAGACAAGAAGACATGTCTATTCATTTCAAGGGACATGTCTATTAATAATTATTATAAGATTAATATTAATATATATATTAATATATAAACAATATCAATTATATATATATATATATATATATATATATATATATATACACACACACTATATATCAATATATATTTGATAATAACAATGATTTTATCTGAACGAAGCTACATTCCTTAACACTCCCTCTTAGTTAGAGAAGATAAAATCAGTATATGTTTTACATTAACTCAATAATATCAATAATTGTGATCTGATTCAATATCACATGATGTCTATCACTTTTAATAACTGTGATCTGTTTTAGCATCCTCATGATGACTATCACAGTATGAAATTAATCCACCACGCAAGAATTCTTTATCATGATCTGTTTCAGCCATCGCATGGTCTATCATGATCAATAATTGTGATCTGTTTCAGCGTCACATGACGACTATCACAATATAAGTACCGGTGATCTGTTTCAACGTCACACGACAACTATCACCTTCAATATTTGTGATCTGTTTCAGCGTCACATGACGACTATCACAATAGCTAGGTACCGGTGATTTGTTTCAGCGTTACATGACGACTATCACCTTCAGTACTGTGATCTGTTTTAGCATCACATGATGACTATCACAGCACGAGATCATGGTCTTTTTAAGGAACTCAATCCACCATGCAATAATTCATTTATCATGATCTGTTTCAACCATCACATGAGGTCTATCATGATAAAATATAGTTATTGTAAGATCGTCACCTTTCAATAACATCAAAGAATACAAGTGATGATCATTGGAAGTCGTCACCTCCAGATGATATACACAAGGCCCATATAGCATTAAATAATTCCATTAGTATAATAAACAATTATATCAAGTTTACCTCAAAGGTGTTTCACCTTCATTAGTGAACTCCCTCTCAATCACAAAATGACCGAGATTCTCAAAAGTTGACTGAACCATATCATTTATCTTCTCCCTCTGAAGCTCAAGTTCATCAACCTCTTGACCTCCTTTTAATTCTCAGACTCCTTCTGAATGAAAATGTCTTTATGCTTTCCTCCTGAAGGTATGTCAAAGATGAATAGTTCATAAAGTTAAACTATCTCGAAAAGAAATACCATTGATAGAACCATACAACATTTATCATTCAATGTTATAGAATTACGAATTCAAAATTCATATGCATTAATAAAACATAAAGTACTTATCTTTTAGTTTCAATTATTTCCTTTCCATAAGGTGAGCCCAATTCATCTGCTAATATTTCTATATGTGTGTCCTCCACTACAACGTATTCGAACCGGTATCACTATCAAAGTTGATGAATATCTGTATTCACCTCCCTCGGTGACGTTCGTTCAATCTATCAACTTCTTTGCAGACCGAGACTGATCAACTTGGCTATCTTCTTGAATAAAATACTCTGCAATGACGTCCTCCAAACATATCATTCTTACCACCTTGATATCACAAATGTGCTTTTGATTACAGTAATATATACCAAAAGTTGATACTACTTAGAGATCCTAAATTCCTTGTCGCAAATTCAAAATCCTGTCGTAGCTTTTATCCATTTAGAAATTTCCCATACACACTCTTGGTGTCCTAAATTGATAATTTATCATAATTGGAGTGTGAACTGTTTCAACTTAACCTGTTATCTTCCTCATTGAAGTTTAAATAAAGGAAGACAAAGATGCATTTTGAGCGCTAAAAAGAGGTTTGCTTAGCGACAGCTACCACGCCACTAACAGTATTTGCCATGTGATTTTGCATAAACAAATACATAATTTTGTTTGAGTAAAGTTAAATACATAACATAAAAAGCCACCTACAGACAACGTTGCCACCGCAAGCGCCTTGTGTACCTCATTCTATGATTGGACCTCAATTTATTCTCTGATATTTCACCCTCCTTTAATATAGAACTATTTGTCAATTCCAGATATCCTTCAGTCACAGATTAATCAACACAATGATAAATCCAAGCCTCTAATTACCGGTATCGAATCTCAAACGCAGATTCACTATACTCTGCATTATTCAAATGTTTGTCTACACCAAGAAATATCTTTAATTATTGCACTCAAACATTAAATATTCATTCCATGTAATTTCGCTACTTCAGCGATTGCTGGCATAAACTCTTTAATCCAATAATACGTGTATATACTTTTGCATAATAATAATGTAATAATGCTTTGAGCCGCTAGCTATTAGAACACTCTCGTCAAGAGCATGACACGACACAAGTAATTTCCTCCAGCATCCGACTCCATCGCACCCCGCCTCTATAATATGATCAGGTCTACCTTCAAGCTATTCGTGCGTCTTTGTTCTATGAATATCATACGTTGTCTTGTTATCTTTAGAATCTTTATGAGATTATCAAATTCTTCCATACATTTGCAAATTTGGCTCTGATACCATGTTATTTTATGATCGATTGCAAATGTAGTAATATTATTGTCTTTCTATATTTTCCAAATGCATTGATCTCTTGGTTTTATACAAGGCAAAGACAAGAAGACATGTCTATTCATTTCAAGGGACATGTCTATTAATAATTATTATAAGATTAATATTAATATATATATTAATATATAAACAATATCAATTATATATATATATATATATATATACACACACACTATATATCAATATATATTTGATAATAACAATGATTTTATCTGAACGAAGCTACATTCCTTAACACTTAGTCGTCTTCACGAACCGGGTTTCTGGCTCAACAAAGGTGCATGCAATCCAATCACCAAAGATGATTTGCATAGAGTGACTGGATACAACAACCAAGGGGAAGCGCTAACCCTAAGGACTATCTCGAATGTCGTCGTCAATAAACTGACAAAATCAAGAGTTGATGGTCGTCTCATGACCGTAAACGACATTGAGGATGATGGAGTCCGTTTTGCTTCTGCTGTGATTGGCTACAAGGTTTATCAGTCAAGCAATCTAAAGAGCATACCGGGTGGAGCAATTCACGCCACACCGGATAATGTACGATAATGCACAATATGACATCTGTGCAATGCTCCGAAGCCAAATATTTGAAAATATGAAGAAGCTCGGAGTCATGAGGAAGAAATCAATGAAGTATGGGACCCTTCTGGTATGTCTCTACTTCTACTACTCCAGTTTCTTCCCTGGAGTCGGAAACGTTATATGGAAAACCAATAGACCGATTATGCATCAAATAAGTGAGATGGCCAATCAACTAGGAAACCAGTTAGGAAGAGTGATGACTGAACACTTTGAGGCATTTCAATTAAAAATGCATGCAAGAGAGAGGGTGTCGTCAACTATTGTTGACCTGTACAAGGATGATGTATGCTTTCTGGTTACCACCAATAACTGCATCATTCAAGCAGTGGAACCAAGAGAAGTATATGCTCGTGAGCTGGGGTATGAGATCACTACCAAGACTGCTAAGGCATATGCTGATGCCCCTGAATGAAGCAAATTTGGATCTCTCTGCAAACCGGTTCGGTACATTTGCAGAGATTCAAGAGAATCTGAAGAAGAGGGCACCGATCAAAAATTGTCTACACCAAAAGGGCCCCCACACCAAAGAAGAAACCGGTGGCAGAGAAACCCAAGGCTCGAAGGAAGAAAGCAAAACCGGTAACCAGTACCCAAGAGGGAGAACAAGAGGAGACAGATTCAGAAGACACAGTTCCTTTAATCAAAAGGAAGAGGGGTTCAAGCAAACCGGTGAAGGAGCTTGAACCAAGACCAAAAAGACAAGATATTGATGAATTAGTAGCAGGAATAAAGGAAACCGGGAGGTTAGGACAAGTGGGCAAAAGGTATGAACTGAGCAACGACAAAGACAGGAGAAAAATTGAAGAAGCGATAGTGCATTGCATTCACAAGTTTAATCTGCATCCCACTAAACTTCACAAGACTGTACCTAATGATCTCCTACAAATTATTGAAGCTAGATGGAAAGCTTCAATGGACAGAGAAAAGGAGCTGAGAATACGAGCTCTTCTAGAGGTTCAGAACCACCTCACTCTGGAAGAAGCCACCGAACAGGTTGAACTGCATCAGCAAACCTTCGTAACAAAAAGGAGGATCGATCTCATGCTTGTTGGAGAAGCTGAGAAAGTGCATAATGAAGTAGTATTGTGGACCAAACTTCTTCAGACCCAGCAGCAAGCAGAAGAAGCTCGACAAAGAGCAACAGTTCAACCGGTTGCTAACACCAGTAAAGGAAAAGGAGTGCTTGGAGCTGAAGCATCGGATAAAGAGAAGAATCCTACAGAACTGGTCATCGTCGACATCACCGATGACAAGAGCAGCGATCCAGCAAATCCAACCATTCTCATCTCTCCAAGCAAAGGTAACACTCGCCCTATGTCTGTCAATGATATTGTTGATGAAGTAATGGATTTCGGTGAAGTAGATAATGCTGCTAAGTGGTACAGTGTTCTAGAAGAAATTGATAAACAGGCAGTAATTGTAGCTATAGTGGAAACTTTTATGGATTATCATAAAACTCCAAGGGACTATAGGTCCAAGTTCCCACCGGAACTCAATTCTAGGCTTCAGACCAAATGGAGGACCGGTCTAGGCACTAACACAAGGATCAATAGGGAAACACTGTTAAAGGTCAGACCTGGACTCAGTGAAGAAAGAATTAAGCTTCTACTAGAGGAAGCATCAATGAACTTGGATACCACGTATAGAGTTGCCCAGATATTAAACGAATATGAGAATCAAGTCTATAAAGAGACTCTGGACTTCTGGCAACAGTATGACTTTAGCGCACTTGAAAAATTAGGTCCTCGGGATCAAACTAAACAAGTGCAGGCACCACCAGTTAAATTCACTTCCGATGAAGAATCTACAACCGGTAAGGAAAAGACTCAGAGAAGAGTTCACATCTGGTGAACAAATAAATGTTGAACAAGAACTGGAAACTGATATACCTATGGGAGAACTACATACAGTTGAGGAGCAGCAACAAGAAGAAGTCCCACCAGAAGAACAACTCCCACAAGAAGAAAATGCTCAACAGGAAGAACAAGAGCAACCGGAAGAAGAAGCTCAGAATAAGGAAGAAGCACCTGCTAAAGAAGATCTACTTGAAGAAGAGGTACAATCTGAGATGCAGCTCAACAGGGAGATGAGAAAATAAGGAACAAGAAATTCCTGTACAAACTGAGCAAGCTCAACCGGAATAGGAGCCCAAGCTAAAGGGTCAAGGAGACATTCCAAGCTCCTCCTCATCTAAGAGGAAGTTGTCATTTGCTGAGGATAAAGAAGCTAAACGGAGCAAGGACACCGATACAGTGGTAGACATCAGCAAGATGTCAACTAGGCAGCTCAAGGAGCTGACCAAGAGAAACAGGACATGGTCCTAACCACTGTGAAGAATATCTTGTGCAACTTCGTGCCAGACGCTGACATAGATGAAGATGAACGTGTGATAGATCAGCTAGAAGTCTTGGCACAAGCCATTGGTGAAGATATAACAGATCCAAAAACTGTGGCAATAGACCACTATGAGAAGAAAAGAGTGGAGATTCTCCACAAACAGGTTGAAGAGATTAAGGTAAATGTGTCAACCAACCTAAGAATGCTTCAACAACAAATTCAAGTGGCAAGTAGTCTGATGACAAGAACTTCAAATTTTGATATATTCTTGCAAGATCTGTCAAAAAAATCAGCAAAGGCCTCAGAGGAGATTAGAGCCTTGTCCTCTCAGTTTGATATTAAGAACAAAACTGCAACTACTTACAACAGAGAAATGACAAGTTTAACTCTAACACAGAGGAAGATTGTTGAAGAAGAGATTAAGAGAATCCAAGATATAATTGGATTTTAGATGTTCTAGCACCAACATTTGACATCATGCAGCAAACATCAACTTCTACAGAGATTCTAATAAATGAACCAGACTATAAGACTGTGGAAGATATGGAGAACATAATTGTGTCTCTCAAAACAGCCCAGAAGAATATTGAATATGTAATCGGTCAATGGGCACCATTTCTACAATCTGCTAAGACTATCTATAAGGATATCTTCAACAAGCTCCACATGTGAACATCCAAAGTGCAGCTTAACTCTTTGTCCTCTGGAGGCAAAAAGGGGAAAAAGACAGAAGCAGAAGAAGTAAAAAGGGAAATGGGAAGTTTCAGAGAGGTCAGAAATGGAACAGGACATAACAACAACACAAGGAGCACTCAAACAAGGGGAGTCTAGAACACAGGGGAAGTGTGCTACAGAGGGTATAAATTATTGCAAGTGAGTATGGTTTTGTGTATGGTTTTGCCACCAATGACAAAGGGGAATATTGTTAGCAATATGAGTTGTCATTAGTGTAATTCACAAACACCATTCACACTGGTAAAGGTTCACCAGTCACTCACGTTACTCTAAAAGACACCGGTATACTGAGAACAAAGTGTATGCACCGGTCGACTATATAGAAAGATACACCAGTAGACCGAACCAAGTACATAGTACCGGTCTTAAGTTGCATACAAGGAAGAACCGAGCATAAGTGACGGTCTAACTGCATAAAGATCTAATCCAGATTTTGCGGATCAGTTTGAGTTAAGAGCCGAATTATACAGAACATCCACTGCTCAGAAGTCGAGTTAGCTTTTTAACAGGAGTTATCTTTATTTCTACGGATGATTTCAAAGTAAACTCCAGATCGAAACACAAAACTTTTTGCTAGTTGCATGATTTATGGTTAAGTTTACACCCTAGCGATTCTATGAGTTAAGAGTTTCATTAGGGTGAACTCTTGTATAAATACAGATCATAGGACGCAAGAAAATAAGTGTTGTTGACAATTGGTGAATGCACAGAGCAGAGGAGAGGTACCTTTTGAGAGAAGCGCTACAATCACAGAGGTGAATGAAAAAAGAGATCAATAGCCAGGTAAACTGGGGAAGAGATCAACAAGTATGATCTGATCAGACAATCAGTGTCATAGAAGATCATTGCTTTTATAAGGTGTGAAAGCAAGTTGAAATCCCTCTATCAGGGTGGACCTAATCGGTTCTTTGTAAAATCCTTTAACAAGGTAACATCTTTGTTGATGTTAAAGTCCTTTAACCAAGCAACTTCTAACAAAGTTAAGATCTTAACCGATCTTCTACCAAATCTCTTAACCGGGTAACACTCTAACAAGTGTTTTGTAAGCTCCTAACAAGGTGCCTTCATTCTGCAGTAGTGAAGTTGTGAGCTCTGTCTTACCGTGGTTTTTTCCTTCTAACCAAGGGTTTCCACATATACATCTTGTGTTGATCTGTGTGTTTTTATTTATGATTGTGAATGATTGTTTTTATTCTGCTTATCAGGAAAGGATAATTAAACAAGTTTGAATTGTAATAGAACAACTATTTACTGATTCACCCCCCCCTCTCAGTAACCAGTTAGTAATAACAGTTTCAACTCAACTATTTCAAATTCCAACCTATGTGTACCATGCTGCATTCGTGCCCAGCTACCTTAATATCTGCATCATTTGCAACTTGACATTTTACCTACCCAATGATGACCTATGCAGAGCTTGTAATGTCCCCTTCTTGCCCCTAGTTCAGCATGAGGTTTCTATTTCCTATCCCCATGTTCCCGTAGGCTAAGTGGATATGACTAGGGGACTTAGTGTCCTGAGAAGATCTCTAACAGAGGTTTTCAGAGTATTCCAGCAGAGTTTCTATTTTTATCATATGGCTACTTTTATAAGTGCTACTTTTAGCACTTGGCCTTGGCTTCTATCTTCTTTCAGTTCAAGTGCAATGTTTTCCAATTCACCGCCTTTGTGAGTTCTAAGGTTTTCAAGTTGAGATTTGATTTATGTTACTTTAGTTCTTCCATAAAGTTACTTTATAACTTAAGTAAAGGTGATGTATTCATGAAAAGTGTTTCCCTATTTTAACGAGTAGGGAAGTGGTGACTAAATATTGTTTTTAAAAGGCAAGTTTGGAATCCTAACATGACTCCAAGGGAAAGGTGTTTTAATATTTCAAAAGGTTTATATGTTACCTCCTAAAGTGACACCAAGATTGACAGATGAAATAAAGTGTTTTAAAAATGTTATTGTGACCTCAAGAAAAGGATCGAACCTTTTAGGGTTTATTTCATGTTGCTTTGAAAGTGAAATGAGAGGGAAAGTAATTCAAATTTCAATGCAAGTTGCCCTAATTATTCCCTCACTTTATAAGTATCAGTTAGAGCTCTCATTTGGATATGGAAGATTTGAAAACTTAAGGAGATGTTGCTGGAGTGAGCTCAAGGAGTTCTTCTTTGGCTGGTTGAGGACAAAATCCTTCGTCTACATTGCCGGTTTCGGTTGTGAAACATTCACCCTAGCTGGTTGGTGTTTTTGGTTTGAAATTTTTCAGAGATTTTGGCTTTGTGGGTGATTTTGGATTTGGAGAAAATGAACATATTTACAATTTCTGATATGGGTAACTTGTTTTTGGTGTGGTCTGTGCTTTCTTGGAATGTGGTTTGAAATTTGAAGAGATTAGAGGTTTTCTCAGTGTGCTGATGTGCTTTTTCAGAGTAATTGGATTTCATATTTATGCTCATAACTCAGTGGTTGACAGAGATTTCATTCTGGGTATCATTTCACTGCTTTCCTCTTGGTTGGGCACCATCTTTTGAGCCATCATATGTGGGTTTTGGAGAAAAAAGATTTTGTTAGGAAAAATTGCCCTATTCTAGAGGGCCATAGACCTTCACTTGGCATGTGGGATTATTGGGAGTTGAAAACCTGCATCTTGGTGGCTGGAAAAACTCTTATCTTGGGCACCTACTACTGCTGATGAAGATTTACTAATGCTGGAGTAGAGAGGAGTTTGGAGTCTTGGAAAATCTGCATACTAATCGCCCTTGCCCATTTATACCTGGTATTGGATGTTGGATTATTTCTGAATATTCTAATTCTTCTGGATGATTTCTTTGAACAAACCATGAAGGTGTTTTCGGTGCCTTTGTTTGTGTTGTAGATTTCATATTTTCAACTTCCTTTTCTTTTTCGTCTTTGCAACTCTCGTCCTCTTCATGATCAACTTCTTGAGTTATTTCTTTATGATGTATGTTATCATCTATACAAACATCTTTGCTTTCAATTATTTTGTGTAACCTATTATTGTAGCACCTACAAGCTTTGCTTCTTGGAGAATAGCCAAAAAATATACCTTCATTGGATCTACTATCAAACTTCCTTAAGTTTTCTTCATCTCTCCTAACATAGCACTTGCTACCAAATATTTTAAAATATTTAACTGTGGGAGGCCTAAGTTTCCAAAATTCATATTTGTCACAATTGACTCTGATTTGTGCTCTATTTAAAATATAGAGTGCCATATGCATTGCTTCTCTCCAGAATGAATCTGATAATTTGGACTCATCTTGACATTTCTTGTACCGTCCTGTTTTTCCTTCCCACAACTCCATTTTGTTGTGGTGTTCTTGCAGCTGAGAAATGTCATCTAATCCCATTCACAAAACTCCTGAAATTCTTTTGAGGTGAACTAAACCCATCTATCTGATCTTAGGCATTTAATTTATAATCCAGTCTCATTTTCTACCTGGGCATGATACAGAGAAATGTATCTGTTTGAAACATTATCTTATTGCCCTAAAGTTGCTCTAAAAGTGTCTATTTAAGGAGCTATGAAGAGAAAACAACCACCACTTTTCATATCTTGTGTTGCTCTAAGGAGATTTGAGAGAGTTCCTATTTATTGAAGATGAAAACCCTCTTAGCTGGACTTGGTGATTTCATCCAATAGTCACAATTGTGCCTACAAGTGTAGTCTTTCAATTTGTTGCTATAAGAATGAATGTGTTTGATGCTTTTTGAAAAAAAAATTGGGGTTTCCAATGCTATGTGTGAGTATTTGGCTTCAAGGATTTGGAGTGTTGAAGGAGGGCATAGCAATTTGCCAATATAGGCAATACCATCTCCTATGTCGGCCACCCTTGATGATGGTATAATACTTGCAACTATTTGATGATTCCTATTAGCTGAATAGTTTTCACTGATAATTTTTTAAAGGTCCTAAGTTCCTAACAGCTTGAAATGGTACGAGACACATATCATGGAGGCCATACTACATGCTGGGGTCATACCTGAAGAGGGTGTGAGGAATATAATGCTGTTTGTTGCCAATTTGTTGTTGAATTTAATGTATTTGGTGGCGCCTAAGGCTCCTTTAACTCTGCCACCCCTTTGTGTATGGGAGAAATCAGTTAATAATGTGTTTGTGAGAGGTTTTATAGGCTTGTGCAGCTTATGTATCAGTAATCAGACTTTATCTCAGAACTACAAACTTTTGAGAATGTCTACCAGTCTGATATAAAGTAATATCCAGTGGTTTTGGGAGTATTTAGAGGGTTATGGAGTGCGTTTTAGTTGATAATACAGTTTGGTAGTATTGATGTACTACTGCGCAGTGATTTCTAAGTGTTACCAGGAGGTTTCAGTTCTGATTTAAAAGTTTAACCAGCAAAACAAAGGGATACCAAACCTGCATCAGTGTAAGAATCCTGCTGGTTCTTGTTCCACTGCTAATGCTGATTGTTGAATGTTTTTGAGAGTTTTGCTATGCTCCACGGAGTTTCGGGGACGAGGACGTTTTAGGGGACGGGGACGTGTTTCCTGTACGGGTACAGCTCGAAGCCAAATTTTAGGGACGGCTATTAAAAAAATAGGGAAATTTTTATATATAGAGGGAGAATTCAAATATGCATATCATAACATTGATCACTAATAAACCATTCACCATATACATTTTAGAAACTCAATACAATGAACACATAGCAAATTAACAAGATTCAAATACTTTCATTGTAAAAATATGGCGTACATATAGTAAAATTGCCCAAAGGCTCCAAATTTCATGCATGAGATCAAAATGACATAAAGGAGAAGTCCAACTTGCAACTCAAAATTGAAAGCTTTGTTGCTTCTCCTCTTTCTTCTTCTTCTTGCCGAGAATGAATCAAATGAAGAAATGAAAGAGAGTTAGGCTTTTTAGCATCCAAAATAGGGTTTAGTATTTTTTATTTGATATTAGAGTGCACGTGAGGCCTGCCCATAACCAAAAAAATAAATTTAAATGCACTTTTTAAGACTGGCAGATTTTTTTTTCAAGCTGGGAAATAGGGGAGGATTTGGGTACCAGGGACGGTCGGGAGACGGCCCAACCATCCCCGGTACCCAAATCCATCCCCAAGTTTCCGAACCTTCTCATTTTTTCATTTAGGAAATGTCCCCGATTTGGGACCGAAAAGGGAACGGTTAGGGGAAGTTGAAATTCTGTCCCCGCATCCCTGATAAGAAACGGAGATGGTAACAGGGGTTCTAGGCCAGGGGACACATCCCCGTGGAACACAGGAGTTTTGAAATTGTTTTTGCTTTTTTTCTTGTTTTTGACAAATATTTAAATTTAAAAAAAAAATGCTCAGAAATTACATCTATCATTGTAACACACCATTTCTTCTATTGCTTAAAATATTTACAATGTCTCAACCATGCAATTGCAGAGATTTCAAATTAACTATGCACCTGGAAAGAGGCAGCTCGCTCACACATTTGATCTTCCTTATTGGATATATTAATATCGCAGCAGCATTAATTTAATCTTCTTTGAAGTTATGGGCCTGGAGTTGTCATTTGCACAGACACCGTGTGACAGAATGTGCCCTCCTTCCTTATTCGCAAACCCCAAACTTGCTAACGTTGTCACTGGAATTGATTGCAAGGCTCACCACAGCCGACAGAAGACCTTATTAATTATCGGCTAGCAGGGAATAATTTGGAGATGTATCGCAGCCCTTCCAATACAGGATTAATCAGCTTGGAAGATTAAGATTCCACTGTCAAGTCACCCACGCACAAATCACTGGTAAAGATGCCAGCTTTAAGTGCCAAAACGCACCAAGAATTCACAATTCTCAGAGCACCATATCCATCGCAATTCCTCAAGGGATTCAAACGCAGCATCAAATAAACAAACTCGCATGCAATAATGAATCTCCAAAACCATTTTAAAGACTTCAAACCCCAATCGGAAGTGTCTTCAGCTTGACGGTCTCCAGCAGCTTATCGCACACACCTCACATGACTTCATTGCATCATACTAAATACCTTGGCCAACATTAAAATATTTGAATTAACGTCAATACCACATATTGGCTAGTCGAACACAAAGTTTGGATTAATAAATAATTGTTGGGCCCACTTGATAACTTAATATTATAAAAGAATCAAATACTCCACAATGAAGCCGCCTACTTCACAATATAAAATAATAATAAGGCCCAAATGTGGGTTATATTATAAAGTTCTCAACTTTAAATATTAATTAAGTACACTCTACCAAATAGACCCCTTAATGTAAACTCCCAAGGCATAAGTCCACATTCACTTCTAACTCCAATGGATCAACTCATGTTGGTACCGCCCTGCCAAAGACACAATATCGCTCAACCACTTACTACACGTAGTAAGTTTGCTACCAAAGACCCTCAAATCAAATCGTTAGCCCACTGGGGTCACACGAGCTAACAAATCACCATCTCAAATGCCTGCTAAAATGGGGACATTACAATCAGCCTTTACTTCACCTATCAGAGGTGTACATTCATGTTGGGTACTCGATACAATGTTTACCTATGTTATTTGGTTTCAGTCTGGATGTTGCAACATTCTAAATTTGTAATCAGAACCTCATCAGTTTATATCAGCAATTTGTTTCCCCAAATATGGATTTGTAAAGCATTATATATTTATATTGTAACCCCCAGGTGGTAGAGTGATCAAAGTCTTGCATTTAAATGCATTTCATTTTGTAAGTTGGATGATTTACCCCAACAATTATAGCATCTTACATTTAGCCTGTTTTGGCATGAATAAGCTGGCATTACAAACTATTTTGGTCTAAGTCAAGCTTAGAAATGTTCCTAGTCACTTTGCATTGCATACACTCGGTCCACCAAAGAGATGTTGATAAGTTGGCTTTGCCGCATTCATATCATATTACATAGTTTGACAAAGAAGTGTTAATTAGGCTGCCTCAATCGCCTACGTATTCTGGTCAGCTGTTATAAAACTTGATAGTTTGATATTAAACAATGAAGATGAAGTCTCCTTAAATAGAAAAGTACAAGATGATGTTTATAAATGAAACAATCGTTAACTAAATACAAAAAAAGAAACTAACTAATAAAACTAAACTCATTAAACCATTAGTAACATTACATTATTATTCTAACACCCTCCCTTAAAGGTCATCGTACGAACTATAGAAAAAGCATATAAGGCTGCCCCCTTCTCTTCAAAAGACTCTGAGACCCACCCTAAATTTGCAAAACTTTTGGGAATGATCAACAGACCGGAATCCATCCAACCTAATGTTAGGTAACAAAGTTATCACTTTGAGATCAACTACTAAAACCAACAAAAACCTGAAACAACATTTTTTTGGAAAAATCAGCAAACCCTCCAAACACGATTTTGTCAAAAAATCGCAAAAAAAACCTTTGCAAATGTTCGCCCCAGCAACTCCTGGTGTGACCCAAAACAAACTGCAAGAAACCATGATTTTTGTAGAAAAAAACGCCAAACCCTAAAATTGAAGTTTACAAAGCATCGTTTTTTCATAAAAAACACTAAAAAACTTTGAGACTGGCAACACTAGTCATGATATTTTCAGAAAAAATCAAAAAACCTTGAAATGATTTTTGAGGATAAAATAGAAAAAATCAAACACGGTTTTTTAGGAGAAAAATCAATCAAAACTAGACACGATTTCTAAGGATTAAAATCGATCAAAACCCAACATAGAATCCAAGACATGGATTAGAATACAAAACTTTGTTTTTTAGGAAAAACGGTAAAACCCTTTTAAAAAACAATTTTTGAGGCAAAAAAATCACACAAAACCCACAATAGTTTTTTATGGACAAATTATAAAACCCTCCCAGAATTTTTTAAGGAAAAAATAATGAAAACCCACTAGAATTTTTTTAAAGGGAAAAAAAATTTAAACCCACCCACTAATTTTTTAAGGACAAAAAATTAGAAAACCCACAATAATTTTTTAAGGGACAAAAATATAAACCCAACCAAAAAAAATTTATGGGAAAAAATTTAAAAACCCCTTCCAGCCCAAACTGCATCCACAAACCCAAGCCATGAGTATGAGATCATCAAAAAGGAGCGGAAACCCTCCATTTTTGAGGAAAAATCAGGCAAAACCCTCCATTGGCAAAAAAAACTCCAACACAATCACACGGGCTGCACCAAAACAGCGCACAAACAGAGAAAACGGTACCCAGAAAATCTCTTTTGCAGGAAAGAAAAACACACACGAGCAAAAAATGGCAAAAAGTCAAGCTGCAAACCAAGAAAAACGGTGTCTAAAGAGTAAAAACGGCATCTAAAGAGCAAAAATGGCCTTCAAACAAGGAAAAGAATGGCATCTAAAGAGAACACTTGGAAGCGAGAAGAAAAATCATGCAAAGAAAACTTGGAAGCTCTCGCAACAAAAAGACGACCACCTTCAAAACATGTATGCAAACCAAAACACATGGGCTTAAAAGAAAGAGCGTGGGCCATCGCAAAATAGAGCAGAAAGACGATAGGAAAACGGATGCGATCAAAGCCAAAAAACCCATGAACTTCTGACAAAAAAATCTTTTGAAAACTCTCAAATTTGCAAAGTTATTTTTCATAAAAGAAAACAAAAAAAAATTGGAATAAATTCTAGGAAAAGACCTACAAAATTTTTATTTAAAAACTTCACCAAATTTTAAAGAATCCTATCGACCTGCTCTAATACCATGTTATAAAACTTGATAGTTTAATATTAAACAATGGATATGAAGTCTCCTTAAATAGAAAAATACAAGACGATGTTTGTAAACGAAACAATCGTTAACTGTATACAAAAATAGAAACTAACTAATAAAACTAAACTCACTAAAGATGATCATTAGAAACATTACATTATTATTCTAATATCGGCTTGCCACCATTTCATATGTAGTTGCATTCATCTAGATTAGTGAGTGGTTGGAGACACCTAGGTGATCAAAAAGTGTTGAAGACATTGCATTGTATCTTCATATTGCAAAAGTAAACAAAAATTAGGGTGGGTTGTTACACCACAATTCAATTTTTGCGGGAGATACTAGGTTAGGATTTCCTCTTGCTCACGTGTTGGAACAAATGTAGTAATGATTATATGAATGAAACAGTACTCTAAATTGTTATAAGTTTCATAATTTACATATAACTTTTTGTAATTTGGGATGGATAACTAAGAATGTTCATTTATTCAATATCATTATGTATGGTGTATGTATATGCACAGCTCATAATCCTTAGTGATTTATGTATGTTGTTTCTATTGGTATGCTACAACTCTATAACCTAATGACTAAGCACTAGTCTTGGAAGTAATGATCCATCATGCACCTAAACTTAGAACATCATCCACTAGTAGATTGGGAGTAGGAGGTAGTTTGTGTGCACCCCGTGATTCAGTGTTATAACCAAGGAAATATCTTCAGCAATCCATTATTTGTTATCATCTTGGAGAATTGTGTTCTACATACCCACATCTCGTAGTTGTGCAGTGATGTGCTTATCAGCTTAATAGAGGTTGTATCTAAGTTGTTACACACGTTGTAATTTACAGATGAATTTCTACAATCTATGATGGATAACTAAGAATGTTCAATTATTCGATATCATTATTCGTGGTGTATGTATCTACACAGCTCATATTCCTTAGTAATTTCTATACTTTGTTTCTATTGGTATGCTACCACTCTATAACCCAATAACCAAACACCAATCTTGGAAGCAATGATCCACCATGCATCTAAACTCAAAACATCATTCAGTAGTAGATTAGTAGGAGGTAGTTTGTATGCTCCTCATGATTCAATGCTATAACCAAGGAAACATCTTCAGCAATTCATAACTGTTATCATCTTGGAGAACCATAATCTGCATACCCACATCCTGCAGTTGAGTAGTGATATATTTATCAGCATCTTATCTAATCTGTTAAAAACTTTGTAATTTACATATGAATTTCTGCAATCTAGGATGGATAACTAAGAATGTTCAATTATTCATTATTCGTGGTGTATGATGGTCTTATCAACTTAATAGAGGTCTTAAAAGTGATTGGTTAGTCTTAGGTTTAGGGACAGATTTTCGAACCAAGGATATATCGGGCACTACTACATGTTTGTCTATTTGCACATCTTGAGTTGTAATCAATCTTGTTAAGGATGCCTCTAAAGAAGCCCACCTTGGGTCTAGCGCAACCTGAAGTGATTGAGAGATTACCTACTGTCAAAAATCGATCCATTGTTGCTCTACTTGTACATTAGTTAGAAGTTTGCTGCTGTAAGTTTGACACCCCTAGCACTCAAAGAATGGTCTAGCTTTAAAGATTTGAGACTTACAACACTAGGTACCAACACAAGGTACACAAAAACACCTCTTAAACTAATCTTAGAGAAAAGTATTATAGAACTGAATTCTACTAATGAGAGGGGGGAGGGTGAATCTGTAGTAGAGAACAAATGTTTGATTCTCAAACAAATTTAACTTTTGATGAAACATGTCAAACTTCAAACTAAAATAATGAAACTGAAACCAAAAGCAATGCAACTACACAGGAAACAATGCACAAGATTTTACATGGAAACCCAAGATGGGAAAACCGCAATGAGAAATGCTGCTAGGATCTACTGTCCTAATCCAGCCTCCTCACAGTTGAAGAATTTACAAAATTTTAGGGCACCAACCCAAGGAATCACCAAATCTCTTATAAGAGCACCAACTCTTCTACAACAACAATACAAGATCTAAGCACCAACACTAAGAACATTACAATCCTCTGTTACAACTTGATTACAATTTTTGAAATGTCTCTTTACAATATAAATAGATGTAAAGCCCCTCCCTTAGACAGTCCAGTTGTCAACAGGGGTTGGCCTACTATCAAGGTTCCCATCAATGAGCACAACAGATAGGGGACCCAACCAGGGGTTGTGTAGCTTAGTATGGAGTTGTACAAGCCATTTGGATAGTTTGAGATAGTCTCCTATTTTTTAGAGATTGATTGGGAGTTGACTAGAACGCATAGAGACCTCTGGGAGTTGACTAGGACGCATAGAGACCTCAAGGATCATTCTAAAGGCTTTGGTTGTAGTCCCTATTTTTTAGGGAGGATCTCTAATTTTTAGGAGGGGGTGTTAGTTCGCCTGCTATATTTAAATATCACCAAGATGGCACGTGCATCATCAGTTTTCAATTTGGGATGGCCAGGTGATGAGATTTGAATAGAAATTAAATATTAAAGTATTGACTTTAATATTTAATAAAATAAAATAAATTGATTAATTATGTCACTTCATAATAAATTAATAAGTAATAAAAATATTTTCCAAAATTAAAAAATCTCAAAGCCATGGAGTTGTTACAGGGCGCTGCGGTGCTAGGGTTTTCCAAGGGAACACTTTCTATTGCGGGTACCTTTGTGAATCCCAGCAAACATGATAAGCATGTACAATGGTCACAGTCTATAGATGATGTCGGAGGTCGAACGAATGATGGGGAGACTTCTGCGGGTGCTGGACACAAAGGCTTGTGGCGCCATCTGCAATATACGAAGTGGCAGAAGGGCAAGGCGTTGTCTCGTGAGGACTAGGTGAATGGTAGTGGTAATGGCAGCATTGAAAAGGGATTTCCCTTAAACAAAGCCTGTGGTTTATCACAGATGAAGAAGGCAACTAGTGGGGATGGAGGAGGTGCGCTTGGGGCTTCAAATGGAGTTCAGGGGAAAAGCCCTTGTAGCCGCTCTAAGGCCACTGCAACAATGGTGAAGCAGAGGCATGGGTTCCATCAACAGGAAGAAGGGCTAATAGGGGCCATGAAACAACCAGTGGTCAAATCCATCTCGGTGGAGCTAGGGGATGAAGTAGAAAAAGAGGTGACCCGCAACGTTGCAATCTTCTTGAAGCTCAGTCTAATTGGACGATTTAGAGGTTTGTGGCCGAGTTTGTCAGAGCTTAATAAATGGATTATGAATAACTGGGAACTTGTTCTAGAGGGTGATGGTCCCAACCGGTGCTGAGAGCGGAGGGGTGAATCAACACCCACTAAAACTTAAGAACCAAATCTAACCAAAACTGTAAGCAGAATAGATTTTATCACGGTAATAGAAATCACAAAATCAAACAGTAAACAACACCAGATTTATCACGTGGAAACCCAAATCGGGAGAAAACCACAGTGTGAGGAAACCTCAAATTTTGCACTCCTCGGAAGTGCACCCTGTAAGGAGCCTTCCCTATTAAAGGATTACAAACGCACTATTAGATGCGACCCGATTAAGGGATTTAAGAAATAAGGCTTGTTAGAACTTGCTTGGTTAGAGGACTTAAAACATCTACACAGATGTCACCCAATTAAGGGATTTAATACAAGGGACCTATTAATGTCCACCCAAAATACTGGGATTTTGCTATTGCAACTGTTAGATAGCAATAGAGGGTTTGATTTTTTAGAAATGACATTGTTGAGTCTGATAAGATCGTTGTGCTTCTCAATTGAGAATCATCACCAGTCACCGCAGGTATGTTCTCCTTGGTTGTTGTGCTTCCTTGCACACTCTTTTTTTTCTCTTTTCTTCACCTTTTCGTAGCTTCTTTCAGCTTACAGGTTCACTCTTTTTCTTTGGCAGAATGAAGGCAAACAATATTCTTCACAGGCTAAAGAATATATAGTCTTCTTTACCTTTCCGCTTTTTACATGCACGACCTGTTTAAAGATCTCCTTCGGATCCATCACCCAGTGGAGTCTCAGTTCATTGAGGAAACATCCGATGCATGCCATGTGCTTTTTCTGCTTTATGAAGGAAACGACAGATGCGTGTCGAAAGCTTTCCTTCACTAGAGATTTCTACATGTTTTAATGCCACAAACTTCGGCATTAAAACCTTCAATTGCGCCTTGCACTGATCTTTTTGATAACACAAAGTCATCCGGATTTTGTGTAACAAATCCCAGTTAAAGAGTTACACAAGTGTTTGTCAACTGTGACTTTCCCCGGTTCATCAATCTTGATGACATCTTCACTGCTTGGTTTATATCCCTAGGTTGTGCACAAGTAAAAACCTTCACCTGTCACCATTCCTTTCTCTGTTTGTACCGGTTGAATCCTCGGTCCCGGTTATACACTTTATCTCGGTCATAGTACTAAAACCTTGATTACCGATTGCGCCTTCCTTGGTTACCGGTTGCTCTAATGATCAATTAGAGCTTTAACAAGTAACCGAGACAGTGCCTCTTCTTGCATACTACATATCATCGGTCTCCAAACTAGTTCCAAACCAGTCTCTCCTTGCGCTTATTATTGTCGGTTGTAGCTGACCTGTCCTTGGTTCCTGACTAAACACTGGGCATCCCTTAGTCATAAATGACAACACCTCTTTGCCAATCAATGACAATACCTCTTTACCATTTACCATGTACCTATTGCATCCTTACCGAGTAATGCCAACAATCTACCCCTTTGGCATTGATGGCAAAACTTACACAATCTTGTCAGTCCAGTCTACCTCTTCACCAGTCATAATCTCCCCCTTTGACAATAATGCCAAAGGCCAGTCAAAAGACTACCTTCATGAAATCTACTCCCCCTTCAAGCAGCAGTCATTTACCACCAATCCTATTAAGACGAGACTTTAATCCTTTGTTGAAGCTCAATGGATTGATGAACACCTCGGCCTTATTACTGAAGATCAAGAAGGGGCACAACCCCTAATTTGCCTCTAAGATATTCAAATGTACTCTTCGGTAAAGGCTTTGTGAATATATCAGCAACTTGTTCTTTTGTAGGAACATATTCCAATTTTATCTCTTTATTTTGCACTTGCTCTCTCAGATAGTGGTACTTAATAGCAATGTGCTTTGTTTTAGAGTGCATGATAGGACTTTTAGATATATTTATTGCACTTGTACTGTGACAGTAAATTGCAATCGGTTCAGGTACCTGTTCCCTTCCAATATCTATTTGATCCAAATCACCTGTGTGCAATTGATTTCAGCAACAACATACTCAGCTTCTGTTGTGGACTGTGAAATGCAGTTCTGCTTCTTACTCGTCCATGACACAATCCTTTCTCCAAGAAAGAATGCACCTCCACTTGTGCTCTTTATGTCATCAATATTACCAGCCCAATCTGCATCAGTGAATACCTTTATCTCGAAACCTCCTTTGTGAGGAAACCATAGGCCATACTCCTCAGTACACTTTAGGTATCTGAAAATTCTCTTCACTGCTATTAGATGCGTTTCTTTTGGGTTAGCAGAGAATCTAGCTACAATGCCTACTGCATGTGCAATATCAAGTCTACTATGCACAGCATACTATAACTTGCAATTCATTGACCGATACAATGTCTCATTTACATCTTTTGCATCATCCTCTTTTGATAACTTGAGGTTAGTTATCATTGGTGTGCCAACCGATCTAGATTCTTCTAGCCCAAAGGATTTAAGAATTTTTTTAACATACTTGGACTGAGAAATAAAAATACCTTCTTTTAGCTGATGGACTTGCAATCCAATGAAGAATTTTATGGCTCCAATCATGGACATTTCAAATTCTTTCTTCATCTCCTCAGCGAAGTCTTTGCTCATTTTGTCATCTTCAAAGATGATGTCATCCACAAATATTTCAGCAATAAGGTTCCCGTCTTTGCCAATCTTGAGATACATATTGTTGTTATCTCCTGTTTTTGTGAATCCTATGGTCAGGAGGTATGAATGTAACCTTTCATACCAGGTTCTTGGGGCTTGTTTCAACCCATAAAGTGTCTTTTTTCAATTTACAGACCATACCACTTTTCTCTGTGGATGAGAAGCCTTCTGGCTGCTCTATGTAAACTTCTTCCTCCAATATACCATTCAGAAATGCAGACTTCACATCCATCTGGTATACTTTGAACCTTTTATGAGCAACATAAGCGAGTAGGATTCTCACTCCTTCTAGTCTGGCCAGAGGTGCAAAGGTTTCTCCATAGTCTAGTCCTGCCTCCTGTGCATATCCTTTGCAGACTAGACTTGCTTTGTTCCTTACCACCTTTCCTTCTTCATTTAATTTGTTTCTATACACCTACTTGGTCCCAATGACATTCTTGTCCTGTGGTCTAGGAACAAGAGTCCATGTTTCATTCTTCTCAATTTGCTCAATCTCTTCCATTGCCTTGACCCAGTTCTCATCCTCCAAAGCCTCTCTGGTGGTTTTGGGCTCTATACTCGAAAGCAGGCAGATACTTTCTCTGGCCTTTCTCCTTGTCAAAATATTAGCATGTTTGTCACTAGTAATGTTATCAGTGGAGTGATATGTGACATACCTTGGCAAAACCGATCGGTGTTCTCGGTCTATATCTTCCGATTGAGCAATATCTCCAGCAATGTCATGATTCATCATCCTGAATTGGTCTTAAATTATGATCCCTTCCTGGCTCAGGTACATTACCTTGCTCCAAGGGTTTGTTTCCCTATTCTTCTTCTTCATTAGTAGCAATCATTTCATTAAAGTCCAAATGATTTTCAATATCTTGTTCCTGGTGACAGTCTGATTTATCATTTCTGATCTTTTCCTTTGGTTCTAAATATTCATCAATCTTTACATTGATACTTTCCACTATTTTTCCTGTCCTCTTATTCAAACACCGGTATGCTTTTCTTCTGATGGAATAACCCAGAAATATCCCTACATCACTTTTTGGTTCAAACTTACCAGAGTAAACATCTCTTTTGATCTAACAGTTGCTACCAAAAATTTTGAAGTAGCCCACACTGAGAGTGTGACCAAACCACAACTCGTAGGGAGTCTTACCGATTCCTTTCTTAACTTGAACTCGGTTCAATGTATACACTGCAGTGCCAATAGCTTCTCTCCAGAAGTGATGGGGAAGATCCTTCTGAATCATTAGAGTTCTAGCACAATCAATTAGAGTCTTGTTTCTTCTTTCAGTGACTCCATTTTGTTGCGGGGTTCTTGGTGCAGACAACTATCTTTTAATCCCCTGTTCCTCATAGTAGTGAGTGAACTCTTGAGAGGTGTATTCGCCTCCTCTATCTGATCTCAAACACTTGAAGCTTTTACCGGTCTCCTCCACTCGAGCCTTATAGATTTTGAACATGTGAAAGGCCTCTGATTTTTCTCTAAGAAAGAGTGTCCACATCATTCTTGAAAAGTCATCTAGAAAGAGCATAAGTACATGTCTACATAGTAGCTCTTTGTTCTCATAGGTCCACACAAGTCTGTGTGTACAAAATCCAGCACATTTTTAGCAGAAAAGGATTTACTGCTAAAGCTTGTTCCTGTCAGTTTTCCTAACCGACATTCTTTACAAATACCACTGTCAGGCTTCGTAATCTCAGGAAGCCCTCTAACTGACTTCTTCTTACTTTGACAATACTGTCAAAGTTTATGTGGCAGAGCCTCTTATGCCACAGCCAACTGTTGTCCTCGTTAGTTATGAGACAAATTTTATTTGTCTCACCTTTTGCCGTTGCTATAAGGCAAGCCCCCTCGGTTGAGTTTAGATAGAACAGGTTCCCTTTGCTCTGTCTACCAGTGGCAACATGACCTCCTGATTGATTCTTGACAACACAAGAACCCTACCCGAACTCCAACAAGTATCCTTTGTTGTTTAATTGAGCTACACTCATTAGTTGTACTTGAGTCCTTCCACCCAGTACACATCCTCACACACAGCTTCATTGCCAAGTGCAATTGAGCCTTTGCCTTTGATAGCACAGGGAGCATTGTTACCAAAGGTCACCAATCCATCATCATTGAGCTTTAGGCTGATGAACTTGTTCTTATCACCAGTCATGTGGTGAGTGCATCCACTGTCAATAATCGAGTCATCATATTGATGAGATCTTAAGATAAGTGTCATTTCACTTATCACTTTGCTTTCTTCTTTTATTGCTACAAAGGTAATTTCTTCATCTCCAGAATCTTCAGATTCATTGTCCGTGACTCCTTCCTCAGCAACGTAGCACTCCTTTCCTTTGTTCTTGAATTGGTTGTTCTTTTCTTTATTTTCAATATCTGGACACCTTGCAGTAATGTGTCCTATCTTGTTGCAGAAAAACACTTTAATGGAAGTTTCCCTTCGTACTTTCCTTTTCCTCTTGGAAATCTCCTTGCGATGAATGCGTCAAACTCATCCTACTCTAACTCTTCAGAAAGTAGATTTTCAACAAAACTTTCAGCCTTACCGGTAGAACTATTACCGGTCTCTCTTTCTTTCTTGGTGGAAGACGTATTAACAAAGGACTTAAAAGCAGCTTCTAACATGGGTAAGCTGTTATCAAAATTACTCAATTCAAATGCAGTCAACTTACCGATTAAGGACTCAAGAGTAACTTGAGACGCGCTCACTGATCTGAGCTCCTGTATGGCTGAGATTTTGATAGCATATTGTGGCCTTAGCATCCTCAGTATCTTGCTTACCACATCTTCTTCACTTAATGTTCCTCCAGCGCTTTTGATGGAGTTCATCACTTCTTTGATTCTATTGTTGTATTGCTCAATATCCTCTCCTTCATTCATCCTCATATCATCATATTTGCCTCTAAGGCTCTCTACCTTTGCTTTTTGAACATGTGGGTCACCACCATACACAGTTTGTAGCTTGGCCCACATCTTGCAAGCAATAGTCAGATTTTCAATCTCGGCATATACATGGTCAGTTAGCATACTTGCTATCATATCCATTGCAGTCGTGTGTTATGTGCTGATCTTTTGTTGATCAGGTGTCAATGTAACGGTGGGTTCAGTGTAATCATGGATTACATGAGTCTAGTATTGATCTCCGGTACAGCTTCATTGTTGCACCATAAGGTGAAGTTTTCCTTCGAAAACTTTGGTCCTTCCTTACTCATCATTGGAACTTTTCCCTGTTGCGGTTAAGCAGCTTAGAAAAGGGACTCGGCTCTAATACCAATTGATGGTCCCAACCGGTGCTGAGAGGGGATGGGTGAATCAACACCCACTAAAACTTAAGAACTAAATCTAACCAAAATTGTAAGCAGAATAGATTTTATCACAGTAATAGCAATCACACAATCAAACAGTAAACAACACCAAATTTATCACGTGGAAACCCAAATCAGGAGAAAACCACGATGTGAGGAAACCTCACAAATTTTGCACTCTTCTGAAGTGCGCCCTATAAGGAGTCTTCCCTATTAAAGGATTACAAATGCACTGTTAGAAGCGACCCAGGTAAGGGATTTAAGAAATAAGGCCTATTAGAACCTGTCTGGTTAGAGGACTTAAAACATCTACACAGATGTCACCCGGTTAAAGAATTTAATACAAGGGACCTGTTAATGTCCACCCAAAATACTGAGATTTTGCTATTGCAATTGTCAGAGCAATAAAGGATTTGATCTTTTAAAAATGGCTTTGTTGAGCCTAATAAGATCGTTGTGCTTCTCAATTGAGAATCATCACCAGTCACCGCAAGTATGTTCTCATTGGTTGTTGTGCTTCCTTGCACACTTTTTTTTTCTCTTCTCTTTACCTTTTCGTAGCTTCTTTCAGCTTATAGGTTCACTCTTTTTCTTTGGCAGAATGAAGGCAAACAATATTCTTCACAGGCTAAAGAATATATAGTCTTCTTTACCTTTCCACTTTTTACATGCACAACTTGTTTAAAGATCTCATTCGGATCCATCACCAAATGGAGTCTCAGTTCACTAAGGAAACATCTGAAGCATGCCATGTGTTTTTTCTGCTTTATGAAGGAAACGACAAATGCGTACCGAAAGCTTTCCTTCACTAGAGATATATACATGTTTGAATGCCACAAACTTCGGCATTAAAACCTTCAATTGCGCCTTGCACCGATCTTTTTGATAACACAAAGTCGTCCGGATTTTGTGCAACAAATCCCGATTAAAGAGTTACACAAGTGTTTGTCAAATGTGACTTCCCCCGGTTCATCAATCTTGATGACATCTTCACTGCTCAGTTTATATCCCTAGGTTGTGCACAAGTAAAAACCTTCACCTCTCACCATTCCTTTCTCTGTCTGTACCGGTTGAATCCTCGGTCCCGGTTATACACTTTATCTCGGTCATAGTATTGAAACCTTGATTACCGGTTGCTCTAATGATCAATTAGAACTTTAACAAGTAACCGAGACAGTGCCTCTTCTTGCATACTACATATCACCAGTCTCCAAACTAGTTCCAAACCAGTCTCTCCTTGCGCTTATTATTGACAGCTATACCTGACCTGTCCTTGGTTCCTAGCTAAACACTAGCATCCCTTAGTCATAAATGACAACACCTCTTTGCCAATCAATGACAATACCTCTTTACCATTTACCATGTACCGATTGCATCTTACCAGTTAATGCCAACAATCTCCCCCTTTGGCTGCCAACAAAGGGGTGTGTCCAAATCTACCCTGCAGCTAGAGGTTTTTTCACTATTGTTTTTTAGAATGTTTAGGACAGAAATAGGATTTTCAATGATTTCTTTTGGGATTGGGAAGGTAAATTTCCTCTAATGTTGAAACCCTAGCATCCAGCCTTTTGCCTTAGATCTGAAGCTTTTGGCATGGTTCTCCTCTCGGTGAGGCTTCCTAATCTCCCTTTACATTTGTGATTTGAATCCTCTCTTGAAGTTGTAGGCAATTCTTTAGAGAGCTTTTTGATAGTTGATATTGAGTCTTCAAATCTTCTTCATTCAACTTATGCACGAATATTGGTTGAAATGGATATGAATGTTGATCTCCCTGGAGAGATTAAGATTAAAACTTCAAAAGGTGTTTGGGTGCAACCACTAGATTATGAGGGGGTTCCTTTTTTTTGCAGGAAACGCTTTCAAATTAGACATATGGTTGCTCAATGTGATAAAAATAGATTGCATAACGAGGCTTCCTAGTGGAAGGAAGTTTCTCCCTCACATTATACAGTCGAGAAGAAAGAAGAAAAGCAAATGAGTTACTCTCAAGCCTTACATGGTGATGGTTCGCAGCGACCCTCTGAAGATCCAAAGAAAGTTTTGCAACCTTCTTTGAACAGTGTTAATTTTGTTAGTGATGAGAGTGATGAAATATGTAAGCCGAAAAATGGGTATGACACACCGGAGGGCATGGAGAAAATAAGACCTATGGGGACTCGAGATAATGGGGATGATTCGGTTGAGGCTGTGAAGCTGCAACAGCAAAGGGTGGGTAGCTTGGCTGAAACATCCGGGGTTGCCCATTCTACGGTATGGCAGCAGGAGATGACTAGGGTAGAAGATGGTTGGTCGCTGTAAAAGGGAGAAAGGATAAAAGCAAAGAAATCGTTTGATATGATCCTCCATTCCCAAACCAAAGGAGGAACCAAAGGCTAATTTTTTTGGAGAACCTGGATATACGATTGATGTGGGGATTTTTGGTAGAAGACCTATTCATGGGTCCAATTTGTGTTGCAATACTATTGGGAAGATGGTTTCCCTGGATGTAACCATCCCTGGATTGGGCTAGGAATTTTATGGAATGCTTAATAAAAATCTATAAACTATTACTGAACCAAAAAAAAAGTAATATAAGGACCCCATGTTCTAGGGAGATAAGGTTGTTTTAAAAGGCCATTGAGGGGTATTAATGCATGAATAAAAAATGAATTATTAAATGCATTATGATCCCAAATTCCATCAGCCATCTCGAGGAGACATTATTTTATTAAATTTGGATAAATAAACTTTATTAAAATAAGAAAGTGCAACCCTAAATCAAATTAGGGTTTGAGACAATAAAAGAACATTGGAGGCAGACATTTGATCATCCATTCATTCATTTTTGCATCTAAGATTTGAAGTTTGAGCTCTGAGAAGGGTTTGAGAAGCAGATTGAGCTTCTGGGAATGAAAACTCCCTGGAAATCTGAAGATTGGATGAAACCCCAGCTTTCTTTGAGCAGTGAATTCACCCAGGATTCACAATTGGGCAAATTGACAACAATTATCGGGTAATTAATTCAACTTGCAGCAGTTGGAGGGTGTTTTTGGGCAGATGTAAGAAGGCTGGAAGCACATTCACCAGCCGTACATCCCTCTACAGCAATCGTACCATTTCTTGGCTCGTATTCATTCTCCTGCAGCCGTACAACCTAAATCAGGCCTTGGAATTTGTGCAACCATTTTCAGATCGGAATTATCAGCAGATCAGTTGTGAGCTTCATTCAAACAACAGTGATTTATGATGGATCGGATTGATGCACTTTGAGAGTTGTCACATGGGAGGGTGATCTTGCTTGTAGGACAGGTTTAGGAGTTAGAGATTTCTTCACATTTGTTTTTAGTAATTATCAGCATTGTAAATAAAACTTATTGGCGCCACCTAGTTAGCTGGGAGTCAATCTTATTGTGTTTTATCAATAAAAACCTCATTCTTGGAGTGAGCCATGGACTTCCTGGTATGCCTACTCTTGTTGCGGTGATTTAGTTCTCTCATTTTGAAGAAATGCATTGCTGTTCGTAATAAATCAGAATTCTAATATTTCTTATCAGTCCTTTATATTTTTGCATTTCAAGTTCAAAACTCATATTTATTTGCATACTATCCCTGGCAAAATTCAAACTACCATTAGCATTGAAACTTAAAATCAAAACTCCTTGCAAACAACACAAAACATCTCCAATCAGCAACCAAACAAACCAGAAAAATTAGATCAGATTTGCTTAGGGATCTTTCAGTGGTAACAGCAACCAAACAAACCCTTGCTGGAATTTACAGAAGTGGATAATATATTTCTGACCTTTATTTGAATAATATAGAGTCTATTACAAGCAACGGTCAGATTCAGAAATCTGCAACAATCCTTGTTGGACTGAATGATTGCTATTCCATGCCAAGGCAGCAAACTAAACATTTAATCTTCAGACCACATTGTCTTCATTCACATGCCCAATTGAGGTCTATAAAGTTCAATGTTACACGCCTGAAAGAGGATATTTGATATTTCCAAACAACAGGAATCACTAACTTTCCTATGCCTGCTCACACTATCAAACTTAGCATTCCAACAATCCTTCACTTCCCACATTGCCACTAGAAAGAGAATATAGCAGAAATGGAAATGCTATTGCAGCATTATGCATTGCCTAGCTGGAAGCTACAAGAAGAACCATGAACTTCACCACATTTTGCAAAAGATTATCATCGCATCCAACTTGGTACTCCATTGAACCCACATTAGATACCTTTAGCACTCCGGTTATAATAATTGGGATTGAGATAATTAATCACCCAGCAGCCATGAATAGCAAATGCCATCCATTCCCAAACCAACCTTGAAAGACTTAAACTTCTGAAATTTATGTTTGGCCAAAGACTTCATAGCTTTCACTACTCTTCAATCATTAACTCCAATGTGAGATATCTGAATGAAAGCTCCAACAAACTAGCTAGGGCAGATTAGTTGCACTACCGAATCTAGTTGCCCTTAGGGTTTTCGTCCTGGGGTTGCCAAACCCAAAGAATCTCTCCAAAATCCAAAAAGAAGAAAATAATCCAAGCATGTGAAAATGAGCCTTAAAATGTTCTTTCATAATAACCCCTAGAAACCACTAGAAGAACTTTTTGGATTTCCCACTCTCTTAACATTTATTTATACTAAGGAAATAAAGTGACATTATTAATCTCCTTTAATATTCCACTTAAGTCACTTTATAAAACTTTACCAGATTAATTAAATAATATAACTCATATAATATGCTCCATCAGATAATATTAAATAATTCCATTTTACTTGACTTTAGCCTACGAGAATAAAATAGGCAATTAGTCGCTTCAGATTACTCCTCGGAAAGGGACATTACAGTCCTCCCTTCCCGAAGTAACAACATTAGCAGAAATTATGACTTTGTCCAAGCCCTTATGTTGATTCTTCATCAAGGTTTCTATTGATTCACATTTCTCTAGAATGGATTTAAAATTGGAATTGATTTGAATTGGGTGAAGTTTTAATCTCTTGGCTCGAAAGTGAGCCAAAGTCTGAAGCACTTGGGCATTCTTTTAATTGAGGCTTTGAGGTTGTGACCTGGTCTCTCTTTCTTCGCCTTCTTCACTTTGATTCTCCTCATCCTCCTCAAAACAATCCTTCTCTTCTCCCACCTTCTCATCACTTCTATGTGTACCTATGTTTGCAACCCTGTTGAGGACACTTCCAGATATATGTGAAGTCCCTTGTTCAAACAGATTAAGCATAACTTTTTCATTAAAAATTACATCTCAACTTTATATAATCTAGGATCCCACAACCTGCCCATGTTTCTCCTCTTTGTATTCAACAAAGATACACCATTTTGATTGCACTTCCATCTTTGTTCTTTATCTTTGGAATGTGAACGAAAGCTTCCCATCCAAACAGTGGCAAATGATTGTATAATATCCTCTTACCCAGCCACTCCTCTTCAGGAATTTTAAAATCCAACCAAGATGATGGACCTCAATTAATTAAATATACTATTGTATTTATTGCCTCTGCCCAAATTCTTTTCCCAAACTTGCATTTGAGAGCATGCTACAAGCTCTCTCCAAAATTGTCCTGGTCAAACTCTAGACTATTTTCTTGTGTTGAAAACAGAACAATATTAATACCATTCTCGACACAGAATTAATCAGATCTATGGAACAAATTCACCATCGTTATCCATTTTCAAACACTTAATTTTATTTCTGATTTGGTTTCCAACAAATGCTTTGAAGTTCTTAAATGTGTCACATACTTCAGCCTTCTTATTTAACATCTACACTCAAAACCTTCCAAGTACAGTCATTTAGAAAAGTAACAAAATAATTAAACCCACCAATTGAAGTTACCTCCATGTGACCAAAGATGACCAAATGCACTAGCTCTAATGGTCATGTCTTCTTCTCATGTTCCCTGGTAGAGAATCTGGTCCTAATCTGTTTGTCATATATACAACACTCACAATCTCCAAATCCACCGATTGCAGCCTCAGAAGTTGATGCTTTTTGTGAAAAATCTCAAGGTCTTGCTTGCTCTTGGTACCAAGCCTCTTGTGCCAAACTCTGTGTCATTGTTTGCAACTACCATGGAAGCTCCCACTTCAGTGTGACTTCTAGCACATACAAAGTGCCTAATATGCTGCCCCTAGCAATTACTAAGGCTCCTTTTGTCACTTTCAATGTACTTGATACGAAAGTGACTCTACGTCCTTGAAAATTTAATTGCCCAGCTAAAATCAATTATCTTTTGAGTTGAGGGACATATCTAACATCCTGTAGCAGCCATCTATTTTCAGTTTTTACTTTAAACATAATATCCCCTTTGCCAATAATATCACAAGATTTATTATCACCAAGAATAACCTTACCAAAATAAGCACTTTGATAGCTTTAGAAATACTCTCTGCACGAAATGACATGAAATGATGCTCCCAAATCAAGCACCCAAACATCAGTTGTAGAATCCCCTATAGTTGGAATAAGAGCACCTACACCTTATTCATATGTTGCATTTGCTTCAGTTTTTTTTAATGATTTTAACTTTTAAGTCATCTTGAATAACCAGTAATTTCTTTTGATGTAGCTTTGCTTGTCACAATATCTTTGTATCTTCACATCACATTTTTCTTTTAAATGTGATCTCTCCCTGTTGCCAAGCATCAAAGCATCTCCTAATGAAGTTCCTTGGTTCCTCCTACTAATATCCTCACTGAGAAGAGTCTCGACAACATCATCAGATTTCAATACACTTCCCTTCTTGCCAGACACTGAGTTGCTAATAGCCACAACAACTACTTCCCAGCTATCGAGTAGAGAACATAGTATCAAAATGGCCTTCGTTTCATCATCCAAGTTTATGCTCACATAAATTAATTGGTTGATCAATGTATTAAATTTGTTTAAATAGTTTGACACAATTTCACCTTCTTTAATCTTCTTGTATAGCTTCTTCAATAGAAAAACGTTGTTTGATGCCAAAGCCATTTTATACAAATTGGATACCGATAAACGATCCCGGAGACCTTTTGATGTCTTCTCCGTTGCAACACTGAACAACACATTGTTGGAGAGAGAGAAAAATGGTTGCCCCTGCCTTCTGGTCCCACTCCTTATCAGACATCACAATTGGCTTCTTTGCTTTTCCTTCCAGCATTATTGCACGGTCATTTTGAACTAGCAAAGCCTCTATCTATAGCTTCCACATTCCAAAGTTTTGTCCCAAAAAAATTTCAATTCTCTATTTATCCTCTTCTCCATCTTTTCTCAATTTCTCCACAATTTTCCCACAACTTCCCCTTCACTCCGGTACCAATTGTTGAGTTTAAGAAACAGATTGAACATTTAAATTACACAAAACAGCAATATGAAAAACAGAGACAATCAAAATATAGACATAACTCAGTTAATTATGTGTTTCACCATTAAACTCAGTTAATTACGTGTTTCACCATTAAAGAATATATTACAGTATTAAAGACTATATCCACATAAAAGCAGGGCAATATCTTACATTCAATGTTAGAGGTACTACAGAGCACTTCACGTCATTTATACAGATGTTTTAACTCTCCAAATATGAAGACACAACAAGTAAATGAAGAGGAGGAAGAAGAGGAATGATCAAATGACAATTGGACTTCACACATTCAACTCTCGCCATCTCTCACGTTACTTAGAGAAACCAAACTGAGACTGAGCTAGTTTTCTCCATATTTTAATCACCCTTTACACAGAGAAGACGAAATAAACAGCAGATACAAAATAGGCATATATAGTACTCCTGCTAGAAGCAACAGATGTAAAGATTTAAGAGCAGAAAATAAACAGAAGATAAACAGAATATGAATGCACAGAGATTGAAGACACAGATTTATTGTGGTTCGGCAATTAGCCTACATCCACAGTGAGAGCAAAGAAATATATATTAATGTCACCGAAGAATGAGTTTTACAATGAAACAGGGCAGAGATATATAAGCCCAATCCAAGCAGCTGAAGGGACAAACAATCGGCAACAGGACAAATGCCTGTTGGCCTTCCAATTCTTAACAAACTCCCACCGGAAGTCAACAGATGTTTCAGCTGATCAGACATTCCCCTGCTCTAAATGCTGATCTTATTTCAGCTTAACAAGGCCAAGAGAAGTTCTTGCACATTCAAACTTCTCTTTGGCTACAACCTTCATGAAAATATCTGTTGGATTGACCTTTGTGTTGATTTTAACAACCTTCAACCTGCCTTCTTCAACCATGTGCCGCACAAAATGAGCATGAATGTCAATGTGTTTTGAACGTCGCTGAGATGTATGATTATGAGCCATGAAAATGGCACTGTGGCTATCACAGAATAAAACATAATCACCTTGTTGATACTTCATATCACCAAGTAGGCACTGCAACCAAATCATCTCCCGAGCACCTTTAGAAAGAGCCAAGTATTCAGCTTCAACAAAAGAAAGAACAATAGAGTGTTGCAGCCTCGAGGCCCAACTAATGGCAGCTCCGGCAAACATGAAAGTATAACCAGTAGTAGACCTCCTTTTATCCAAATCTCCAGCAAGATCAAAATCCGTGAATCCTTGCAACTGTTCATTGTTGCCACCAAAACATAAAACATAATCTGAAGTGCCTTTTAAATATCTTAGTATCCATTTAACAGCCTCCCAATGAAGCTTCCCGGGATTGCTCATGAACCTACTTACTACTCCCACCGCATGAGCAATGTCGGGAGGGGTGGAAACCATAGCATACATTATGCTACCAACTGCTGATTTATAAGGAATGTTGTCCATGAATTCCTTTTCCTTTTGTGTTTTTGGACACAATTCGGAAGACAACTAAAAATGAGAAGCAAAAGGATTAAAAACTATCTTTGCATCAGTCATGCCAAATCTGTCCACAACTTTGTTAATGTAATCCTTTTGAGACAAAGTAATTTCTTTCTTCTTTCTATCCCGTGTGATTGTCATACCAAGAATCTTCTTACCTGCCCCTAAGTCCTTAATAGCAAACTTACTTGCTAATTTTGTTTTCAGCTCACCAACAATTCTAGAACTTGTACCGGCTACCAACATATCATCAACATATAGAAGAAGAATGACAAATTCGCCATTTGGAAGTTTCTTGTAATAAATACATGGATCAGATTCACATCTTATGAAGTTTTGATCAATCATGAAGCGATCAAATTTCAAATACCATTGTCTCGGGGCTTGTTTGAGCCCATACAAACTCCGTTTCAGCCTGCAATAAAGGTGTCCATGCCCCTTTTTGATAAAGCCTTGAGGCTGCTCCATAAACAACTCCTCATCTACATCACCATGTAGAAATGCAGTCTTTACATCAAGCTGTTCCAATTCAAGATCCCACACACATGCAAGTCCCAAAACAATGTGGATGTTGTCATTTAAACAACCGATGAGAAAATCTCAGTGAAATCAATCCTTTCTCGCTAAGCATATCCTTTTACCACTAATCATGCTTTATAGCGTTTTGTACCTCTGCCTTCATCTTTCAGTTTATAAACCCACTTGTTCTTAAGTGGTTTCCGATTTGGTGGTAGAGAGACCAAATCCCAAGTGTGATTAGCTTCCAAAGAGCTCATTTCTTCTTGCATAGCGATTTTTCATTTATCCTTATCGCTGCTCACACAAGCTTCTTTATAATTTGCTGGTTCTATATGCTCAAATGTTAAAATCTCAGGCTCTGCCTCTTCAGCGAATAACAATTCGTAGTCTGAAAATTTAAAGGGAATTTTCCTCTGTCTGGTAGATCTCCTTAATCCTTGATTATTCGAATCATTATTACTGTTATCATTTGCCCCCTTATCCAAAGAATTGGTTTTGTCACAAATTCCAGTCTGTGAATGTCCTCCAGATCCTTCTATTCTCTGTCCAAAATCCTTTGCATTCTAAGAAGATGCAAAATTATTGTGTCTTAGACCCAAATCGCAAACTCCTAGAGACTCTGCATGAGTGTTCTACTCAAAGACACCTTGCATGGGATCCAATTCATTTGAGAAATCAATATGCGGTGTTATGTGGGATCCAATTCTCTGAGACTGTCGTGTACCTTGATCCCTGAGACTGTCGTGAGTGTTCTGTCGTGTGCCGTGTACTGGGGGTTGTGTTGAGGAGTCAGAATTACTGTGATTTGCCACAGGAGTCCAAGGGGAGTAGTCTGCAGCAGAGCCAAGACCGTGTGGAGTCAAGGCAACATGACTCCCAACCACGATGTCGACTTCGACTAGTGTGAGGAGAGTTTTATTGCCACCGAATGGAGTCAAAACAAAGGTACTCCCAAGCACGGTATCACCATCAGTTGGGGTCAAATTAACGTCACCGTTAGGCAGGGATTTGCGGTTTGGAAAGTGTCGCACACTATCCAGAGAGGATGTGTTGCACAAATTAGATGTTGTGTCATCTTGAACAAAAGGTAAGTTGTCTATTTCACCATCTCTGCCCAAGACATAATCATGAATGGGGCTTGCAACTCTATGAGATAATTGATGTTGTGTGTCTCTTGAGGAAAATTCAAAACCAGTTGAATTCGATTCATCATCATTGTCGGTAGTTATTGAGGAAGATGAAGCAGGTACAGGAAATAACACAAAGGTGGGTGAAGGCTGAGGATGAACTGCTTGGAAGCTTTGAGAGGAGATGTGAGGTAAATCAGTACCATTGTTGGCAATATCCGCCAAAGGAATATAATCTTCTACATGTGTTTTTGTAGACAATGCTGGAAACTTTGTTTCATTAAAAACCACATCTCGACTTCTTACTATTTTCTTCTCAATCGGATCCCAAAAACGAAAACCAAACTGATCTTCGCCATAACCCATGAAGATGCACTTTTGTGATCTGAAATCCAACTTTGTCCTCTTTTCTTTTGGGACATGAACAAACGCTTCACATCCAAATACCCGAATGTTTGAGTAAGAGATCCTCTTACCGAGCCATTCTTCTTCCGGAATACCAAATTCCAATCTAGATGAAGGACTGCGGTTAATTAGATACACAGTTGTATTGCAAGCCTCAGCCCAAAACTCCTTGCTTAAACCAGCATTTGAAAGCATACACCGTACTTTCTCAAGGATAGTTCGGTTGAGTCTTTCCACTGCCCCATTTTCTTGTGGAGTATATGGGACAACCTTGATCCTACGAATACCATGGTTTGCACAAAAATTGTCAAACTCCAAAGAGCAAAACTCTCCTCCATTATCCGTTTTCAAGCATTTAATCTTATGACCACTTTGATTTTCAACAAGTGCTTTGAAATTTTAAATTTTGAAAACACTTCAGTTTACGAGAAATCATATAAATCCATACCTTCCTTGTACAATCATCAAGAAAGGTGACAAAGTAATTTGCCCCTCCATAAGAGGTTACCTCCGTAGGACCGAAGACGTCCGAGTGTATCAACTCCAATGGTGTTGTCTTCTTGTCATGGCCATTCTTCAAGAAGCTGACCCATTTTTGTTTCCCACAAAGGCAATGTTTGCAAAACTCCAAATCTACAGATTGAAGACCCGGTAGTTGTTCTCGGTTGAGCATGACCTCAAGTCCCTTCTTGCTCATGTGGCCTAATCTTTGATGCCAAAGAGCCGCATCGCTCCCACAACAATCATAGCAGCTCCCACCTCACTAATGGTTTTTACAACATAAAGGCTGCCTTCTTTTTCTCCTTTTGCAATCACCGAGGAACTTTTAGACACTTTTCATTTATCCGTGAGAGTGGTGAGAAAACCTTGTGTGTATAGTTGACTTACGGAAATCAGATTTCTTTTTAATTTGGGAACATCTCGTACATCTTTCAACAACCATTTGACTCTTCCATTTAAGTGCAAAACAACATCACCTTTTCCCAATAATTTCACATGAATTATTGTCACCCAAATAAACATGTCCAAAATTACCTTCTTGGTAATTTGAGAAAACCTCCGTACAAGAAGAGGCGTGAAAGGAAGCACCGGAATCAATTACCCATGAATCTGATTTTGTGTCAGTTGTTGCTAGAATTAGGATACCCGGATCCTTTTCATGAGATATGTTTGCTTGATTGTCCAACACCCGTTCTTGTGCCTTCTTGTATTTTCTACAATCTTTCTTAACATGCCCAGCCTTCCCACAAAACCAACAACCGCCTTCTCTTCATTTAGACTGCGATAGCTGATTGTGACCGCCGGTAGTAATTATTTCTGCCTCTATGTTGGCTTCTTCCTCTATTCTAGGTGCTCACCATTGTGAGAGCATCACCGTATGAGGGCTCATCATTCTTCCTCCTTAAGTCTTTGGAATTAAGAGTGGCGGATACTTCATCGAAGGACAACTTTTTAGAACTTGAGGCTGAAGTGCTTACAGCTGTAATAACACCATCCCAGCTGCTTGGTAGAGAGCATAAAAGAAGAACAGCTTTACTCTCATCATCTTGTGTCATGCCAACCGAAATGGCTTGGCTGATCAATGTGTTGAATTCATTTATGTGGCTTGCCATTGCGCAACCTTCCTTCATCTTGAGCTTGTACAATTTCTTCATGGTGAATACTTTATTTGCAGCCAACACCATAGCATATGTTTTTATAAGTTTGTCCCAAACTTCTTTTGTTGTTTTCTCTTCTGCAACATTGAACAACACATTTTCATTAAGCGAAAGGAAGATTATTGCCTTGGCCTTTTCGTCAAGTGTTACCCAATCTTCGTCTTTCATGGCAACTGGCTTCTTCGTTTTTCCATTGAGCGCAAGAGAGAGATCTTGCTTAATCAACAAAGATTTCATCTGAATCTTCCATATCCCGAAATTCTTCCCAGAAAATTTCTGCACTTTGAAATCTTCCATGATTCCGAAATTTTAACCTCTGAAATCTCAACAGCGATTCAACCTCGCTCTGATACCAATTGTAAAGCTTTAAGAGCAGAAAATAAATAGAAGATAAACAGAATATAAATGCACAGAGATTGAAGACACAGATTTATCGTGGTTCGGCAATTAGCCTACATCCACAATGAGAGCAGAGAAATATATATTAATGTCACCAAAGAATGAGTTTTACAATGAAACAAGGCAGAGATATATAAGTCCAATCCAAGTAGCTGAAGGGACAAAGCAATCGGCAACAGAACAAATGTCCATTGGCCTTCCAATTCTTAACAACAGAATGGGTCACTAAGTTTCGCTCCATCTCTGACCTTCTTGTTGAGAAGTGAAGGCCAACAGTCATAATATATCTTTTCCCTTTTATTATGACTCTTCAATTCGAAGACTCTTCATTATGTAATAATATTGGAGCCTTTATATATGCTGCTCCTGCTCATTTGTAATCAAGCTTTCTGACATTAATACAATACTCTGCAGTCTGGACGTAGCCACAATTTGTGGTGAACCAGGATAAATACTGGTGTTGTGTATTTTGTTTATTACGCTTTGTGTCTGCTATCTTTCTTTCGCTTCCAATTCCTTTCAATTGGTATCAGAGAACAGGTTGTGCAGATTGGAAATTTGGGTTAAATTTCCGAAAAGATGGAGGATACGAAAGTGGAGAAATTCACAGGCAAGAACTTCAACCTGTGGAAAGTGCAGATGCATTCCTTGTTGCTCAAGCAAGATTTTGCAATCGCAATCACAATCGAAGGAAAATCTAACAAACCAACTGCAATGTCAGATGAAGATTGGAAGAAGATTGATGATAAGGCGATGGCATCAATCTTTCTTTCGCTATCACAAAATGTCTTGTTCAATGTCTTGAACGAAAAGACAACAAAAGAAGTATGGTACAAACTTCAGAGCATGTATGAGACGGCATCGGCTGCAAATAAAATCTTCATTATGAAGAAACTCTACAAGCTGAAAATGAAGGGACTGCGATGTCAAATCATATAAATGACTTGAACACTATATTATGTCAAGCAACCTCGGTTGGTATGACACAAGATGACGAAGCCAAAGCCATCATCTTGTTATGTTCTTTACCTGACAGTTGGGATCCCGTACTTACAGCTATTAGCACTTCAAATTCCACAAAGAAAAAGCTGGTCTACGATGAAGTGGTTGCCACTTTGCTTAGTGAAGATATGAGAAGAAGTAACAAAGACACCCCATCTGGTGATGCTCTTACCATGGTCAGCACCGAGAGAAGGGGAAGAAGCCATCATAGAAGTAGTAATAATTATTACAATCAAAGAAAATCTAGATCACCCAATCGATCAAAGTCAAGAGGTAGAAATGGAGAGTGCAGGTTTTGTGGTAAACTTGGCCACTCAAAACGAAATTGTCGGGCTTACAAGAAAGCACAAGAAAAAGTGAGGAATAGTGAAGCTAATACAGCCTATGAGATAGATGAAACTGCCTTAATTCTTTCTACAAGCGACTCAAAATCAGATCCTTGGGTGATAGATTCTGGAGCCTCCTTCCATGCCACTTCATGTACGGATTACTTCACAAATTACCATGAAGGACAATTTGGAGAAGTTTTTCTTGGAGACAATAAGTCTTGTGAGATAGTTGGCAAAGGTGACATTATGTTGCAGCTAGAAGACGGTGGCCATTGGTTGTTAAAGGATGTTCGCCATGTTCCCAAGTTGAGGCGAAATCTGATTTTCGTTAGTCAGCTCTTTGCACAAGGATATCATCCACACTTTCAGCCGAACACTTGGAAAGTTACCAAGGGTTCAAGAATCATTGCCAAGGGCAATAAAGTTGGTAGTCTATATCTTTTTGAAAAGCTTACCGAAGAAGGTGCTGCTATGACAATTGTGAGCAGCGATGCGGCACTTTGGCATCAAAGATTAGGCCACATGAGCAAGAAAGGACTAGAGGTAATGCTCAAAAGCGATCAACTACCGGGCCTCCAATCAGCAAACTTGGAGTTCTGTGAACATTGTCTTTATGGCAAGCAAAAGCGGGTCAGCTTCTTGAAAGATGGGCATGACATGAAGGCAAAACCATTGGAACTTGTGCACTCCGATGTCTTTGGTCCTACCGAGGTAAGCTCCTTAGGAGGTGCTAAATATTTCGTTACTTTCCTTGATGATTGTACTAGGAAAGTTTGGATATACATGATGGCAAATAAATCTGAAGTATTTTCTAAGTTCAAAGTTTTCAAAGCTCTTGTTGAAAACCAAAGAGGTCACAAGATTAAATGCTTGAAAACGGATAATGGAGGGGAGTTTTGTTTACTGGAATTTGATAATTATTGTGCAGATAATGGTATTTATACGGTGAAAGTTGTCCCCTACACCCCTCAAGAAAATGGGGCAGCGGAAAGGCTTAATAAGACAATACTTGAGAAAGCTCGGTGTATGCTTTCCAATGCAGGTTTGGGAAAAGAGTTTTGGGCTGAAGTGTGCAATACAACGGTCTATTTAATAAATCGAAGTCCTTCATCAAGGTTGAACTTTGAAATTCCGGAAGAGGAATGGAAAGGAAGAAGAGTTTCATACTCTCATCTTAAAGTCTGACTGTCAAGCTTTCGTACATGTCCCTAAGGAGAAGCGAAGCAAATTGGATCCTAAATCACAGCCTTGCATATTCGTTGGATATGGAGAAGAACAGTTTGGCTTCAGACTTTGGAGTCTATCTGATAAGAAAATCATACGGAGCAGAGATGTAGTCTTTAATGAGAAGATATTTCCTCATTCTAAAGATGAAACTCCTATCAGAGAATATATTTCCCTGTTTGAGATGATGGACAATGGAAACAAAAATTCTCTCATCTACTCACATGTTAATCCCACATCAAATTCTCCCATCTCTGTTCTATCTACTATGCCTCAACTGTCACAAAGTTTAGCATCAGGACGCTTGGCCAATGACAATTTAAATGACTGGAATCCATATGGTAGCAATCAACCTATCCCTCCACACGGCTTTGACTCCACCGAAGTCTATTCCCCTGCATCCCCTGCTCACGGCATATTGGAAAACACTGAAGGCACAAAGGAGAACAGTCACGGCAGGGAGCACAGTACACAGCAGTTTGGGAGTCATGTTTCCTTGACCCCACACGATCTTGACTCTGCCACAGACCACTGCACTTGGACTCCTGTGGAAAATCGTAGGGATGACGACTCCTTCCCAGCCCACGACAATCTTAGGCAGAACACTCGCAGCAGGTAGAACATTCACGGCAGTCACGGCACACCTCAGACAATCCACGACAGTCATGGCACACCTCAGTACACTCACGTGGGTGGACAATCCCTGCCCCCTCTCCACATCGAGACTCCCAAACACGTGCACGGGGGAGTTGTTGGTGAAGGGATCGTGCCTTCTCTACCCCTTACGCAGGACACTTTTCCTAAATCAACAGACGTCGTAGATAGCTTGCGACAGGCATCTCTTCAATCAGCAAATGGTTGCTCTATTTTTTAATAGAGTACTCACACGAAGACTCTAGGAGCTAATAGTTTGGGTTTGAGACATACAAATACATCTTTTGAGAATGAAACAGAAAGGCAGGGAATTAAACGTTCAATTGGAAGAACTTCAATGTTTGGTTCTCCATTTGAACTAGTTCAAATAGAAAGTATAGAACCCCAGTTAAAGAGATCTACTAGACAAAGGAAAATGCCAGCTAAATACTCTGATTATGAGTTATTATTCGTTGAAGAAGCAGAGCCTTCAATTCTTGTTTCAGAATTTTTAGAACCATCAACATTTAAAGCTGCTCTCAAAGATGTCAATAGTGATAAATGGCAAATAGCGATGCATGAGGAGATGGATTCTTTACTTAAAAATCAAACTTGGGACTTGGTCTCTCTTCCGCCAAATCAAAGACCACTTAGGAACAAGTGGGTATACTGGTTAAAAGAAGAAGATGAAGGCAGAAAACGCTTCAAGGCCAGATTGGTGGTAAAGGGGTTTGATCAAGAAAAAGGGATAGATTTTAATGAGATCTTCTCACCGGTTGTCAAAATGACAACTATCCGAACAATCTTGGGATTAGCAGCAGCATGGGATCTTGAGTTGGAACAGCTTGATGTGAAAACCGCATTCCTACATGGTGATGTAGAAGAAGAGTTATATATGGAACAGCCTCAAGGATTCGTCAAGAAGGGACAAGAGCATCTTTATTGCAAGCTAAAGATTCATGAGCAATCCCGGGAAGGCTCATTGGGAAGCATTTAAGTGGATACTAAGGTATCTAAAAGGAACTTCAGATTATGCATTATGCTTTGGAGGAAATAAGGTTCAGCTGTAAGGTTACACTGATTCTGATCATGTTGGAGATTTGGATAAACGAAGGTCTACCACTAGATATACCTTCATGTTTGCAGGAGCTGCCATCAGTTGGGCTTCAAGGTTGCAGCATTGCATTGCTCTTTCTTCAACTGAGGCTGAATACTTGGCTCTTTCCGAAGGTGCAAGGGAAATGATTTGGCTTCAGCGATTGCTTGGTGACTTGAAAGTTCATCAAAATGAGTATAATCTATTTTGTGATAGCCGCAGCACTATCTTCATAGCTCAAAATCATTCATCACAGCGTCGCTCTAAGCACATTGACGCACATGCTCACTTTGTTCGTCATGCAGTTGAAGAAGAAAAGCTGGAAGTTGTTAAGATTGATACCAAGATCAATCCGGCAGATATATTTACAAAGGTTGTCGCCAAAGAGAAGTTTGAATGTGCAAGGACTTATCTTGGGCTTGTGAAGAAAAGATAAGTCAGCATTTAAGCAAGGTATTGGGTGATCAGTTGTAGCATGGTTGTCCTTCAGGTGGGAGTTTGTTGAAAAGTGAAGGCCAACAGTCATAATAAATCTTTTCCCTTTTATTATGACCCTTCAATTCGAAGACTCTTCATTATGTAATAATATTGGAGCCTTTATATATGCTGCTCCCGCTCATTTGTAATCAAGTAGTTTTTGACATTAATACAATACTCTGCAGTCTCGACGTAGCCACAATTTGTGGTGAACCAGGATAAATACTGGTGTTGTGTATTTTGTTTATTACGCTTTGTGTCTGCTATCTTTCTTTCGCTTTCAATTCCTTTCACTTCTTTGAAACTGCTTCAACATAATTTCCATTAAGAATTACTCAATGCTATACTCCCAGATTTAATGTATGAAACTTAACCGGAGCGGTCATTTACTTATTCAAAAATTTGTTGTTTTTTTCTTCAATTTGGCGACCCTTTCCGTGTATTCAAATTGCTGTAAATGATGAACTGGAGCACGAAATAATTTGACCAAATTTGCCATTTAAACTTCCATCAGATAATGAAACAAAAATACCTGGAGCGCAGTAGAGGGTGTCATCCACTCATCTGGAACTCTCAAATCCTTCACATACTCATGATTCTCTTCGTCCTTCCACGAATTCGAAAGGCAGACAATTTTAGAGGAAATTGGTCCTGCTTTTGCAACGGCAAGTGAAAGTGGGTCGTAAACAGTTGCATTTTTTAATTTGCCATGGCCAAGTGATCTGTGATACTTCCACAGCGGAGCAAATGCGAGGACACTCCGCAGATTCGAACCTACGACAAGCATTTTCAACATGATAGCGGGATGTTTCTCTTTTTTGGCCCTTTTTTAACTCGTGGCTGTGGGGGCTCCAAAACAAAACAACATATAATTATAATAATAATAATTGGACAGGAAAATTGTCCTGAAAAAACATGGATTGGTTGTTCTCCATACGTTTGCTTCATTTAATTAAGATATATTATTCATGTAATCTTAAGATATGTCATTTTTATAGGTTAATTATTATTATAATTTGTGATGTTTTTTTTGGAAATTAGAAGTCAATTAAATTATTACATTTTAGTTGTTAAATTATATCAAATTTAATGATGACTTAATTTAGTTATTTAAAAAAAATTAAAATTATTTTAGTAAAGTTTAGTGAATAATTAATAAAGTCGTTTTAATTTAAAAGGAGATAATAAAGAGACAAATAAAAGAAACATCAAGAGACACACAAAAGGAAAATGAAGTGTCACAGGGATGGTTATTAAAGAACATAGAGAGACTCATTCTCAGGATGCTAGATTTCTTGGTAGATTGGACGAAAACCCAATTCATCTTTGGAGGTGGATTAGCAATATAGTTTACAACTATAAAATTTTGGGAAGATTTCGTCTAAAGACAAACTTGTGACAATAAAGTTATTTCATATATGTTTGGTAAATAAGATTGTAGCAATGTATCCATCTGAAGGCAATATTCATATTTAATTTCAGACCTCTATTTAAGTCTAATATTATATGGTTCACAATATAATATGTTAGATGAATAGAAACCAATTTTCTTGCAAAATATTTATATAAATTCTTGTGAAACATTTGAAGAATTTGGAGCAAATATCCATAGGAGATATTTCATAATTTATTTCTTAAAGAGTATTTATTTTAATTAGTAAAAGGTCAAAACTACTCAAAACTTATATTTTTAAAATAGTATGCAAATTTTACAAATAATTTTATTTTTTGGATAAGTTTTAGATATTAAGATTTACAAAATATTCTTATTAGTTTGGGTTATGACATATCAAATACCAGTAAAATATTTTGGTATCTTTTACAATTTGGTATTATTGGAATTAAATATATTTGTACATGGATGTATTTTGCATAACAAAATAACTATCATATTTTGTGTGATGTGAGAGTTTTAAATCCTAAGGGTATGGACACGGGTGTCTTTTATTAAATTAGAGTCAAATATATTTATGCATGGATAACTTTTGGACAACAAAATGACTAACATATTATGCTTGATGTCAAAGCTTTAGATTCTAAAGATACAGATTCAGATGTCTTTTTATTAAACTAGAGTCAAATATATTTATACATGGATGTCTTTTGCACAACAAAATGGCTAGCATATTCTGCTCAATGTGAGAGCTTTAGATCCTAGATATGGATTTGGATATCATTTTGTTAAAAAAAATATTTGATGAGTTATCTTTAAATATGTAGAGTGGAGTTGTGAGGCATATTGTGGGTTAGTAGTCTCATTATTCATCATTAAATTAATACCATGTTCAAAGTAAGTTAGTTTATTGGTTGTTCTAGATTTGTTCTAATCATTTGTTGTGATCTTCAACTTAGGCATACGGTTTCATTGTGCCTAAATGCATCTACATTATATGTTGGAGGCAAACAAGTATATTGGCTTTTGTGTGGGCATCAAAAGAGAACCATAATATTATACTTAAATGGAAGAGAGGCCATATAGTTCATTTTTAGAGTCCTACATTATTTTGGGTTAGAGCCATTTGTCACTAGAGAATTCAAGTGTGCTTAACTCACCTCATATTCCTTATTAGTTTTCAATTAAAAATAAATAAACACAATTAGGAAACAAGAAAATACTATGCATAAGGATAAAAAGAATTATTCTATATTTGAAGAGGATAAAGTCATTTTTTATATTATGTCAATAATTCGTAGATACTTTATAATATCTAATGTTGTAACAAGTGGATGCATGTTTTTATCATTTCTCGGTGTCCATCTTTAATATGATGAAACTTCGCAATTGTAATAATGTTTATGGTGTTCTTCAATATGTAAACATATTTTTAATCATTTACATGTATACAAAGTTGAAGATGTGTATTCTTATTGAGGAGTTTGATAAAATGTTGGTGTGAATGATGGTAGGGGTTGTTACATTTAGAGCTACACAAAGGGTAGTAGTAGTATACTTATCTCGAAAGGGAAAAATCCTGTAATTTTGTTTGCCAGTTTCAAAAAATTATGGTCATTCTATCAACAAGCTATTGGGGCTCTCATTGCTTTCTTTACTAAAATATTTTTTTGTGCTTCTAGTTGTTTTATATGTTATAAAATATATAAGTATCATGTATGATATCCTTGTTCCTTAGCAACAACAACAAAAAATATTAATAGACATTAAAATCATAATATGTTATAAATATATGAAAAATGTAAATTGACATAAGCATTTGTGTACTCATTTGATATATCATTAGACAGTAATATGGTAGGCTTCAACAAAATAAACAGGTTTTAAAATGGAAGCTTCATGGACTACATAGCAAACGAATCTATTATAAGGTGTGAATTTGAAGGGAGGGTTAAGCTTCCATGGAGGAGATATACAAATAGTTTCTAGTATTTTTGTTACCGTATGGAGAAAAAATTTAAACCACTCTTTTTAAAGAGGGTAATATATACAAGTGATTTATAAATAATACAACATCAAGAATGGGATAGAAAGGATCCTGAAATCACTTGTAAGCATCTTGACCATGCAAGCATGATTGGCCTTAATAAAACTGTTATGAGATTAAAGTACCTAATTAATTGGCTTGTGACTTCCATATTGTAACTTAGATTTGTAGTAACTAAAGGTGGGATCCTTCTTCTATGTATATATGGACCTAAAATCAAATATGATTCAGGTGCAACTCTATCCTTTAAGTAGGATGGTAGTGACATAATAGTAAACTTATAACTTACGCAAAGGATTGGAGAGAGAAAATAATGTCTCCTATAATGCTTATGTTTCTCTTTGCAAACCTATAGTGAATGGTTGGTATAATAAGAAGAATGATTTTTCAAGTTGAAGTTGTAACTTATTTTATTATCCTCTCTAGTTTTAGATATGTACAAGGAGGTGCTTATATTATTTAAGGTGGTTGGTTATTCTCGAGTTTGTTGGTTTAGATGCATTAAGAAACATAAGACTTTTCCTCAAGTGACCATTTTAAGTGTGTCTCCCTTTTAGTAGTAAATATTAAATCCAATTTATGAACATTGATGAACTACTTTTCTCTAAGGTCTTTTCTAATGATTTTCTTATTTGTCAAAGAACCTTAGTTTTTGCCAATTCAAAAATTATTGGGGGCTAACTAGTACAAATATTTGGGAGGCAAGGATTAAACTTGAGCTCATGATATAGTTTAGTTCCTTTAAAGCCTATCCCACAAAGATAATTGAAGCAATTTTATATTGTATGTTATTTTGGGAAAATTGTATATGAGCACTATTTTATATGTTGACTTTTTTGGACATGTGTTGTACATTGTCTTAATAGTTTTTCCTTTCTATTAATGTTTTTTATTATGTCATACTACTAATGTGAACGTAGTATGTTACCTAATTAGTTCATTTTTTAACTCTTTTCATACCAAAATAGTTAAATTACTTTGGATGTTTCCTTTTTATGTTTTAATTCATTTGATTATGATAGGGGATAATCCTATCTTACCTATATCACATCCATGTTTGTGTTTGTGTGTGTGTGTGTGTGTGTATGTGATGTAGGAGAATCTCGAGTCCTTGGCAATCTTGTATCACCAAAAAGAAGTTTGAAGTTTTATGTGTTGCTCGGTTCCTTCTTTGACTGAGTTGGCTTGGTAGTTGCTCGATTTTCTTCTTTAACCAAGTTGGTCGGTTAATTCCCTAGTGCTCAGTTATCTTTTTAGCGCTTGGTTATCTCTCCCGGCAGTCGATTATCCTTGTTTACCGAGTTGTTTATTTTAGTTTCTTGTTGAGGCCGACTTGTGCAATTAATTATGGTCATAGATTTAATGATGGTATCTATCATTGGGAAGCGTGTGGACCTAGATCTATTCATTCCTTTCATTGATGGTGGATCTGAATGCCGACTTGTTTGACATCTTCTTGTATATATTATAGTCATTGGTTGTAGTTTAGGGAGGCAGTTTTGATAGAAGATAGTAGTTAGAAGACTGGAGATAGTTTCAGATCCTCACATGTTGGAGGACTTTTGTACATGAATTGTATTATCTGGCCCTAACCGGGAAGGCCTTATAGCTTGGCATGTATAAATCTATTTGATGAAATATAAAGAAGTTGATTTGCATTCTCTCTCTCATTTGTGGGTTTGATTCCACGTGTGATCTCTGCAAGGTGGATTGGATTAGGGTGTGCCTTTGGCCCCTATCTTAATTCTCCCTTGCGTCAGGTGGGATCAGAGTGAGGTGAGATCTGGATCTAGGTTTGCGAATCTAGGTTTGAGGGTTCCTTCTTGTGAAACCCTAGTTGATTTGTTGTGGGGTAGTAGATTGCAATCTAACCTACAATTACAGAGGGTTTCAAGATGGTTCATGGGAGGTAAGATGCGGCTCCAAGATTGCCAAACATGTTGAGACAACTTGCTGCTAGATTAGAAGCTGTTGAGACAACCCAGCGTAGAGGCAGACATCTTGAATATGTTAGTGATGATGAAATTGAGGAAGAACAAGGTGATGTAGAACCTGCACCGGCGACGGATCAAGGTGAGGAAAGATTGTTGAAGGCTTTGATAAATATGAAGTCTACACAAAATTTTAATCCTCCTAAGTATAGTGGAAAGCTAGATTCGGATCAATTGATGGACTGGATCACTGAGATGGAAAAGTACTTTGAATATGAAAATGTTCCTGAGGAAAAGAAGGTGAAAATTGCAAGCACAAAGTTGAAGGGTCATGCATCCTTGTGGTGGGAACATTTGCAGTTGGACCGAAAGAGGAAAGGCAAAGACAAAATTAAGGTATGGAATAAGATGGTAAATAAGTTGAAAGGAAATTTCTTACCTTGTTATTATCAGATTAACCTAGTTAGGTGAATGCAAAGTTTGAGGCAGAAAGATAGCTCAATAAAAGATTATACTGAGGAATTATATAGATTAGATATCAGATATGGACATGATGAAGATGATGTGGAAAGAATTGCTAGGTACCTAAATGGATTGAGGGTTTCCATCCAAGAAGAAATCAGTTTGGTTAAGTTGGAAAACATTGAGGAAGCTTATCAGTTTGCCTTGAAAGCCGAGGAGAAATTGAACAAAAGACATGAGAAAAGACAAAGAGGTAGAGGTGGTAGATTCCCTAGAGGAAGAGGTAGATCTTATGGTGAAAAAAATAGATCTGATGTGGAAAAGATAAATCTGGACAAAGGCAAGGCTGAGTGAAAAGGTGAAAGTTCAGCTAGAGGAAGAGGCAATAACTACTGAGATAGTTATAACAGAGGTGGTTTTCAAGGATCTTGTTACAATTGTGGAGAAGAAGGACATAGGTCATTTGAATGTACACATGCAAGTAAGAAGGTTGGTAGCAGTAGAAATGCTTTGGTGCAAGAAGATTCACTGAATGAACCTGAGAAGGAAAAGAACTTGATGGTAAGGAGAGCACTTTGGAGTGAAAGTAATAAGAAAGATCTGGTAATAAAAAGTTTGTTCAACACCAGATGTAGAGTTTCTGATGAAGTATGGAAGGTAATCTTTGATAGTGGAAGCTCGGAGAACTTGGCATATGAAGAAATGGTTACAAAGTTACAGTTGAAGAGGTTGGAACACCCGAAGCCCTATCAAATTTTATGGATCAAGGATGAGCATACACTCTTGGTAAGTGAACAATGTTATGTGAATTTGAAAATTGGAAAGTATTATGATAAGGTGTTATGTGATATCATGCCTATGGATTGTTGAATGATGGAAGATTGCATAAATATACTATATGGGCTGATGGAAGAAAACAAATCTTGTTGTCTTTGATTGAAGAACATGTTAGTAGTGTTTGTACATCTATGAAAGTTTGTCTGAGGGAAGGAAGAAAGTTTGTTAAGGATTTGAAAAAGAATGATGTATGTTTTGTTGTGATTCCTAACAAACCGAGTAAGAAAATAGAGGATAGCATACCTGAAGAGATTGATAAGTTACTCACCGAGTATAGAGAAATCATTTTTGATACTATACCTGATGGTTTTCCACCAAAGAGAAGCATTGATCATTGTATGGATCTTATCCCTGGAGCTAGTTTACCGAATAATGCACCACATCGGTTCACACATACCGAGAATCAGGAATTGAACTGATAGATTCAAGAATTGTTGTAGAAAAGTTTGATCCAAGAAATTTTGAGTCCTTGTGCAGTACTAGCAGTATTGGCACCTAAGAAGAATGGAGAATGGTGAATGTGTACGGATTCGAGAGAAATCAACAAGATAATAGTGAAATACAGGTTTCCTATACCGAGAATGGATGACATAATGGATAGTTTGACTGGAGCAAAGTATTTTACCAAAATTGATTTGAAAAGTGGATATCATCAGATCAAAATCAGAGAAAGTGATGAGTGGAAGACTTCTTTTAAGATAAAAGAAGGTTTGTACAAATGGTTGGTTATGCCTTTTGGTTTAACTAATGCACTGAGTACTTTTATGAGATTGATGAATGATGTTTTGAAGAAATTCTTAGGTAAATTTGTGATTGTATACCTAGATGATATTTTGATATTCAATAAGACCAGAGAAGAATATTTGTTGCATGTTAAAAAAGTATTGCAGAGGTTGAAAGAAGAAAAATTGCTAATAAATCTAAAAGTGTTCTTTTATGAAAGAGGAGATTATGTATTTGGGATTTGTGATTTCAACTGATGGTTTGAAAATAGATCCTGAAAAGGTTGAAGCTATTTTGAATTGGCCTACACCTGAGAATGCTAGTGAGGTAAGATCATTTCATGGTTTGGCAAGTTTTTACTGAAAGTTCATTAGGAATTTCAATTCAATTTGTAATGTTATGGCTGAGACTATGAGAGGAGATAAAAGAGAATTTAAGTGTGGACACATCGAGCTAATAAAAGTTTTGAGACTCTAAAGCAAAAGGTTGTTGAATTGCCTATGTTAGCATTGTCTAATTTCAATAAGGTATTTCAAGTTGAATGTGATGCAAGTGGTAGTGCAATAGGAGCTATGTTGAGTCAAGAAGGTAAACCTGTTACTTTCTTTAGTGAAAAGTTGAATGATGCAAAAAGGAAATATTATGTGTATGATCAAGAATTCTATGCTATTGTTAAAGCCCTAAAGAAATGGAGACAGTATTTGATACCGAGTGAATTTGTGTTGTATACCGATCATAAAGCTTTATAGTATTTGGGTAGTCAGACTAAGTTGAATCAGAGACATATGAAATGGGTTGAGTATTTGTAGAGTTATACATTTGTGATAAAGCATAAGAGTGGAGTCACTAACCGAGTTGTTGATGCATTAAGTAGAAGAAGATCTTTGATGACCGAGATGAGAATTGAAGTTCTTGGTTTTTATGACATGAGAGATTTGTATGAATTTGATGTTGATTTTTATGAGCCATGGAGAAAGTGCAGAGCACCTATTCAAAATCAACCGAGTACAAAATGGGAAGACTATTTCATTCAAGGAGGTATGTTGTTTAAAGGTATTCATTTGTGTATACCGAGGGGATCAATGAGAACTAATTTGATAAAGGAAAAACATAGTAGTGGTTTGGCTGGACACTTTGGTATTGACAAGACATTGAATTTGCTTAAGGAGAAATACTTTTGCCGCAGTTGTATAAGGATGTTCAGAAATTTGTGAAAAGTTGTGGAATTTGTCAAGTTACAAAAGGAGTAAGTCAGAATACTGGATTGTATACACCGATTTATGTTCTTGAGAAACCTTGGATTGATATCAGTATGGATTTTGTTCTTGGCTTACCAAAGACAATGAGAGGTAATGATTCTATATTTGTTGTTGTGGATAGATTTTCTAAAATGGCACATTTTATACCTTGTAGAAAGACATCAGATGCAGTACACATAGTAGATCTTTTCTTTAAGGAAATTGTCAGATTGCATGGATTACCGAGGAGTATCATCTCTGACCGAGATAGTAAATTTGTTGGATACTTTTGGAAGACTCTTTGGAGAAAGTTTGGCACCGAGTTGAAATATAGTTATACATTTCACCCATAGATTGATGGACAAACAGAAGTGGTAAATAGAAGCTTGGGTAATCTTCTGAGATGTTTAGTTGGAGAAACACTGAGTAATTGGGATTCTGTGTTGGCACAAGAAGAGTTTGCATATAATAATTCAATGAATAGGAGTACTGGAAAGTCACCTTTTGAGATTGTAAATGGCATACAACCAAGAGGTATAACAGATTTGAGGGATATTGCTGATGAAGGAAAGAGAAGTGTTGAAGGAGTAAATTTTGCTGAGTTCATGAAGATGTGAAACATAAGTTGGAGAAAAGTAATCAGAAATACAAAGACAGAGCTGATAGATCAAGAAGACATAAGCCTTTTACAGTCGATGATGAGGTAATGGTTCATTTGAAGAAAGGGAGATTTCCTGTTGGAACATATGGGAAGCTAAAAATGAAGAAGTTTGGTCCTTGCAAGATATTGAAGAGATTTGATAGTGGAAATGCTTATGAGATTGAGTTACTTGATGACATAGATATATCACTTATATTCAACATTGTTGATTTGTATTAGTACCATGAATTGGATGAAGAAATGACAGTACCGAATGATTATCCTAAGAAATAGATAGAAGAAGTTGAGCATATTTTGGAATAAAGAGTTGGCAGAAGTACAAGAGAAAAATAGTATATGGAATATTTGGTAAAATGAAAGAATAGACTGATTGAAGAAAGTTCACGAATTTCACAATCTGAGTTGGATTCAGTTCAAGTTGTACATGTTTCATGATTTGGAGAATCATTTCAAATAACCCCAAGTGTCTGATGCAGGAGCATATCAGGTCCTTGGCAATCTTATGTCACCAAAAATAAGTTTGAAGTTTTATGTGTTGCTCAGTTCCTTCTTTGACTGAGTTGGCTCGGTAGTTACTCAATTTTCTTCTTTAATCGAGTTGGTCGGTTAATTCCCTAGCACTCAGTTATCTTTGTGGCGCTCGGTTATCTTTCCTAGCAATCAGTTATCCTTGTTTACCAAGTTGTTTATTTTAGTTTCATGTTGAGGCCGACTTGTGCAATTAATTATGGTCATGGATTTAATGCTAGTATCTATCATCAGGAAGTGTGTGGACCTAGATCTGGTCATTCCTTCCATTGATGGTGGATCTAAAGGCCGACTTGTTCGATAGCCTCTTGTATATATTATAGTTGTTGGTTGTAGTTTAGGAAGGCAATTTTGATAGAAGATAGTAGTTAGAAGACTAAAGATAGTTTCATATCCTCACATGTTGGAGGACTTCTATACATGAATTGTATTATCTGGCCCTAACCGAGAAGGCCTTACAGCCTGACATGTATGAATCTATTTGATGAAATATAAAGAAGTTGATCTGTGTTCTCTCTCTCATTTGTGTGTTTGCTTCCGCGTGTGATCTCTGCAAGGTGGATTGGATTAAGGTGTGCCTTTTGCCCCTGTCTTAATTCTCCCTTGCGCCAATACACACACACACACACACACACACACACACACACACACACACACATGTACATGTGCATGTACATGTGTATATACACATGTACATGTACATGTGTATATATACATGTGTATATATATGTATATATACATGTGTGTGTGTGTGTGTGTGTGTGTGTGTGTGTGTGTGTGTATATATATATATATATATATATATATATATATATATATATATATATATATATATATATATATATATATATATATATATATATATATATATATATATATATATATATATATATATATATATATATATATATATGCATGTGTATATATATGTATATATACATGTGTATATATATGTATATATACATGTGTGTGTGTGTATATATATGTGTGTGTGTGTGTATGTACATGTACATGTGTGTGTGTGTGTGTGTATGTGTATGTGTATGTGTATGTGTATGTACACACTCAAAAGTGACCAATTGCGCTAACGGGATAAGTTTACTAATATTCATCTTAAATTGTTAAATAATCTTTATTATTCAATCAATTTGTGTCCTACTATATTTTGAATTCAAAATTTTGTGTGTGTGTGTGTGTGTGTGTGTACACACACTCAAAAGTGACCAATTGCTCTAACGCAATAAGTTTACTAACATTCATCTAAATTGTTAAATAATCTTTAGTATTCAATCAATTTGTGTCCTACTATATATCGAATATATATATATATATATATATATATATATATACACACACTCAAAAGTGATTAATTTCTCTAACACAATAAGTTTACTAACATTCATCTTAAATTGTTAAATAATCTTTATTAGTCAATTGTTTTGTGTCCTATATTCTAAATTCAAAATCATCATTCCCATAAATTTCATAATTAAATTAATTGCCTAGTTATTTCATCAACTATTCGTCTATAAATTAATTAAATAAACATTATTTGATTATTCCCTATCTCATTATAATTAATTAAATAATTATACTATTTAATTAATATTTCCTTCTTATTGCATTTATGTAATAATTAAATCAACTCCCCACTCATGATTAAATAAATAATATTTATTTAATTAAACTAAGTATTCCTCTAAAAAAAATAAGTAATTATTTATTTATATCTCTCCACATGTGCAAATAAATGGATTATTTCATTTATTTAATCATATTTGTTCCTTCAAAGCTGATTAATACTAACCTTCACTTCATTGATCAATCAAAATTCCTAAGTTTTCAATCAACTTTCAAACTCCACAATTCTCTCTCTTAACTAATCAATCTATTCCACCTCATCAGTTAAGTCTTCAATCAATTTAGTCAACTATTCAATCTATCATTTTAAGTCTTCGATCTATTTTGTTGGTAGACCAATCAATCCTGTTAAACAAAGCAATCAATTGAGTTGAACTCCCACTCACTATGAGCTCAACTTCTCAATCACAACCAATCAACCCACAAATCAGGGAATCTTGATTGAAACCTCTAAAAATCTATATAATGAGACCTTTTTCTCATATTTTGGTGACCACACACTTCAAATTCTTATGTTGGCATGATCTTGAGCTCAATTCTAAGAGCCCAACATTGCATTGAGAAGGAGAACAATAAAGGATGAATTATGGGTTTGTATATGCTTTTGTGTTATTTAATTTCAATCTCTTGATTTGTGTGTGATTTTCTCTTGTTTCCTTTCCTCTTTTAGTATTGGGATACTAATTGCTATTAACAATCTTCTTGTGGTTGAAATCTTATTGTTATTGCAAATACTACAGATTACCAAATTACCCTGATTACAAAATGGTGAACCCAACGTGAACACACTAGCCTTTTAAAATTTAACCATTTCTCTGTTTTAGCACGTATACAATCTTCTTCCAACATAGATATAGGTTGAATTGATGCACATGTCACCTTTGATTGATGCACTTGTATTCTTAAATTATTACAAGTGATAGGTAGAATCAACACATATGACCTTCAACAACGATGCTCTCATTTAGACAGATCGACACACTTGATATCCTGATGCAATGCATATTTCTGTGAGTTATTAATATTTTATCATTTGTCATTTTTCTCTTTAGGTTGTTATATTTGTCGGTTTCTATTTTTATTATTCTAATGATTGATTATTTTTCATCTTCGAATGTTGACGCTTATTTTTTTAATCAAATTACTATTATTTGTCTACCTGGCTTTTCTATTTTTTTTGTAAGTAAAAAAATAGATCATCGCACTCAACACACAAACTCACCACACTTGATAGACTAAATCACCACACTTAACAATCTAGATCGTCATACTTGACAGACACAATCGTCGCACTCGCTCCGTTAGAAAGCCACATATGACCAATTGTAACAATGCACTCACACAATCAAAATGACACATTTGACTAGCATAAAAATTTCTCTCCTATTTAAATCTCTAAATCTTTGTTATATTTTTCACACACTTATTGTATTAGAGAGACACACTTGATGTAATGAAAAAATGTAGTGGGCCACAAAAACATAAAAAAAAGTCAAGATTCAAGAGCTAGCTAAAAATACATTTGAGATTGGTGCATCTAAAATTAAACAAGGAAAATCTCATCTTGTTTGGTGCTTAAAAATGAACCCATGTACTTGTATGGATGATTTAGATTAGCTAACATTTGGCTTTTTGGTGCTTAATTTGATTAGCCTAGTGTCTAGTGTTCTTGGTGCACTTTCACATTCAATTAGATTAAAATCTATTTTTAGTTTTAGTGAGGCATGTCTAGAGGGTATGCTTAACCCAATAGAGGATGACCTCAAACTAGTAAATTCCTCTAGTTAGTATAGAAACAAGACTCTGAGAAAACTCTGGTCTTATCTTTGTAAGCTCGGGCAAGGTGTGTTGATGATAGTCTGGATCAGGTGAATATCCCTAAGCAACCAACATGATCAACTAGAGACTTAAGTGTCTCACACGTGTACAAATAGATTGGGGAGACTCCATAGATCTGACTAAAACCTTGTTAATTAGAGGCCACCTAGTTCACATCCAAATCATTGTCTTATTATAGTGCAAGGGGAGGGAAGAATCTACCCCCAAGATTCCCATCATATGTGTCCTAGGGTATTGTGTTGTAAAAGAGGTCTTTGTTAACACGACAACAATACCTAGAAAAAGGCAAAAATACGGGCTCTACAATGAGGACTTTTAATTAAGTCTGGTAGTGCGACAATGGCTATGTGAGTTGACAGGAATCTAAGCATGGGCCTATACTATTACAATTGAAGCCAACTTGACCTTAGATTAGACTGTTTGTCTCTATTTTTCATTGTGACGGACCTTGTGAAGACTTGCAGCTTGAAAAAGTTGTTGAACATACATTGATCGTTACTTTCATTGAATGATTTTGACAACTATATACTGAGTGGTTGATTTTTGAGTTTGTACACATCTCCAAAAAAATTCCTGCAAGATTTCCTACAAAGAACAAACTTAATCAACACTTGTCCTACAACATTATCCTACACAAAGCAAAGAGAGTCAAAATGGGTCCTATAACATACTACTGGTCTTTTATCTTGAAATTTGGTGAATGAAATACCCTTCCATATTAGTCCATATCTTGCATTTTAGTATCATTCTTAGAATATTCCTTTCTTGCATAGTCATCATATTAGTCCAAAAATAAATAAAAATAAATAAAACATAACTTGCATATCTTAGGGTCAAGTATTGCATTTCCTATAGTTATTTGCCAAATTAGAGGGTGTATTTTCTTAGGATATTCCTATAGTAGTCTTGCATATTATCTTGACTTTTTTGGAATTTTGATCCACAACTTTATATATTTGCATTATCTTAGGCACTTATCATTCTAGTTAACATTTGTCTTAGACATACATTATTGTTGAGATTTGTCACTTTTGTCCTACCTTGTTGGAGTCAAGATAGTCCACATAATCATTTGGGTCTTTTCTTAGAGGTTTGCACCTTTGAAGCTTCTAGAATTTCTCTCAAAGTACAATACCCACGCCTTAGGCATCATTCTAGTTGTTCATTCCTAGATTGCATTAACATCTCAAAATTAAAAAAAAATTTAAAAAAATTAGTTTCCCTTATTGCCTCTTGCATCTCAAAATCAAAAAATACCTAAAAAATAGAAACCTTAATTTTCCTAGGTTTTGCACATTTTTTTCACATAATCCATGAAAGGGAAGGATACAATGGACCAAAACAAAGATCCCAATGATGTTTCTACCAAAAACTTTGATTTCACCCTAAGAACTTTGACACTAGATCTCAAGAATTATGAGAAAATACAATGACAAAATAAAATAACAGTTGAGGTTCCACAAATCCCTCATTTGGAAGATGAGCTCTCACTTGAAAACTTTACGGATAGATGCACAAATGAAGAGGTTGACGATGGTGTAAATGACCTTGGGGTAATGACTATTGTGGTATCCATATTGGAAAGAGACCCAAATCTATACTTTCACATGCTTTCTCAAAATTGGGCCAAGATTCATGTTGGATTCAACACCTTCACTATAGTAGAGTACATATGTGTTCCATCATCTTGGGTTGCTAGAACTACACCCCTTCAAACCGCTTTCATCCTACCATCTAGTGGTACCACTCAAAATGCAACCCAAATCACCACATCTTCCACCACATTAGTGATTTAGTACCATAATCCACTATTTTCCCTATTTTCATCCACATCTAGTGTTCCTATCACCAAAATAGTACCTTCTATGTTGACCCTTACCCATCCAACAGGTGCTTCTCAAATAATAGCAACAAATTTGTCCTGTATGACTCCCCAAGGTCACAAACTAGGAAATTTTCATGTAGGTTCCCTATCTAATCAAGGAGCACTCCTACTGGAGGTACCTCAACAAAAACCTCCCAGTGCTTTTCAAATAGGTGTCCCTTCCAATTTAGTGCTTCCTCAAATCAATCAAGGGGCACCTCCACAACAACCTTTAGGCAACCCTCATTATTTAGCATTTTTGTTTGGCTTTTTTAACCAACAGGGATAAAATGGGTTCAAAACTTATCATCCTATGGTACCACTCTAATATGCTACACCACCTCATGTACTTACAACACATACAAATGTGGGGTATGGACCCCCTAAAATCAGGTCATATCCTATAGAAGCGGGATCCCATTTGTTGATCCTAATGCAATATCACTTGCATTAACGTCCACTGAAGTTCTTTCTTAGTAGTTGTTAACCCCCCAACAATAGTTCATAAATCTACAAATAGGCACTCTTAAATGGTCTTACTCATTAACAAACCTCAGTGATAGGACATTACACATGTTACCTTTTTCGCATAACTTTGAGACACCTACATTTAACAAATACAAGGAAAAGGGTGATCTTCACAATCACATACAAGAGTTTTTATGGCATGCATAGAAGTTTCATATGAAGACACCTACCCAATGAAGATTTTTCCATGAAGTCTTGGTTAGTTAGCCATGGACTGGTTTTATAAACTCCCTTTTGGCATACGATGATGGATTGAACTAGCTAAAAAGTCCATATCACATTATTCACACAACATTGCCATGGAGATAACATTAATGGATCTTTGCACTACAAAATAGAAAAATGGTGAGACATTTTCCTCATTTATACAACTTTAGAGGTATGTTTCCTCTAAGGAAAATTTCTACATACCCATGAAAGAAAAGATCCAAATGTTCATTGAAAATTGTCAACTAGACATGATGTGTGAACTAAACTCCCAACACATTGAGTCCTTGGAAGAACTAGCTAAACAAGGGCTAAAGGTAGAGAGATCCATCACCTTGAAGGGAATCATCAAGAAAGAGACAAATACTACAACACCTTACAAAATAACCAAATATTGGTTCAAAAACAAGAATGTGACAAGTGATGGCATTGTTGATGCTAAATGGCACAACTTGTCCTATAGATACAAGCCCCAACAAATGTCCAGCAAAATCAAATGTCACAGAATAACCAGAAAGTTAACAACACTTCTCCTAGAGCCATTCCTAAGGAATTTCGGGCATTTAACCAAGACTTTCAAAAAAGTTATGCAAGAAGCAACCCCCTCCATGATGAGAATTTACACCTGTTGTAGAACCTCTCAAAGATATTTTAAAGAAATTGGTACAATCCCATTCAATCACCCTACCTAAGATAAGACAATATGAAGGTTTTGGTAAACCATCATGGTGGAACAACAACAATTATTTTAATTATCACAGAATGAAAGGACACAAAATAACAAGTTGTATACAACTGAAACACCTTGTCCAAGATTTCATCAACTACAATGTGATAGAAGTCATTGCAAACTCTATCACCACCAATCAAGACCACAAGCTCTTCTCAAAACCACTGATGGATCATGGAAAATGAAAGGACTCTACCTTAGGAATAAATAATCAAGCAAACCTTACCTACACCAAAGAAGACCCAAAATTTGACAATAAACACCATCACCATTTGAGGTCCAAATACCAGTTATCTTGTTACCACCTGTCATTCCAAAATAACAATACAAGGAGACACATCAAAAACTATTGTACAAATAAGTCATCCAATTTTCCATTAGGTTAATAAAATTTTCCAGATCATATGAAGAAGACCCCAACACAAATCTCCATCTATGAACTACTCTGCATTTTTCTTGAGCACAAAGCAGTTTTAGATATATCCCTATAATAGTCATTTGTCCCAAAAGGCCTAGGAGTTGATGAGTTCCAAGCCATGGTAGGATATCTATCTATGCCACATCATGTTGCCTTCACTAAAAAAGATCTTCCAGCACATACACTATCCCACAATGATCCTTTGCATCTAGAAGCCTTCATCCATCTCTACTAAATCAGGCGAGTCTTGACAAATGAAGGAGAAGGTCTGAATATTTGTATACTAAAATTGGTACAAGCACTAAGCTACTTTGAGAGTGGTATAGATATCACAAAAAATATCATAATAAGAGCCTATGATGATGATGAATGTCTCTTCAAGGGCGTCATAAGTCCCTCAATCAAGTTGGGTCCATCAACATAGGACATGACATTCCAAGTACTAGATCTAGAGATGGGTTATAACATGCTCCTAGGGAGACCATGCATTCACTCCATGCAAGTTGTACTATCTACTTATCATTGGTGCCTTAAGTTTGCTTATGATGGAGTTGAAATCACCATTCCTGGTGATAGGGATCCCTTTTTATACCGCACCAATCTTAGAGGAGCTATTTCTAATTAGGTACCTAACAATCAAGAAGCATCAATTATTTCCTCTTCTCAAAACATAGAGCCTGCAAGTCTTGAAAAATAAATAGCGAAAGCCACATCAAAAATAAAGATCCAAGTACAATAAAAGGGATGTGGAGAATATACCTATGTAGACTTCTTTTGTGTAGGAAAGTTACCTATCTCACCTAGGTCATATGGAAAACTAAGGCAACCTCTAGATAGGAAGCAAAAAATAACAATTCTCTATCCATCAATAGTTTTCATACGATGGGATGACATACATGAATAAATCATTGAGGAAAACTTATCTTCTTGGTTGTATATAGATGAAGAACCCCTAAAGATCAAAATTTCAGTGCATGAATATGGATGGGGGAGCACCATTGTTCAGAAGCAAGGGTATAATGGGTGCTCTGGCCTAGGAAAGAATGAACAAGGAATTGTGGAGCCAATTTATCCTTGCCAAAACCTAAAGCATTATGGTTTATGTTATAGACCACCTATAAAAGACATTTAGAATATCTCATTACCCATTGATATTAACGCTTGTGTTTACAATGAAGTTAAGATATTCAAAGAGTCCCATTCAAATACAAACTTTAATGATTATGAGTGGAATACCACATGAATAACATATACCCTACATCTTGACATACCCCTTGCTTGACTATCCCTCCAAGAGAAACCAATAGTCAATTAAACATGGATTGAACAATTTTGGGATCGATTGGAGCGCTCATCCTCCTCTTCCTCAGAATCATATGGGTCAATACATGATACATATATCAACACCCTCATATAAATCCCCATTTCCTCCTTCCAAACCAAGGATATCATAGCCTTGGTTTACCTTGACCTTATTGATTAGGAACAACAAAATCCACCAGCCATAGACATTTTTTAGAATGATGAAGCTATTGCTTAATTCTTAGAAATAAGAAAAAACATACATATGGGATATCACAAGGTAGGTTTCACCATTGAATTAGATAAAATAACATACTTTGGAGAGTTATATCAATCCTCTAGTTAGAAAATTGAAAAAGAAAATACAAGGCTCTTGGGTGAAAATTGGAAGGCACCTTCTAGTTGTAAAATAGTAAAAAAAAGATGTATCCGAGGGTAAAAACCTCTTTGAGGTACCCGAGGATGGATAGATTTATATACTCCCCATTATGGAAGAGAAGACACCATTATTATCAAATAAAACTCAAATAATCAAAATTGGCACCATAGAAACACAAAAACTAATCTACTTGGCAGAGTCATTAACACAAGAGGAAGGAGAACAATTCATTCAGTTCTTCAAAGAAAGACAAATCAACTTTGCCTAGTCATATGATGACATGCCTGAGTTAGATCTAGAGTTAGTGCTTCACCATCTGCCATTAAAGCCAAGAGCAAAGCCATATAAGTAGAAACTTCACAAAATGCATCCCAAAATTGCATTATTGGTCAAAGTAGAATTAAAGAAGTTACTTGATGCAAGCTTTATAAAACATATATACTATGCTGACTAGATCTCCAATCTAGTGCCAGTATCCAAAGCTAGTAGAGCTATAATAAATTGTACTAATTTTTGGGACTTGAATTTGGCATGTCTAAAGGATGATTTTCCCTTGCAAACATTGACACAATCATTGACCTCACTTTTGTATATAAGATTCTATTTCTCATGGATGGCTTTTCTAGGTATAATCATATCAAAATTGCACCTAGAGGGTCAACATAAAATTTTGTTCACTTGTGCATGGAGAACCTATTGTTGGTGTGTCATGAATTTTGGGTTAAAGAATGCTAGTGCTACATATTAGATATAAATGACAACTATTTTTCATGATATTACACATATCACCATGGAAAATTATGTTGACGGCATATTAGCAATGTCCCTAAAAAGAAGTTTGCATTTATCAATATTAGAGCCAGTATTTGATAGGCTTCAAGAATACAAGGTCTAGTTAAACCCAAAGAAGTGTGTCTTTGGAACTTCACATGAGGAAAGTTGTTGGGATTTATTTTCTCTCATAGAGGAATAGAGATCAACCCTGAAAAGGTCCAAGTGATAATTGTAATGCCTCCCCAACAACTCTAAAGAACTTAAGAAGCTTATAGGGTAGATTAGAGTCACTAATAAGGTTTATCTCATAGCTAGAAAATAAGTGCCACCCATTTCAGTACTTATTGTACAAAGACATAAAATTTGAATGGACCAAAGATTGTCAAAAGGCCTTCCAAATAGTGAAAGACTATATACTATCAATGCCAGTCCTAGTGGCACCCATTCTAGACCAGCCCTTATTATTGTACATCTCAGAAATTGAACACTCACTGGGAGTATTACTGGCACAAAATGACTTAGAAGGAAAGGAAAGGGCCATGTCCTACATCATCCGGACACTTGTGGCCTATGAACTAAACTAAAATGTCATTAAAAGAGCATGTTTGGTTGTAGTTTTTGCTTCACAAAAAATTAAACACTGCATGTTGAGCCACAAGATGATCCTAAGTGCTAAAATAGACCCATTGAAATATTTTTTGAGAAAAGAAACATTGATAGTGAACCTAGCCAAATGGGTCATGATACTAAGTGAGTTTGACATAAACTACATGGACAAAAAAGCAGTAAAAGGTCAAGAAAATGTTGACCAATTGGTGGATGTGCCCTTAATTTCTAGTCATCCAATGCTAATAGAATTCCTTTATGAGGGAATATTTGTTATAAAAGAGCTAAATAGTGGAAACTATACTTTGATGGCTCTCACATGCATAAAGGATTAGCCATCAACATAGTCTTCATCACTACATAAGGAGACACAATTTCTAGATCTTACATACTAAAGTTTGATTGCACCAACAACATAGTCAAGTATGAATCATTCTCATAGGTATCAAAAAAAAATTCCAGTCAAAGATCCAACAATTATAGGTATATGTGGACTCTCAATTGATTATTAACTAGGTTAATGGTAGTTATGACACCAAAGACGAAAAATTGATTCCATATAAAGCCATGGCGGAAGATATCAAGATATACTTTAAATAAATATCCTTCGAACAAATCCCCATGATCAGGAACAAGGTGGGAGATGCCATGGCCAGTATAGGATCTTTGTTGGACATACCACCAGATGTAACACATTGTGAGTTCATGGTTGAACAACTCATGGTCTCTGCTTTTGAAGTCCCAAAGTCCAAGATTGTGTGTGAAATTATTGGTCCCAATTCCCCTTGGTACCAAGACATATATGCCTAACTTACTATCCAAATCATCCCCCAGACCTCTCTCATAACCAAAATAAGTCCTTAATAAGGCAAGCCTCTTGTTACACTATCATTGCCAATACACTCTACAGATGGATTCTAGATGATATACTCTTAAGATGTCTCAACTCAAAGGAAGCACAAATGATGATATTAGAAGTACAAAAGGGAATTTATGATGCTCACTCTAGTAGCGTGACCTTAGCCAAGAAGCTTCTAAAAATTAGGTATTATTGGTCCACCATGGAAATAGAATATTATTTATTTGTTAAGAAATGCAGAAAATGTCAGATTCATGGAAACCTTATTCATGTGCCATCTCAGGAGCTCCAACCACTTACTTCACTATGGTTATTCTCACAATGGGGGTTCAATATCATTGGAAATATCCATCCATTATCCTATGATGGTCATAAGTACATCATCATGACCACTAACTATTTCACAAAGTGGTTTGAAGTAATTACAATGACCTATACTACTGACAAACATATTTTGAAGTTCCTTTTGAACTATATCATAAGTTGGTACAGAGTCCCTCAAACCATTATCACTGATAATGGTTCTCCCTTGAAAAACAACAAATGGAAGAGATTTGTTCAAAATTCCACATCCATCATAGCTTTTCTTCATGCTACTTCTCGCAAGGAAACATACAGGCTGAGGCTACAAATAAAACCATTATAAAATGCTTGGAAATGATGCTCAATGAAATTGGTCAGGATTGGCACCTCTAACTCAACCCTACCTTATGGACATATCTGATGCAAGAGCAGACTGGAGGGGCCAAGACAATGGCACACCCTAACCTGATCCACCTTGCTCAAAAACAAGCGGAAGCAACAACACACAACAGTGAGAGAGAGAAAGCAAGATCATTCATATATTACCATTAAAATTGATTCATACATGCCAGGCTGTAAGGCCTTCCTGGTTATGGCTAGATATTACAATGAATTACAAAAGTCCTCCAACATGCGAGGACTGCGAACAATCTCAATTCTGCTATCTTCTATCTTTCAAAAATTGACTCCTCAACTCTAACCAAACAACTACCTATATACAAGAGGCTACCGAATCAAGTCACCATTCAGATCCAAAATCAACAAAAGGGATGACCAAATCTAGGTCCACATGCTTCCCAATAATGGATACCAGCATTAAATTCGTGACCCAAATTAATTACACAAGTCGACCTCAACAAGAACTCAAAATAAACCTATCGGTAAACAAGGGTTACCAAGTGCTAGACAAGCATCACCGAGCACTAGGAAATTCACCTTGTGCCTAAGAGATAACTAACCAATACTAGCAAACACAGGAAACTGAGCAACACTAAACTGACTCAGTCAAAGCAGGAACCGAGCAACACAAACAAACTCAAATATGTTTTTGGTGACACGGGATTGCCAAGGACCCAAGATTCTCCTGCATCAAACACCTAGGGTTATTTAGAAATGATTCTCTAAATCATTCAGTAGGTAGGATCCAAGCTGCATTCAACTAAGACTATGAAATCCATGAACTATCTTCAATCAGTTTGTTCTTCCACTTTACCAGATATTCCATATATTGTTTTCCTCTTGTACTTCTGCCAATTCTTTGCTCCAAAATTTGCTCAACTTCTTCATTTTGTTTCTTAGGATACTCCATCGGTACTATCATGTCTTCATTAGGTTCATGATACTCATAGAAATTAGTAATGTTGAAAATTGGTGATATGTCGATGTCATCAGCTAACTCAATCTCATATGCATTTCCACTGTCAAATTTCTTCAAAATCTTGCAAGGTCCAAACTTCTTCATCTTCAGCTTCCCATATGTTCCAACAAGAAACTGACCTTTCTTTAAATGAACCATCACTTCATCACCAACATCAAAAGTCTTATATCTCCTTGATCTATCAGCTCTGTCTTTGTATTTCTGATTACTCTTTTCCAGCTTGATTTTCACATCTTCATGCAATGTCTTCATGTACTCAGCAAACTTCACTCCTTCAGCACTTCTTTTTCTTTCATCAGCAATATCCCTCAAATCAGATATACCTCTCAGCTGTATGCCATTCACAATCTCAAAGGGAGTTTTTCCAGTACTCCTATTAACTGAATTATTGTATGCAAACTTTTCTTGTGCCAACACAGAATCCCAATTACTTGGTGTGTCTCCAACTAAACATCTCAAAAGATTTCCCAAACTTATGTTTACAACTTATGTCTATCCATTGGTTTGTGGGTGAAATGTAGAACTATATTTCAACTCAGTGCCAAAATTTCTCCAAAGAGTCTTCCAAAAGTATCCAACAAATTTACTATCTTGGTCTGAAATAATATTCCTCGGTAATCCATGCAATCTGACAATTTCCTTAAAGAAAAGATCTACTACATGTACTACATTTGATGTCTTTCTACAAGGTATAAAATGCACCATTTTATAAAATCTATCCACTACAAAAAATATTGAATCATTACCTCTTACTATCTTCGGTAAGCTAAGAACAAAATCCATACTAATGTCAATCCAAGGATTCTTAGGTACAACAATCGGTGTATACAATCCAGTAATCTAACTTACCCCTTTTGCAACTTGACAAACTCCACAACTTTTCACAAATTTCTGAACATCTTTATACAATTGTGGCCAAAAGTATTTCTCCTTAAGCAAATTCAATGTCTTATCAACACCAAAATGTCCAACCAAACTACTATTATGTTTCTCCTTTATCAAATTAGTTCTCATTGCTCCTATCGATATACACAACTGAATACCTTTAAACAAAATACCTTCTTGAATGAAATATTCTTCCTATTTTGTACTCAGTTGATCTTGAATAGGTGCTATGCACTTTCTCCACAACTCATAAAAATCAGGATCAATTTCATACAAATCTCTCATCTCATCAAAACTAAGAACTTCAATTTTCATCTCAGTCATCAAAGATCTTCTTCTACTCAATGCATCAACAACTCAGTTAGTGACTCCATTTTTATGTTTTATCACAAATGTATAACTCTACAAATACTCAACCCATTTCATATGTCTCTGATTTAACTTATTCTGACTACCCAAATATTGTAAATCCTTATGATCAGTATACAACACAAATTCACTCGGTATCAAATAATGTCTCCATTTCTTTAGTGCTTGAACAATAGCATAGAATTCTTGATCTTACACATAATATTTTCTTCTAGCATCATTCAACTTTTCACTAAAGAAAGCAACAAGTTTACCTTCTTGACTCAACACAACTCCAATTGCACTACCACTTGCATCACATTCCACTTGAAATACCTTATTGAAATCAGGAAATGCCAAAATAGGCAACTTAGCAACCTTCTGCTTCAGGGTCTCAAAACTCTTATCAGCTCCATGTGTCCACTTGAATTCCCTTTTATCTCCTCTCATAGTCTCAGTCATAGCATTACAAATTGAATTGAAATTCCTTATGAACTTTCGGTAAAAACTTTCCAAACCATGAAATGATCTTACCTCACTAGCATTCACAAGTGTAGGCCAATTCAGAATAGCTTCAACCTTTTCAGGATCCATCTTTAAACCATCAGCTGAAATTACAAATCCCAAATACACAATCTCCTCTTTCATGAATGAACACTTTTTCAGATTTATCAATAACTTTTCTTCATTCAATCTTTGCAAAACTTGTGTAACATGCAACAAATGTTCTTCTCTAGTCTTACTAAATATCAAAATATCATCAAGATATACAATCACAAACTTACCCAAGAATTTCTTCAAAACTTCATTCATCAACCTCATAAAAGTACTCAGTGCATTAGTTAAACCAAAAGGCATAACCAACCATTCATACAAAATTTCCTTTATCTTGAAAGCAGTCTTCCATTCATCACCTTATCTAATTCTAATATGATGATACCCACTTTTCAAATCAATTTTGGTAAAATACTTTGCTCTAGTCAAACTGTCCATTATGTCATCCATTCCCAATATAGGAAACCTATACTTCACTGTTATCTTATTGATTGCTTTGGAATCAGTACACATTCACCTTTCTTCATTCTTCTTTGGTGCCAATACCAGAGGTATTGCACAAGGACTCAAACTTTCTCTAATCAAACCTTTATCCATGAACTCTTGAATCTGTCAGTTCAATTCCTGATTCTCAGTAGGTGTCAATAGATGAGGTGCCTTATTTGGTAAACTAGCTCTAGGGATTAGATCCATGCAATGATCAATACTTCTCTTCGGTGGAAAACCATCAGGTACATTATCAGAAATGATATCACTGTACTTGGTGAGTAACTTATCAATCTCCTTAGGGACACTATCCTCTATTTTCTTACTTGGTTTATTAGCAATCACAGAAAAACAAACATCATTCTTCTTAAAATCCTTAACAAATTTCCTTCCTTCCATCAAACAAACTTTCACAAATGGGCACACATTACTAACAGGTTATTCCATCAAAGGTAACAAGATTTATCTTCTTCCATCAGCCCAAATAGTATACTTATGCAATCTCCCATCATATATAGCATGTCTATCATATTTCCAAGGTCTACCCAAACAAAATATGACAACAATCCATAGGCATGATATAACACAACACCTTATCATAGTACTTTCTAATTTTCAAATTCACATAACATTGTTCACTTACCAAGAGTGTATGCTCATCTTTGATCCATGAAATTGTTGGAATTGGAGAGATAGGGTACTGAGAGGGGAGGGGTGAATCAATGCCCACAAAAACTTTCAACTCATAAACCTTTCAAACCTTGAATAGCAAAATAGTAGTAACCTTCAAGTGTAACTTGAATCCATTGCATACATCATTCATTCATTAACTATCAAAGTAAATAACATGAAATCAACAAGATAATCATCACATAACATAAGTATTTTGGTAATGCAGAAACCCTTGTTAGAAGGTAAAAATTGCGGTGGGGATGACACCCACAAATTCTTTACTACTGTAGATAGAAAAGGTTTTCCTGTTAGGGCTACAAGTGGTGATCACTTATGGTGATCTTACCCTATTAGGAGTAACATTTCAGATTAGTTAGATCTACCTAGTGATAGGATTTTAACAACACTACTTGAGTGTGCACTTGGTTAAGAGATTTACATAAAGACTGTTAGGTCTACTCTGTTAGGAGATTTTACCAAAACTCCATTACAATGATTAGAAAATAATAGGTAAATATCTGCTAATGACAACTCAACTTGTCTGATACAGATCTATGAAATGCTTAATAGATATCACCTTTCTGTGTGAAGATCTCTGCTCTGAACTGCTCGGTAGCCTGTCTAATTCTGCTTAATCTGAATATCCCTGAATACTATTATGCTTTGTTTGAAAACTAATAATCTTGAAGTTGGCTAATGCTTCAAGACCTTCTTCACTCATACATCTTGACAATTACATCACAATGATGCAAAATACAATTATATAGCATACTGTTTTATGCCGCTTACAAAATTAGGTTACAATGTCTTAGAGAAAACCCTAATATCTACAGTGTACAAAAATAACCTAGATCAAACAATTACATAAGATCTTCATTGCATTTAATGAATATCTCAACAATAAATTATCCTCGATCTTGGTAAAATGTTTTGTGATTATGTTGTAACTATTTGCATAGATAAGTGTGTCATTCTTGATTCCTATGTCATTTTCTTTGATCCTTGGTAAATACTATATATACTGCTTGGTAATTATACTGGTGCTCAGTATCTAGTCTGCTCAGTGTTTACTGTGCTCGGTATCAGTGTCTAATGCTTGGTAAAACTATTATGTGCTTGGTATAAAGACTTAACCGACTAGCTTAAGATGCTTTCTTTTACCAACTAGGTTAACATAAGTAACTGACTGATGTATTTGATACTAATGACAATAATTAATGCTCAATTAAAGATAACAATCTCCCCCTCTGGCATCAGTATCAAAAATCAAAATGTATATAGACAAAATGTCTCAAAAAAATATTTCATGTCTTCACCATATACATAGTCAACAAAAATTTGTACTCCCCCTCAGTGCATGCTCCTGGTAATGTGTAGTATACTTAGCATTTTATATACATATTTGGCATATACATGTTATCCCCCTTTTTGATATTAATGCCAAATAAGAATATGTATACTTACAGCTTGTCAAAAATGTGCTTATGGGTTTTCTTCAGTGACTCCAAGAGGTTTTCCCATTCCTCTTTCAAGCTAGTGAGAGCAAGATGCTCAAGATCAACTTGTGCATGCATACCAAAAATGTTGTCTAACATAGAGATTTCCAGTGTTTCAACAAGTGTTTGAGCCTTCACAATGTGCTTCTCAAAGATTTTCAAGTAGGGAAGCAACTCGGTCTGAAGTTCTATGACTTGATCACTTATTGTTTCTTCCTTCTTTCTGAGGTCTGTTCTTAACCACTGGAGTTCTTGAACTTTCAAGATGTGCTTTGCAAAAGATTGAGGCTCGATTAAGGCTACCTGTGCACTAGACTAAATTTCTTTCTCAAGTTGTTTTATCTTTTTACTGACCTCGGTAGTGAAATTATCCACAGTGCATTACTTGACTCGACATTTTCATTTTATGCCTTCTTCCACATGTCTTTCCTGATTCTCATGATATCTGCAATAGTGTTTCCACTCTCAAATACATGTCCTTCTTCTAGTGCTCAGTCTCTATAGTCCTTTCTTAGATGACTGACCTTATGACAATGTAAACATGTCATCCCAGTGCTTGTCCAGCTTTGTGATTGTCTAGCCTATCTTTTCCTATTACAATTTGTTGCAATGTGCCCATATCTACCACATGCAATACAGTTAGCCCATGTGTTATAATCCCAAACATAAGAATTACCTTGTCTCTTTAGTTGATAAGGCTTGCATTTGATTTTCTATTTTGGCGTCCATACTTGCTTCATCTTAGCCTTACACTCTCATGCAGTGTGTCCATGTTCATTACAAGTATAATAGAGTTTCTACATACAAGAATTGTTAGCTATCTTATTATGTTTAGCTCTACATTCATAAGCTTGGTGACCAAATTTTCCACAATAATAACAGTAACCATTAAACTTAGGAGTGACTAGAGGTTTACCTTGTGCTTTGCTTCTACACACATTTGAGGTATGTCCCAGTTTGCCACATTGATAACATGACAACACTTTAGGCCTTTGATTTTGATTATTGTTCACTTGTTTTGCTTGTTTGGATGATTCTCCTTCACCGGTATATCCTAAACCAACTTTACTTCCAAATCTTCTTTGATTAGTCATAAAATCATCAATCCTTTTAGAACTATCTTCAGCCAGTTTCTTCATTTCATTATGTTGTTGTTGAGTTTTGATTTCATTTCTTATTTTCTCATTCTCTTCGCTAAGTATTCCAATATCTTCAAGCTTTCTTCATAGTTCACCATTTACTCGGTTGACCTCCTAATTCACAATCATCATCTGATTGGATATTTCAAAATGGTGCTCGGTGAGTCTATGTATATCACTTTCTTTTTCTTGAAGTTGTTCAATTATCTATCTTCTGTCTTCAACAACTAGATTCCTTTCTTGCTCAGCCTGCCTAGCATTATTCATTACATCTAACATTCTCACCATCTGTGATTCCTGACCGATTTGTAGTGCTTTCACTTTTTTAGTTAAGTGAAGATTCTTTTCAGACAAATCAAAGATTGCACTTTCAGAACCATCAAAAATATTTCTTGAACTAGATCCAATGTGATCAAATGCATCATCAATATCTTCTTCATGGTAGTTAATGTCATTCTCCATAATGGACATGTTCTTTCTTTGAACCAATAACTTTTTCAAATCATTCTTAGCTTGCTTATACTGGTCAACAAACATCTACATTTGAATATTTTGATTCTCTATAGTCTTATCTAACTTATACCTCTCCATTACTAGATCTTTACCCTTCAGTGGTTAAACTGTCCAATAAGAGATCTGAGCTCTAATACCAATTTTTGGAATTGGAGAGATAGGGTACTGAGAGGGGAGGGGTGAATCAATGCCCACAAAAACTTTCAACTCATTAGCCTTTCAAACCTTGAATAAAAAAATAGTAGTAACATTCAACTATAACTTGAATCCATTGCATGCATCATTCATTCATTAACTATCAAAGTAAATAACATGAAATCAACAAGATAATCATCACATAACATAAGTATTTTGGTAACGCAGAAACCCTTGTTAGAAGGTAAAAATTATGGTGGGGATGACACCCATAAATTCTTCACTACTACAGATAGAAAAGGTTTGCCTGTTAGGGCTACACGTGGTGATCACTTATGGTGATCTTACCCTATTAGGAGTAACATTTTAGATCAGTTAGATCTACCTAGTGATAGGATTTTAACAACACTACTTGAGTGTACACTCGGTTAAGAGATTTACATAAAGACTGTTAGGTCTACTCTATTAGGAGATTTTACCAAAACTCTATTACAATGATTAGAAAATAATAGGTAAATATATGCTAATGACAACTCAACTTGTATGATACATATCTATGAAATGCTTAATAGATATCACCTTTATGTGTGAAGATCTCTTCTCTAAACTGCTCGGTAGCCTGTCTGATTCTACTTAATCTGAATATCCCTGAATACTATTCTGCTCTGTCTAACAACTGATAATCTTGAAGTTGGCTAATGCTTCAAGACCTTCTTCACTCATACATCTCCACAGTTACATCACAATGATGCAAAATACAATTACATAGCATATTGTTTTATGCCGCTTACAAAATTAGGTTACAATGTCTTAGAGAAAACCCTAAGATCTACGGTGTACAAAAATAACCTAGATCAAACAATTACATAAGATCTTCATCACATTTAATGAATATCTTAACAATAAATTATCCTCGATCTTGGTAAAATGTTTTGTGATTCTATTGTGACCGTTTGCATAGATAAGTGTGTCATTCCTGATTCCTATGCCATTTTCTATGATCCTCAGTAAACACTGTATATACTACTCGGTAATTATATTGGTGTTCATTATCCATTCTTCTCAGTGTTTACTACACTTGGTATCAATGTCTGATGCTCAGTAAAACTGTTATGTGCTTGGTGTAAAGACTTAACTGAATAGCTTGAGATGCTTGCTTTTATCGACTAGGTTAACATAAGTAACCGACCGATTTCTTTGATACTAATGACAATTATTAATGCTCAATTAGAGATAACATAAATCTGATAGGGCTTCGAATGTTCCAACCTTTTCAACTACAACTTTGTGACCATTTCCTCAGATGCTAGATTCTCTAAGATACCACTGTCAATGATTACCTTCCAAACTTTGTCAGAAACTCTACATCTAGTCTTGAACAAAATTTTCCTTACCAGATCTTCCTTTTTACCTTCATTCCACAGTGCTCTTCTTACCATGAAGTTATTTTCCTTCTCAGGTTCATTCGGTGACTCTTCTTGCACCAAAGCATTTCTACTGCTACCAACCTTCTTACTAGCATGTGTACATTCAAAATATCTATGTCCTTCTTCTCCATAATTGTAACAAGTTCCTCAGAAATTACCTCTGTTATAACCACCTCAGTAGTTACTGCCTCTACCTCTAGATGAACTTTCACCTTTCCACTCGGTCTTGCCTTTATCCAGATTTGTCTTTTCAGGTTCAGATCTACCATTTTCACCATTAGATCTACCTCTTCCTCTAGGGAATCTACCACCTCAACCTCTTTGTCTCTTCCCATGTCTCTTGTTCAATCTCTCCTTAGCTTTCAATGCAAATTGATAAGCCTCTTCAATGTTCTCCAATTTGACCAAACTGATTTCTTCTTGGATGGAAACTCTCAAACCATTCAGGTATCTAGAAATTCTTTCCACATCATCCTCATCATGTCTAGATCTAATATCTAATCTATAAAATTCCTCAGTATACTCCTTTACCGAGCTATCTTTCTATCTTAGACTTTGCATTCGCCTAACTAGGTTAATCTGGTAATCACAAGGTAAGAACTTTCCTTTCAATTTATTCACCATTTTATTCCATACCTTGATTTTTTCTTTTCCTTTCCTTTTTTGATCCAATTACAGATGCTCCCACCACAAGGATGCATGACCTTTCAACTTTGTGTATGCAATTTTCACCTTCTTTTCCTCAGATACATTTGCATACTCAAAATACTTTTCCATCTCAGTGATCCAGTTCAACAATTCATCAGAATCTAATTTCCCACTATACTCAAGAGGATTAAAATGTGGTGCCAACTTCAAACTTGTCAAAGCCTTCAAGAATATTTCCTCACCCTGATCCATCACGGGTGCAGGTTCTACTTCACCTTGTTCCACTTCAATTTCATCATCACTAACATCTTCAAGATGTCTGCCTCTTCTCTAGGTTGTTTCAACAACTTCTAATCTAGCAGCAAGTTGTCTCAACATGCCTGCCAATCCTAGATCCACTTCTCACCTCCCACGAACCATCTTGAAAACCCTATGTAATTTTACATCAAATCACAATCTACCACCCCACAAAAATTCAACTAGGGATTTGAAAGAAGGAACCTACAAACCTAGATCCATAGACCTAGATCTAGATCTCACCTCGCTCTGATACCACTTGACACAATAGTGGATAGGAGGGGCCAAGACAATGGCACACCCTAACCTGATCCACCTTGCTCAACAACATGTGGAAGAAACAACACACTACAGTGAGAGAGAGAAAGCAGGATCATTCATATATTACCATTCAAATTGATTCATACATAAGTCCTCCAACATGTGAGGACTGCGAACAGTCTCAATTCTGCTATCTTCTATCTTTCAAAAATTGACTCCTCAGCTCTAACCAAACAACTACCTATATACAAGAGGCTACCGAATCAAGTTGGCCTTCAGATCCACAATCAATGGAAGGGACGACCAGATCTAGGTCCACATGCTTCCCAATAATGGATACCAACATTAAATTTGTGACCCAAATTAATTGCACAAGTCAGCCTCAACAATAACTCAAAAGAAACCTATCAGTAAACAAGGGTTACCGAGCACCAGACAAGAATCACAGAGTGCTAGGAAATTCACCGAGCACCAAAGAGATAACCGACCAACATTGGCAAACATAGGAAATCGAGCAACACCTAACCGACTCGGTCAAAGTAGGAACCGGGAAACACAAACAAACTCAAATATGTTTTTGGTGACACAGGATTGCTAAGGACCCGAGATGCTCTTGCATCAATATCGCACTAGTTTTTGTATGCCCATAGGAGCCTCTCCATATTCACTAGTATATGGTATTTAAGATATCTTGCCAATAGAGGTTGAGCTCCCATCACTACGAGTATCCCTTCAGCACATCATTTTAGATGAGGAATACCAAGTATCTCAACTACAAGAACTAGAGCTACTAGATGAAAAGAGATAAAATGCACTAACACACTTACAAGCATATCAACACCATCTTAGAAGAAGTTATAACAAAAAGGTCATACCATAGTCTTTTGAATTTGGTGACTTGGTACTAATGGAAAATAAAAAAAACCAAATGGAAAGAGAAAAACTAGGAAAGTTTGAACCAAACTAGTTGGGTCCCTACATCATCACATCAGTCTACGGATCTTAAGCATATTAGATATCTACATCAAAGGGCCAACCTCTATCATATCCTATCAACAAATTGCATATGCACAATTACTATTCATGACTGGACTAGAGTAGACCCATTTTAAAAATATCAAATATACCAACAAAAAAAATGTTACCTTGGCGAAAACCTAGCACTCAAGCACCTTTGGTGACTCAAAAATAGAAATACAAGAGAAATAAATTCATCGTATGGTGAAATCCACTTTGATGGCACCTCGAGCAAGTGCCATGGTGAAAATTGGGCAATCTAGTGCCATGTATAGGGGTCATTGCTCCACCATCTATCATTGCTTCAACATGATATCACATGTCATTATGCTTCATTATCTACAATAAAATCAAGTGGTCATCACTATCATGGCTTGAGATTTGTCAATTATCTTTGTCTTAGCACATCCTACCACATTTCAAACCAAGTTAGTCCATCATGTCCACCCTGCAATAAAGTGCCCATTATGTCTTGATTGGGGCACCCCAATGTCATGATCCATCAAGTTCTAAAAATAACAAAAAAACACAACAATTTTTTTTGAAAAAATACCAAAAACATCAAAAAATGTCCTAGGAAAAATAACAAAAACATTGCAAACGACCTTCAAAAAGTTCAAAAAAACATCAAAAAACATAAAACTTTCATTTAGGGAAACCATTTTTAGGGCGTCTATGGTAATGATCTCCACTTATGTGATACATCGCACATACCTCAACTTCAAACATATGAATCCTATGGTGAACCAAAAACATTGCAAAAACTCCTAAAAATTATCTAAGACAACCAAAAAATTAAGAAAACCACAAAAAATCTTGCAATGAATCTCCTTTATACATAAACCAATTCTTTTGCATAAAAAATAGGCATTCAAAGACATCATACAACAAGTATGAGCTTCAACGGAACCAAGTTAGAATAGTCAAAACTAGTCAACAAGTCCTAGGACAAACTAATCAAACTGTCTTATTTATCAACCAAGTCCCATAAGAAAGTCTTTTGACAAAAATCATGTCATCTTAGAGAAGGGATGGAACACTCAAAACAAGAAAGGTTAGTCTTATATGGGGTACCTTATTCTTAAAACTAGACAACATTTTCAAAATGTCAAAATTCAATATCGAAACTACTACAAAAATACAGACACAATCAGTATGGTTGTAACTTGTTGAGTCAAGTTGGTCTTATTATGTCTTGATTTTCATAAGTCGTGTTCTTATGCATCTTCGGGATATTGACAAGTGATTAGAGATGACATGATGGTTCATGAATTATTTTATTTATTAGTTGTCTGTGGGATATTTGCTATGAAGTCTTAAAAGAGCGATATGGGTGTTTGTGATACAATCCTTCACATCTATATACAATATCCAATTGCAAAATTACAATAGATACTTCGATTGTGATATGCGACACATACCTTGACTCTGAATGCTTGACCTAGATGGATTAGCTAGCCCACATTCCATGTCTATCCAGAGTGCATGTTTTAATGCAAGAGGATAATCATACCTAGATCATTCATACCTTGGTATGATGGTATTCATATTTTCTATAATAAAGTAGCTGAATGATGAAAAATAAATTGCTCAATTCAATTGGGTTTTGAATGTGGTTAATAGAATTTGAAAGGTTTTAATCATGATTCATTATCATCTTTTCTCCTCTCATAACATTCTATCAGTCAAATCAATCCGTCAATCATCCCATCATCATTTGTCTTATACAGGATATGTCTTTCCTAAAACTAGACATCATCGTTTATCTTATACAGGATGTATCTTTCTTGAAAGTAGATGTTGTCACTTGTCTTATACAGGGTATGTCTTCCTTGAAACCAGATATTTTTTCTATTCTTATACATGATGGATCCTTCCTAAAACTAGGCGTGATTCTTATCAACAATATCTATGTCAAATGTCAATCAAATAGTCATCATCTACTAACATTCTTCACTTCTTACAAACTATTCTTATCTTTCATCATTTCATCTAACATTCATCATATTCTTTCAAGAGATCATTCATTTCTTTCTTGCATAAATAATCTCTCAAGGGGGCATCATTTACCTCACCATCACATTGTTCTCGTTGGGGCATATCGGGGCATAATTTTTATTATTCTTTGAAGCGAAACCTAAAAAACATTATATCAAAGAGGGGCAAAATGTAGACGCTCAAAAGTGACCAATTGCTCTAACACAATAAGTTTAGTAACATTCATCTTAAAATGTTAAATAATCTTTATAATTCAATCAGTTTGTGTCCTACTATATTTTGATTTCAAAATCATCATTCCCATATAAATTCCTTAATTAATTGATTTTAATTGATTACTTAGTTATTTCATCAACTATTCATCTATAAAGTAATTAAATAAACATTATTTGATTATTTCCTATCTCATTATAATTAATTAAATAATCATAATATTTAATTAATATTTTCTTCTTACTATTCCATTTATGTAATAATTAAATCAATTCCCCACTCATGATTAAATAAAAAATATTTATTTAATTAAATTAATTATTCCTCTAAAAATAAATAAATAAACGAGTAATTATTTATTTATATCTCTCCACATGTGCAAATAAATACATTATTTCATTTGTTTAATTATATTTGTTCCTCCAAAGCTAACTAGTACTAACATTCACTTCACTAATCAATCAAATTTCCTATCTATTCAATCAACTTTCAAACTCCACAATTCTCTCTCCCGACTAATCAATCTATTCAGTCTTCTATTCCACCTCATCAGTTAAGTCTTCAATCAATTCAGTCAACTATTCAATCTATTTTTTTTAACTCTTCAATCTATTTTGTTGATAGATAAATCAATGTTGTTAAAGAAATCAATCAATTGAGTTGAACTCCCTCTCACTTTGAGTTCAACTCCTCAATCATAGCTAATCAACCCACAAATCAAGGAATCTTGATTGAAACCTCTAAAAATCTATATAATGAGAGCCTTTTCTCATATTTTGGTTACCACAGACTTTGAATTCTTATGTTGGCATGATCTTGAGCTCAATTCTGAGAGCCTAACATTGCATTGGGAAGAACAACAAAAAAGGAGGAATTATGGGTTTGCATATGATTTTGTGTTATTTCATTTCAATCTCTTGATTTGTGTATGCTTTCTCTTGTTTCCTTTCCTCTTTTGGTATTGGGATACTAACTATTATTAATGATCTTCTTGTGGTTGAGATCTTATTGTTATTGCAGGTACTACAAATTACCAAATTACCCCGATTATAATATATATATATAGATAGATAGATACACACATATATACATTTTCACGTGCATGCACGCACACATATGTTTATATACACACATGTTTGTGTATGTATACATGTGTATATTTATATGTGTACATAACACACACACACACAGATATATATATATATATATGTACATGTGTGTGTGTGTGTGTGTGTGTGTGTGTGAGGGTACATATGTGTGTATATGTATGTGTGTGTCTATATATATGGACACACACACACACACACACATATACAAATGTACACATACACAAATATGTACACACATGTGGGTGTACATTTATATGTATATGTCTACATAGACATGTGTATACACACACATACATGGATAAGGGTGAGATAAATGACAATATATGATTTTCATTATCATAATTATACATGAATTCAAACACACACAAAATACCCTAAGTAAATTAACTAGTTTGGTACGAAAAGAACATGAAAATAACAAAAATAATTAATATACCCCATTTACACCAATAGTGTGATATTATCAAAAGCATTAATTGAAAGGAAAAACTATCAAGGTGATGTAAAGTATGTATAGGGAAGTCAAAATAAAATATTAATCATATATTATTTTTCCAAACAATCAAATACAACATAAATTTGCTTCACTTATATTAGTGGGTTAGTCATATGTACTTGTGTATATGTGTGTGTGTGTGTACAGATTCATGTAGACATACACATACACATACATATGCATATACATCTATGTATGCAAGTGCATATATATGTATATGTTTACATATATGTTGTGTTTGTGATGTTATTTTTCCTTCAAAGCTTCCATTGCAAGTGGATGTTGGAAACTGCAATTGAAACAATTGTTGTATTGTCATTGATGTCAAACCTTAACTGGTAAGACTGTTGCTACTCAGGAAAGTACTATATCTATTTGAGTGTTGCTAAGGGGCTAGGCAAGGTTGGTAACAATAACACCTAAGGAAAGGTTGAGTTATCTTGATACTACAAAGTGTACTTGACTATGTTGCATAATGATGAGACAATGTATTGTTTATCTTAGTAAGATTGAAGACTAAACTAGTATGCTTAACCGAGCAAAGAATGGAAAAATCATGTTTAAGTTGAGTAATGTTAGTGTCAACCGAGTTAGTATATGTCGAGCAAAATTATAGTGTCGATCGAACAACAGTTAATTGTCGAGAAAGATAGTGTAAGCTGAGTAAACATTTTTAGTAATGACCGAGCTTTCTACATGAAGACCAAGTGGATGATCACAGTATTGACCGAGCATCAACAATTTTATATTTGAAGAGAATTTAATTTTGGAGCCGACATTGTTGAATTCTTGGATTATGTAAAATGTGTTGACTTTATTTATTGATTGTTAGCATTAAATGCATTGTAAAATGTTTTATTTTAAATCTTTAAGAGATTTGAGATGATTCTAGAAAAGGAGTCAAATAAAATGAAGTGGGTAGATTCAATGAATCTGACCTAACCCTAAGATCTACGAATGAGATTGAGTGGCAAAAGATGAGTTAACCTAATTGAGGAAAGTATAAGGGTACCTGAGCATTTGGATATGCAAGTGCATGAGAGAACAAAGAATGCTGGAAGAGTAAAGTTTTACTAACTGTTTAAGCAGAAAACGCTGAAGGAGAATTGTGGTGGTTGCTTGAAGAAAAGTTCTGAGCAGATCAAAGATGGAGATGGCAAAGTTTCAAAGTCAGTAAACCAACATTAGTGTATAGAATCAAATCTGATATTTGCAAAGTGAGTTGTATATTTTCAGATAAATATTGCTGCTACTTTCTAACCATTGTAACAGTCAAAATCCTTTTAACAGAGGTTGACCTAACAGTCATATGTTAAATCCTTTGAACAAGGTTGCATTCTAATGGAGTGTATGTAAGTCCTATGACTAGGCTCACTTTTAACAGGGTGATTGAAATCCTTTAACCGGGTCACACCTAATAATGTGTATTGTAACCTTTGACAGGGTTGGCTTTTTACCGAGCTCACTTCAGAAGAGTGAAAATAATAGTAGCATGTTACAAAGTGGTTTTTCCCAAATTGGGTTTCCACTATAAAACTTGGTGTTAATACTTATGTGAATGTTTTCGTTTGAACATTACTATGTTTTACAAGTTAAGTTACAGCTGCGTAGTGAACTGCATTGTTGTATGTTTCTATTATTGAATCAGTAATGACCGAGTTTGTTTTGGTTATTGGATCTGATTTAAGGATAAGTTTTTGAGATTGTTTTATACATCAGGACCTAAGAACAACTGATTCACCCCCCCTCTTTGTTGTTCTAAATCATATTAACAATTGGTATCAGAACTTTGTTGCTTATTATTATTGTTGACAGAAATCAAGTTTAAAGGGGCTTGAAGCAAATGATGAGGATGTATAAGAAGGAGGTACCAAAGCTGAACAAGGAAAACTTCCTTGCATGGAAAAGCTTTATGAAGCTACATTTGGCTGGTATTAGTGACTCTGCAAAGTACTACATTGAAAATAGCTATGTCTCACCTATCACACCTTTGACTATTGAAGAAATGAGAGCTAAGCAAGAACATAATCAAGCAATGCTGGAAATTGCATCTACCCTAAGCTATCCAGAATTTGAGGACATTAAGGACTGCACAACTGCTAAGGATATGTGGGACACTCTTGCAAGGATCTATGGTGGTGACCTAAATGTGCTGAAAGCAAAGGCCAAGAGTCTTAGAGGTAAGTTTGATGAAATGAGAATGCAAGAAGGTGAAAACATTGCAAAATATTGTGGTAGAATAAAAGAAGTTGTTAATGCTATTAGAGGAGAAAATGGGGTTATTGATGATGAAACTATAATTGGGAAAGTACTAAGAACCCTACATCCTATATATGCTATTAAAATCTCAGCTATTTAGGAATTTAGATGCAACTCTACTAATGTGCTTACTTTGGAAAGTTTGGCTGGTAAGCTGACTACTTTTGAACTCTCTAACTATGATAATTTCATTGTTAGAAGCATTGGAGATGTTGAATCTACTTTCAAGTCATAGCTAGTTCTGAACAAGCCAGAGAAAGAAAAAGAAAGATGCATCAGTGAAAGTGAAAGTGAAAGTGATAGTGAAAGTGACACTTCTGATGAAGATCTAGAAGATCTAGAAGCTCTTATGGCTAGAAGACTGAGAAGGGGAAAAGGAAAGTATAAAGGTAAACTCCCTATTATATGTTTTGCATGTAATAAAGTTGGTCATATAGTTGCTAGATGTCCTAACAGGAAGGATAAAGATGATGAAAGGAAAAGAAAACACAAAGATAGAAAAGATGACATAAGCTACCGATGGAACAAAGACTACAAAGGAAAAGGTAAGAAATCTTGTTACATTGCTGAAAAAGAAACTAACACTGATAATGATGATTTTGAAATTGAGGTAGTCTATGTTGTAATGAAAGATGAATCTAATGAGGATGAGAAAACTTCTTTGATATCTTATGTGAACAAGAATGATAAATGGATTATTGACAGTGGTTGTTCACATCACATGACTGGTGACAAAAATAAGTTTGAGACCTTACATCATTACAGAGGTAAAAATGTAAAATTTGGTAATGATGCACCATGTCCTATTAGAGGAAAAGGTTTGATTAAATTGACTGATAAGATATCTTGTGAAAATGCATATTGGGTTGAAGGACTTAATTATAACTTGTTAAGTGTTGCTCAACTTAACAAACTGGTTACTGAGTGGAATTTCATCACAAGCAAGCTAAAATATTTAATGCTACTGGAGAACTAATTGGAAGTGGAGATCAGACTAGAGGTAATTTGTTCTATCTTGACCTATCTGAAGAAACATGTTTAATTGCACAACTTGATGATATTTGGTTATGGCATAAAAGACTGTGTCATGTTAACTTTGACAATCTGGTAGAGATAAGTAAGAAGAAAAAGGTAAGAGGTCTACCTAGATTGAAGAAACCTAAGAATGTGATGTGCGAGGAATGCCAGTTAGGAAAAATGACAAAGTCAAGTTTCAAGAGCAAATCCTTTACTTTTGAAAACATTTTAGATTTGGTTCATACTGACCTTTGTGGACCTATGGGTGTACACAGTTACTGTGGTGCTAGATACTTTATCTTATTTGTTGATGATTATACTAGGATGATGCATGTGATGTTTCTAAAAGAAAAATCTGAAGCTTTTCAAAATTTTAAGTGGTATTTGGCTAAGGTTGAGAAGGAGACAGGAAGGAACCTGGAATGTCTTAGATCTGACCGAGGTGGAGAATTTACATCAAATGAATTTAATCTATTTTGCAATGATAGAGGAATTAAAAGATAGATGTTTGCACCTAGAATACCTCCACAAAATGGTATAACAGAAAGGAGAAATAGATCTATCTTGGATTGTGCAAGGACATTGTTGATTGAAAAAAATGTGGCACAGAAATACTGGAAAGAAGCTATAAGCGCTACTGTCTACACTCTTAACTGGATACAGATCAAGAAAGGTACAAATTTGACACCTTATGAATTATGGCATGGGCATGCACTGAGTGTTAAATACTTTAGAATTTTTGGAAGTAAGTTCTATATATTGAAAGACACTAGGAATGGAAAGTTTGATGCTAAGAGTGATGAAGGCATATTCCTAGGGTACTCCACCAAAAGTAAAGCTTATAAGTGTTTGAACTCTAACACTAACAAAATTGTCGAAAGTGTGAATGTCAAAATTGATGAGTATGCAGAAAGAAATGAAGCTGACAGTAAAAGAGAACCAGAGGATTATAGATCTTTTGTGTACATTGAGGAAGAAGAAGAGGCAAGTAACAGATTTGCACTTGATGCCGAGTCTTAGGTAAGCAATGCCAAGCAACAGACAAATGCTGCCAAGTGTCAGGAAAATAGTGCCAAGAGAGAACAAGAACATGTTGAGCTACAAGAAAATGTTGTTGAATATCAGGAAGAGGTTGCCAATCATTTAGAAGTTGAATCTAACAATATTGTTGAGGAACATGATGAAATAAAGGAGAGAGGAGCTGAACCTATTTTGGAAAAATATGTAAGAAGACATCACAAGCCTGAACAAATAATTGGAGACAAAAATACTGAAATTCAGACCAGAAGTAAGACTAAGGATCCAACATGCCTACTGTGTGAATTTGAACCGAAGTCGACTAGAGAAGCATTAGAGAATGAAGACTAGATACAAGCAATGAATGAAGAGATTGAATAGATTGAGAAGAATGATACTTAGACTTTGGTGTCGAGACCTGAAAACAAAAATGTTATAGGAACAAAGTGGGTGTTTCAGAATAAGATGAATGAAAATGGTGAAATCACTAGGAACAAAGCTAGACTGGTATGCAAAGCCTACGCTCAAGAAGAAGGAATAGATTATGGGGAGACATTTTCCCTTGTAGCTAGACTGGAAGGAGTAAGAACTCTGCTTGCATATGCTGCTTATAAAGATTTCAAGGTATATCAAATGGATGTCAAGTCTATATTTTTTAATGGTATACTAGAAGAAGTTTACATAGAACAACCAGAAGGTTTTATTGATCCAAACAGAAGACACATGGTGTGAAAACTGAATTAAGAATTATATGGATTGAAGCAAGCTCCCAGAGCATGGTATGAAAGGCTGCACAACTACCTTATATAGATTGGATTTTCAAGAACAATTGACACAAGCAATTTGTACATGAAAGATGAAGAAGGTAAAGGTATCTTGTTGGAAAAAAATTTTGTGGATGACATTATTTTTGGTGGATAAGATGCATTATGTAAATTTTTTTCAAATGTAATGCAAACTGAATTTGAAATGAGTATGTTTGGTGAGATCAAATTCTTTGTTGGTTTACAAGTATATCAGAGGAAGAATGGAATTTTCATTACATAGTCTAAGTATGTTGATGAAATACTGAAAACTTTTGGGATGGAAGATGCTAAACTAGTGGGAACTCCCATGGTTACTGGAAAAAAGTTATCTAAGAATTATGATGTTGCAGAAGTGAATTAGACTTTGTATAGATCCATGATTGGAAAATTGCAGTATGTTGTACATAGTAGACCAGATATTGCATTAGTTGTTGGGATTGTGGCAAGATTCTCTGCCAATCCTAAGGAGACACACATGATGGCCATGAAAAGAATTATGAGATATTTGAAAGGAACTGCTGACTATGGTCTATATTATAAGAAGGATGACAAATTTGAACTCAGAGTTTATACAGATGTTGATTGGGTAGGAAATGTAGATGATAGAAAGAGCACTAGTGGTGGAGCTTTCTTTCTTTGACAAAGATTAGTCTTTTGGACAAGCAAGAAACAAAATTGCATTTCCCAATCTATTACTGAGGCCGAGCATGTTGTTGTTGCAGTAAACTATTCAAATTTAGTATGGATAAAACAATTGTTGATAGGCATGAAAGAAGAAATCACTGAAACTGTTGTTATTTTCTGTGACAACACAAGTGCTATCAATATTTCTAAGAATCCAATGATGCACACTAAGACCAAGCACATTGCCATCAAGTATCACTACTTGAGAGAATTAGTACAAGATAAAGAAGTCTGAATGGAATATGTGAATACAAAAGAACAATTAGTAGACATATTCACTAAAGCTTTACCCAAAAAAGCTCTAGAGTATTTGAGAAGTCAATTAGGGGTTCTTCCCCTAACTGAGGCTGCCTAGACAAGCTAGGAGCACTGCATCAAATGTGCTACAACAGAATATTTGACAAATTGATGTAGAAGATTGTCACACTTTAGAGCCGGCCTAGAGTTGTGAAAAGAAGCAAATACAAGGAATCAGTCATAAGAAAGATGACAAAGGGAGAAACACTGAGCTGCACATATATTATCTACATCTGCTAGATGTATGTTTTAGTTGTTGCTTTGGCATTTTTGTCAAAGAGGGAGATGAACTGATATGATAACACATGATACTGAAAGGTAAGAAGAAGATGAACCGATGAAACTAAAGATAAGGATGATGAACTGAAATGAAGGATCAGGATAGAGGGAGATCTGAATACTTCTAATGGTCACAAAAGTGAGGCTTATAGGATTCTGAATCAGAATGAAGCTAAGGATATTATAAATAATTCTCTGATGATTAGATAAGTTTTTGGATTGGTTGGTAATCCATGTGTTATTCAGGTGATATCATATGGTGTTTCCATCAATGCCAAAGAGGGAGATTGTTGGAAATTGCAATTGAAATAATTATTGTATTGTCATTGATGTCAAACCTTAACTGGTAGGACTGTTGCTACTCAGGAAAGTAGTATATCTATTTGAGTGTTGCTAAGGGGCTAGGCAAGGTTGGTAACAATAGCACCTAAGGAAAGGTTGAGTTATCTTGATACTACAAAGTGTACTTGACTATGTTGCATAATGATGAGATAATGTATTGTTTATCTTAGTAAGACTGAAGACTAAACTGGTATGCTTAACCGAGCAAAGAATGGAAAAATCATGTTTAAGCCAAGTAATCTTAGTGTCGACTGAGTTAATATATGCCAAGAAAAATTATAGTGTCGACTGAATAATAGTTAATTACCGAGAAAGACAATGTAAGCTGAGTAAACATTTTTAGTAATAATCGAGCTTTCTACATGAAGACCGAGTGGATGATCACAGTATTGACCGAGCATCAGCAATTTTATATTTGAAGAGAATTTAATTTTGGAGCTGACATTGTTGAATTCTTGGATTATGTAAAACATGTTGACTTTATTTATTGATTGTTTGGAAGCATTAAATGCACTATAAAACATTTTATTGTAAATCTTTAAGAGCTTTGATATGATTCTAGACAAGGAGCCAAAGAACATGAAGCGGGTAGATTCAATGAATCTGACCTAACCCTAAGATCTATGAATGAGATTGAGTGGAAAAAGATGAGTTAACCTAATTGAGGAAAATATAAGGGTACCTAAGCATTTGGATATGCAAGTGCATGAGAGAACAGAGAATGCTGGAAGAGTAAAGTTTTACTAACTGTTTAAGCAGAAAAGGCTGAAGGAGAAGTGTGGTGGTTGCTTGAAGAAAAGTTTCGAGAAGATCAGAGATGGAGATGGCAAAGTTTCAAAGTTAGTAAACTAGCATTAGTGTACAGAATCAGATCTGATATTTGCAAAGTGAGTTATATATTTTCAGATAAATATTGTTGCTACTTTCTAACCATTGTAACAGTCAAAATCCTTTTAACAAAGGTTGACCTAACAGTTATATGTTAAATCCTTTGAACAAGGTTGCATTCTAATGGAGTGTATGTAAGTCCTATGACTAGGCTCACTTTTAACAGGGTGATTGAAATCCTTTAACTGGGTCACACCTGACAGTGTGTATTGTAACCTTTGACATGGTTGGCTTTTTACCGAGCTCACTTCAGAAGAGTGAAAATAATAGTAGCATGTTACAAAGTGGTTTTTCCCAAATTGGGTTTCCACTATAAAACTTGGTGTTAATACTTGTGTGAATGTTTTGGTTTGAACATTACTATGTTTTACAAGTTAAGTTACAACTGGGTAGTGAACTGCATTGTTGTATGTTTCTATTATTGAATCAGTGATGACTGAGTTTGTTTTGGTTATTGGATCTGATTTAAGGATAAGTTTTTGAGATTGTTTTATACATTAGGACTTGAGAACAACTGATTCACCCCCCCCCCCCCTCTTTGTTGTTCTAAATCATATTAATAGTAGATTATGTTAAAATTTGAATTAGGGTGAATTCTATTTAGCTCTAGCTAAGGAGATGGAGATGCTTTGAGGTAAAGGTCTATGTTGTATTACACTCATTTTTTTCATTTGTGCTTCAATACATGTTTCATTGTCTTTAGCTAGGTTTTTCTCTTTTGAAGGTTTTTACATGGTATATGTAGTGCTATCTTGTGGCATGTCTTTGATCTTTGCATTATGGATATTTTGTAAGCTTACATGCATTCTTTTCCCTCATAAGATTATGTAGGAAATGGTTTTATCAATCTGTATTATTTTCCTAACATACTTTTCTATAATTTACAATATTACATGTTTCCATGCATATTATTTTATCTCTCTTAATTCTCCTCTACCTGACATTTTATTTCCCTACTCTTTGAACTCTCTATGAGGACAAGTCGACTTTTATTTATGAGTAAATTACCTTATTTTGTGCTCCTATTCTTACACTATTTGGCTTTGGTTCTTTCCATATTTAATCTTATTTTAATATCCACAAACAATCTCAAATCCTAAGCCTTGAAACTTGAATTGTACATGTACTCATCCTAGACTAGGATAAAATCCTATACATGCACGACATGAACTCTAAAACCTATCTCATTCACAAACCTTGTATATGTACATCATAAAACTTAAACCACAAACCCTTCACCTACCTTATCAAATTGGCCACCCTCTAACTTGGTACAGTCCTTGAAATTCCAAACCCAAAATTATAGACCCAATATACATACCAAACCTAAGTCACTATTAGAAACCTCAAACCCTATAGACCACTATAATCTAGAAACCTTGAAACTACCCAAAAAGTCTCTCTCCACTCCAAACTTATCACTTCCACCTTTTAATATACTCATAATCTCTATTTTGCAATCCAACTACCCAATAGAGTAGTGTGGTATTGAGAGAAATAGTATTGAAATATTTTGAGGTTATTTGAGCTATAGTACATGAAGTATAATCCCTATTCACTTCACTAGGATCTTTACAATGAATCTATTTTATCCAATATATATTTACCCTAATAGAAGAAAGAGGTTGTATAAAAAAAGTCTAGGATAAAGGTTTAGAAGAAAAGAGAAGAATGTCAAGCACAAATAATTACAATAATTTTTTGTTGGTGTCTCCTTATTACTCCTTTGTACCCATCAAATCTCTCTCAAGAGCACCACTTCCTAGGACACAAGAGGATAATCTTATTGAATATTGTGTTCATTACACTATAGAAGAGTCTTACAATGAGTGGAAAAAATTAAGTAAAATGAATGATCTTATGTTTGAATATACATTATATATAAAAATAAATAAATATTGTATTTCCATACAAATCAAAAGGAATTTAACAAATTGTACCTACAAGAGTGGCTTCATAATGAAATCAAGATGCATGTTAGATTTGTTATCTATGAGAGTGTTATTACTGGGAAAAACTAAGTAAAATCAATGATCTTATGTATGAATATAAATCATTCATAAAATAATAAATATTTTATTTCTATACAAATCAAAAGGAATTTAACAAATTATACCTACAAGAGTGTTTTCATAATAAAAGCAGGATGCATAATTGTTAGAATTGTTGTTGCATGTGAGAGTTTTATTATTGTGTATTAAAATTATTATTGGAATATTACAATTATTTAAATCTATCTATTTGGGTCACCTCTACAATTTACTAAAGTGATTTTCACAGTTATGAATTTAATGTAGGTCAATAGATTTCAACTTTGGTGTAAGGGTCTAATCCTTGCAAAACTCTAATGTGTTATTTTCACTTCACCTTGATGCCTATGCCATGGTTAATTTGATTGACTACATTTAGAAACACCTTTGAGGAATTTGCTAAACAAGCACTTATAATGACAAGTCAAGTTAATTTTATTTTTTAATTATTATAGTAAACACTCATACAAATAAACTTTAGATGTTTTTTCAAATAGGTAATCTAGTAATAAATACTAGATAATGTATCTAATATGGTTGAAATAATAATGAGTTTAGCATATGACAAAAGGCCATGGGAAGGCAAAAATTTTAAATTTACAAGATGCAATAGTGACAGATACTAGTAAAGAGCTTGACAAAATGACACCAGAGTGATAGATTAGGTTAGTACAATCATCATCATTCAAGAACATGGCATTCTTATGGTCAATTTGAAAAAAGGAGTAGGTTTCTGCTTCCTCAAAAATAAATTTGGAAACATGCAAGACCCATATAGTACAGATTCTCAAGACCGAATTGGATCCCATTTCAGCAACATAGACATTTAAACAACTAAAAAGAGGAGGTTTTTGACATTTGTGAATTGGACGGACCTTCAAATTTGCAAAACAATGATTATCATTATAGGTGACCAAAAACAAATATAAGATAAATTTTAACTCTTTATTTAATAAATTTGTACTAGACTATAGGTCATCACATAAGCAAAGGAATTTGGAGACAATAGAAGAAGAAGGGGTTAGGGTTCAAATCAATAATATAAGTCTTAGGAAAAATGGGTACCGAGCATACTTTGGTAAAAATAAGAAAGGGAATGAGGAGGAAAAAATGCATTGCATATATAATCAAAATCTATATAATGATATAGAAATAGGACTTAGGGCTTCCACATCCAAGGACATTGAATGGATCAATGGATACTAATTCAAATAGGGCCCTCTGCAATCCAAATATTGGATCTCAAGGTGATGGACCTAGACAATAGCATGATGTCGGTCAAATCAACATTAGACCTTAAGAAAAACAAAGAAAAAACCCTTCAAGTCTCATAAAAGTTAAAAAGAGATGCAAAAAGAGGTAGTTGGATAAGAAATATGAGAATGACAACAAAATAAAGATGACCCTATAATGGAGATGTAAAGAGCTAAATGATGGGGACATAAATCTACTCCAAAAACCACTGCAACAAGTCCATAAGTAAAGGACAATATTGGTACAACAAAGATCTATTAACATCACATTTCCTAAAATATTCTACAAGACCAAGTCCATGACCTTTGTCAACAAGACTTAATTTGTAAGATTTAGAGCCTTACTCTAGATTTAGAGCTTTTAAAATTTCTGTAGTTTGAAGAATTGGTAGGGGTTTTATAGTTTTTTACCTAGACAAGTCAAACCAAATATTTTTGGTTCTTTTTCATTCTAAATAAGAGAGAGATGTTGTGTATAAAATTAAATCATGTTTATTCAAAGGGTCTAGACTATGTATGCAACCATGGTCTCCAAATTTTCAAGCTTAGAATCTTGAAGTTAGATTTGTCTTGGTTGGGGTTCAATTTCATTCTCTTCCTCTTGAGTATAGAGAACTCAATATCATTCAAGAAATGGAAAATCATATAGGAACCTTTACTAAGCATGTTATGGATTTCTTAAGAGACCCTTCCAACCCCGTTCAAGTTTGTATTTTGTTGGATATTTATTAAAAAAACCCAAGCCAAATTCATATAACCTATAAATTTGGCAAGTGGTCTCAAGAATTTTTTTGGAATATGCACAAAATGTATGTGTTGAATGTCATTCTTTAGACCATATTAGTTCATTATGCCCCATCCTGAAGGAATTCAAAGAGTATGATGTTAATCTACATCAATCACCTATATCTAGTACTAAAACACATTCAGATCCTCCACATAATATGATGGTTGATACAATCATAAATGCTTAAAAAGGTAAAGATATGGGGAATGTGCTACATGAAAAGTTTGAAATGTCTAAGGACATAATCTTCGTCAATAGGGTTTTATCGCTCTTAGGAAATAATAACTTGTATATTAATCATGGTTCTTCATCTAGGTAGTTGTTATTTCTTAACAAGAGAGGAAACTCAACCATCATCTCATAAAATTCTTTAAGACAAATTGAGTCTATTTTGTGACACCTAATGTCTTCCAAACAATCAATGCAGATTTCCCTTACACCAAGGTTGAAGATTCTCAGTACTCTAGCAAATATATTCCCTTAGTAAAAATTAGTATCTCAAGTAGAATTAGATATCACAACCATCACAAATTCTTAAAGGGAAGGATTTTATCACATTAAGACACTATGTGTCAATTAGGGAGAACTCATAGAGAAATTTGAAGTGTTGGCTAAGAAACTTCTCTTCTTAGTAGCTTCAAAGTTAATTGATGAAATAGTACAAGAGGTTTTTTGTGAGAAAGGAGAATCTTATTCCTTTTTATAAATCCAACCACAAACAACCTTTTCTCATGAATAACATGAAGGAAAACATATGGATATTGAAGCACAAAAAATCAATTGGATCCATTAAAAACTTGGAAGTGCTAACTGAGGAGCTTCTTTTATCAACAAGATCAGACTTTTATGATGAAATAATAGATGATGTCCTTTTCAAGAATGAAGAGGTATATCCCTCCCAAGAAAGCCACCCACAAACATATTTTATTCAAGAAGAGCCTGAAGAAAATAACTGGGAGGATAAACCACATAAAACATTTGGGTTTGATTTCTATCAACTTTTAGAAAAGAAGACTCTGGGGAAAAGAGGGAGAAAACCTAAAGCTTCCAAGTTAATGGATGAAATATAGACAAGAGTACATACCACTCTAGATGGTAGATTCTTAGTTAATAAAAGGCTCTAGAGGGCATGTTTCTCTCCTTGAATACAATAAAAATAATTTCATGGAATGTAAGAGGTATTAACACTTTTTAAAAGTGATCCAAACCAAATGTCAACTTGATGTTTGTGGGGTGGACATTATCCTATTGCAAGAAACTAAATTATCACAATAAATATATGAGGCCTCATTATTAAAATGAGAAAAATGGTCTTCACAACATGTTCCAGCTCAAGGGGCTTCAAGTGGCTTAGTAACACTTTGGATCCAAAAAATAGTGTCCATGGAGATAATAGAAGAAACCAATAACTTGTAGTTAACAAATGTGGTAAACTTTGAGTTGAAGTTTGAGTTAATCAATGTTTATGGACATACAACTACTCATGAAAAATCATAGTTATGAGAAACATTAACAAATGCCATCCATAAATTAGGTGATGAAAAGGTCATACTGGTAGGAGATATCAGCACCATAGTCGTACTTCATAAAAAATAAGGAGGATTTGCCTACCACATAAAACAATGGAAAACTTTAGTTCCTTCATTTTAGACAATGCACCTAAGGATATTGTGCCTCCCAAGGGTAAATTCACATGGACAAATATAAGGATGTATTTTATACAAATTATAGAGAGACTTGATAGGTTTCTAGTCTCACAAAATTAGTTGGTAGCAACCTTTAACATATCCTCATAAATTGTCCCACTCGTCAACTCATATCATTATGCAATTTCCCTTTATTTAAAAAGTCTAAAATCTATAATGGTACATAAATCATCATTCAAATTTGAAAAAATGTGGTTTTGACACCCACACTTTCTCCCTCTCCTTAGCCAATGCTAGATAAGTGCACCCTTTTAGGGAGGCACAAAGATGTTCCAATTCTACAAAAAGATTCATTATGTTAAAGATCAAATTAAAGTCTGGAATGTGCAAGTTTTTAAAAATATCTTCATCTAAAAACATGAAATAGCTAAGGAACTTGATAAAGTACATGAGTTTATTATTCAACATGGACTAGATTTGAACACTTTTTCTAAATAGAAAGATCTACAACAAAAATGGGAAGAATTAGGAAAAGTAGAAGAAATTTATTGACATCAAAAGTATAGAAAACTTTGGTCAAGGGAAGGAGATAGTAACAAAAAGTACTTTCACACTTCAGCCTAGATTAAAAGAGTAACTGAATCAATACTTTTTATTAAATCTGCCACATTGGGAAAAGGTATTACAAATGCTAACGAGATTCAAGATGAAGGGGGTCAAGTTCTTTACAAATCTCCTTTCCTCAATAGGGAGTCAAGTAGCACAACCAATCCAAGAGGAACAAGATCTGCTAACAACAAGCTCGAATGTTATTTATCAAGAAGATAATCAAAGTTTAATGAAGCCTTTCACATTAGAAGAACTAAGGAAGGTGATGTTCTCATTCCCACTAGATAAAGCATCAGGCCTAGACATGTTTATAATGTTATTTTATCAAAAGTGTTGGGATGTCCTAGGGTTTGATCTTCTCCAATCATTAGAAGAATCAAGGAAAAATGGAAAAATGTTGAACAATTTTAATGTAAAAAACATTATAATATTGCCAAAGATGAATTAGCCTAAAACTTTTGTTGAGTTTAGGCCCATATCATTGTGTAACACAATGTATAATTTTTTTACAAAGCTAATCTATTTGTGGCTTCAAAACCTCATCTCCAGAATCATATCATCAAAACAAGGAGGTTTTGTTCCAGGTAGAGAAATAGTTGAAGCTGCATTCATAGCACATGAAGTGCTTCATTCAATCAAAAATAATAATCTTGTTGCATTAATTGTTAAGATCGACATGATGAAAGCATATGATAAGGTAAATTGGATCCTTCTAATAAAAGCACTACATAAATTTGGTTTCTAGAATAAATGGTAAAAATATATACTATATCTTCTTTTAGGAGCCAAATTTTCAATTATAATTAATGGATCACCTTCGGGGTTCTTTAGTGTCACACAAGGAGTACGATAGGGATATCCTTTATCCCCTTTCCTCTTTATAATTATGGTTGAAGCATCTAGAAAATTAGTTAAGGACATACGTAATAAACTGTTAGATAACTGAGAGGGGGGGTGAATCAGTTAATTCCAATTATCATACAGTCCCAAACTCCTAGATGCATATATTGAAACTTTTTCAAACAAATAATCAACTCAGTAAGATAGCAATAACAATCTTTCAGTTCATTTACCGAATACCAGTAAAATCAATATTGTGTTTATCGATTAATCCAAAATATGAAATGTGTAAAGTAAACTATCAATCCAATCTCATCAAATAACACATAACACAAGGATTTTAACATGGAAACCCTGCTAAGGGAAAAACCACCTAGGACCGGTAACCCAAAATATTTCACTCTTCTAAAGTGAGCTTGGTTAGGAGCCAACCCTGTTAAAGGTTACAATGCACATTGTAAGGTGTGACCTGGTTAGAGGATTTATCACTAACAGTTTACTCTTGACCAACATTCACTATGGGGTCAAAAAGAAAACCATCAACATTCATGAAATGTCATATTGAAATACAAATAAGACTGTTAAGTCCACTCGGTTAAGAGATTTAGCTATAACAATGGCTAAACTAATACAGTAGTGATTTGATTAAAATACAACTAAGATAGCAAATTTTCAGATCTAAGCTAAGCTCATAATACCTCCTCTGATCAATAATCACTTCAATCCTTCATCATAATTAGCTTGGTCAATAATACTCTGACGTTTGGTTATGCCTGCAACTCTACTCAGCTATCTGTAACAAGTTTGATCAGTGGTGCATGAAAACATCCTTTCACGTAATTTCTCCTACAGATACAATAAGCTCCAGACTCAATAATCAATCTCATGTCTCTTTAAATAGATGTCATAAACCATTTTCATCTCATCCATTAGATTTTGCCTCTTAATCTCCATCATCCATTTTGTCACTTCAATCTTCCTTGACAGATGTGTCTCTAACACATTTCATCCTTCTCCATTTGATCATCTCTAAATTTTGTCAGTCGTTAGATCCTCATAACAAACTTTATCTTTTACCTCAAAATCATACACAATTTGCTAGCTCATCAATTTTTTTGGTTGTTATAACATTTAATTGTTTTCTCTTACTCAGTTAATACAAAAATGTGTCGGTGAATACTAACTCGGTTATTACTCTCACTCGGTATACACTGCATTGGCTCGGTGTATACAAAAATCTTTAATTACCGACCACATTAAATTGTGCAATTCTGATCTTCAATACATAACAAATTAATGTAATACAATCAAGTGAACTAAATGATGCCACAGACTCATCAATAAGTTACCTAATTTAAACCTTAGCCATATATCCATATTCATCTCATCTTCATGTAGATATCTCTTACCTTTACCATTTTATTTCTTCAGATGTTTGTAACTATCATGATAAGTATAGTCAAAACTAGTTGACATCAATGACAACATATTGACTAATTTAATTACCTTACATAACACTTTAGCAACTTGGTGATCTCTAATCATTGTCTTTCACTTGTCCATTCAGTTCATTAGGTTATTCAATCACTTGTAGATTATCAATCTCTCCCTTTGGTTGATGGCAACACAATATGAAATATGCCATAAAAAACCAAACATCTGTACTACAACTCTATCAGTAAATGTTGTAGCTCAGTAAGCTCTCCCTAGCTTGATCATTCAAAATATGTTTAATCACTACATAGCATCTCAACATTTCAGTAGACTCTCCTTGCAGATTTGATCTTCTTCTTCTTTTTTGATACTTCTCTCCTACTGGATAGATTTTAGACTTTTCTCTCCCGTCTTTGTGTTCTCTCTAACTAATATTTCATTGAATCTTTCTCTCCCCTTTACAAAAATGCCAAAAAGAATAAACAACTCTCCAATAGCCAAAATATATCCATTTTTTGGTTCAGATAATGTACCTAAATGTACAAATATATAATTTTCCTATTCCAGCTTTCACAACCTTAGGAAACCTAAAGTGTGAACAATTTTTCATCAACATCATTTGATTTTCTGATAAAGTATAGGTTGATGCAACCTCCTGATCACCTTAGTGACTGATAGATAGGGGATGGACCCCTAGTCTACTCCTCAAGTACTCAAATGTATCCTTCGATAAGAGTTTAGTAAATATGTCTACAAGTTGCTCTTTAGATTTCACAAACTCTAATTTCACTTGCTTTTCTTGTACTTGTTCCCTCAAATAGTGATACTTAATAAATATATGCTTGGTCTTAGCATGCATCACTAGATTCTTGAAAATGTTTATAGCACTTGTGTTGTCACAATATATAATCCTTGGATCGGTGATCTTCTCATTCATGCCTTTCAAAAGTTGTTTTATCCATGCAATATTTGAACAATTAGCAGTAGCAACAACATATTATGCTTCGATAGTAGACTGATAAATACATGCTTGTTTCTTACTTATCCAAGTAACTAACCTTTCTCCTAAAAAGAATGCTCCACCAGTTGTGCTCTTTTGATCATCAATATTTCCAGCTCAATCTATGTCAGTGTAAACTTGTAGTTCAAAATTGCCTTGTTTCTTATACCATAAACCATAATTCTCTGTGTTCTTCAAGTATCTTAGAATCCTCTTAACAATAGTCATATGTGATTCCTTAGGATTAGTAGAAAATATTGCTATAATCCCAACAAAATGTGCAATATCCAGTCTACTATGCACAACATACATCAGTTTTCCAATCATTGCTCTATATAAAGTCTAATTTACCTTGGGTGACTGATCATCATTTGTCAATTTGCATCCTGTGACCATCGGTGTACCTACTAGTTTTGAATCTTCCATTCCAAAAGTCTTCAATACTTCTTTGATGTACTTTGATTGTGTTATGAATATCCCTTTATCTTGTTGTGGAATTTGCAATCCTAGAAAGAATTTAATCTCTCCAAACATTGACATCTCAAATTCCTTTCTCATTTCAACAGCAAATGCTTTGCAGAGATTATCATGTCCTCCAAATATAATATCATCAACAAATATTTCAGCAATAAGAATATTGTCATCAGTTTCTCCTTTCAAATACAAATTTCTATTATCACTTGTCCTCACAAATCCAATACTAATAAGATAAGCATGCAGCCTTTCATACCATGCTCTTGGTGCTTGCTTCAGTCCATACAGTGCTTTGTGCAATTTACATACCATGTTCTGCTTATTTGTATCAACAAAACCTTCAGGTTGTTCAATATAAACCTCTTCCTCAAGTATTCCATTCAAGAATGTAGATTTAACATCTATTTGATATACTTTAAATCTTTTGTGTGCAGCATATGTTAGTAGTATTCTAACTCCTTCAAGTCTAGCAACTAGTGAAAAAGTCTCACCATAGTCTATACCTTCTTCTTGTGCATATCCTTTACAAAAAAGTCTTGATTTGTTCCTAGTGACTTCACCATTCTCATTCATCTTGTTTCTGAATATCCATTTGGTTCCAATTACATTTTTATCACTCAGTCTTGGTACCAATGTCCATTTTTTGTTTTTCTCTATCTACTTAATTTCTTCATTCATGGCTTTAATCCATTCCTCATTCTCAAGTGCATCTCTAACATTTTTAGCTTCAAATTCACAAACTAAACATGTGTTATGTCTCAACTTACTTTGTGTCATCATGCCATATTGCTTGTCTCCAATGATTTGGTTTTGTGGATGGTGTCTTTTCACAAATTTAGCCAATACTTTCTCTCTTCTCTGTTCATCAGTTAGTGCAGGTTCAATTTCTTCATCAGTAGCAATTTCTTGATTCTCAGTGTCTATAGGCTGATGTTCAGTGTCTTTATCCTATTTCTTGATAGCTTCTACTTGTCCCTCAAGTAGAGGGTCATGTAACTCAATGAATGTATATCTACCGTAGTTATCTGGTTCTTTCCTACTTTCTTCATCATTTTTCTCAACAAACTCATCAACTTTCACATTAGCAATTTCAATCATTTTGTTAGAAACCTTATTCAAACATTTGTAAACTTTTCTCTTAGTAGAATATCCCAAAAATATTCCTTCATCACCTTTAGAATCAAATTTTCCCTTTCTATCATCTTTCAGAATGTAACTTCTACTTCCAAAAATTTTGAAATAACTTACATTAGGTGTGTATCCAAACCATAACTCATAAGGTGTCTTGTTTGAATCTTTCTTCAGTTGTACTTGGTTCAATGTGTATACAACAGTGCTAACAGCTTCTCTCCAGTACATTTGTGCAACATATTTCTCAATCATCAATGTTCTAGCACAATCAATAATGGATCTATTCCTTCTTTCAGCAATACCATTCTGTTGTGGTGTTCTCGGTGTAGAAACCCATATTTTAATTCCATGCTCATTACAAAAGTTAGTGAATTCATCAAAAATAAACTCACCTCCTCTATTAGATCTTAAGAATTTTAACTCTTTTCCACTTTCCTTTTCTACTTTAGCTTTATACCATTTAAATTTTTTGAAAGCTTCAGATTTCTCTTTCAAAAACATAACTATCATCATCCTAGAGTAGTCATCAATAAATAGAACAAAGTATTTATCACCGTAATAGCTTTGAGTTCTCATAGGACCACATAAGTTGGTATGAACCAAATCCAAAATAGCTTTAGATGAGTAGGTCTTGCTCTTAAAACTAGATTTTGACATTTTTCCCATTTGACATTGTTTGCACATGACATGGTCAAGTTTAGATAAGCTTGATAAACCTCTTACTCTTCTTTTCTTACTGATCTTAACCATGTTGTCAAAATTCACATGAAACAACCTTTTATGCCACAACCACACCTCTTCGGTTCTAGCCATTAAACAAGAATTTTTAGCATTGTCAAGATAAAATAGATTACCTTTAGATTGTTCACTAGTATCGACCAAATTTCATGTTTCATCATAGATCTTCACCTTTCTACTTTCAAATGCAACTCGGAGACTTGAGTTATTCAACTATGCTACACTTAACAAATTATAGTTAAGTCCCTTTACCCAATATGCATTTTCACATTTAATCTTATTGTTCAACATGATAGATCCTTTTCCTTTCACTTGACAAGGTCTATCATTACCCATCTTAACAGATCCTCCATTATATTATTCAAGATATTCAAATTTATCCTCATCACCAGTCATATGATGTGAACAACCACTATCAATAATCCATGTATCATTCTTTCTAACTTTAGAAATAAGTGTTATTTCTACATACCTTTCTTCTTCTTCTAAATATTATTTCAAAGCTATGAATACCACCTGAATGTCTTCATCAGTGTCGGTGTTGGTTCAACATCATCATCATCTCCAAAAAGGTAACATGCCTTCTTGCCTTTGTCTTTGTAGTCTTGGTTTTTTCTTCTATCATAATGTCGGTTGCCTCTATGATCTCGGTTATTTCTTCTGTCATTCTTCTTATCACCAGATCGGTCATTTTCTTTGTCATCATCTTTCCTGTGAGGACATCTAGCTTCAATATGACCAATTTTTTTACAGTTAAAACATGCTAGATGTAATTTTCCTTTATACCTTCCTTTACCTTTCTGCAGCCTCTGAGCCATAAGTCCTTCAAGTTCATCAAGTCTATCTTCATCATTGTCACTGTAACTTTCATTTCTTATCGTATGTTTACTACTTGATTTTCCAATTTTTAAAGATGACATAAAAGCAGACTCAACACCCAATATAATATTGTTATCATAGTTATTTATCTCAAAAGTAGTCAATTTACTGATCAAACTATCAAGTGTAAGAACATTACCCAATGCAGATCTCATTTCATGTATTGCACATATTCTAATAGCATAGATTGCCAGCAAGGTTATGAGAATTTTACTCACAATAGTGTCTTCATCAATAACTCCTCCTGCTTCTTGGATAGCATTGACAACCTCCTTGATTTGGTTATTGTACTGTGAAATTTTTTCACCTTCTTTCATCTTCATGTCATCAAATATTCCTCTTAGGCTTTTAGCTCTTGCTCTCATCACATTCACATCTCCTCCATAGACTAGTTCCAGTTTGTCCCAGATTGCTTTTGTTGAAGTACATGCTTTGATAACTTCAAATTTTGCATCAGATAGGGCAACAACAATCTCTATCATTGTCATGTTATGTTCATGTCTATCTATCAACTGATCAACTGTCAAAGGTCCAATATATGGTTGTATGTACTCATTAGTCTGGTAAAATACTGTATATTCTCCAATTCCAGATATGTGAAACCTCATTCTGCTTTGCCATGTTGTGAAGTTATCTTTGTTCAGCTTTGGCACCTCTCTCTTATACATCTTGTGATCTTTATTTCAAATCTTTCAAACTTCCTTTTCAAGCACACAAGCTCTGATACCAATTGTTAGATAACTAAGAGAAGGGGGGGGGGGGTGAATTAGTTAATTCCAGTTATCCTATAGTCCCAAACTCCCAGATGCATATATTGAAACTTTTTCAAATAAATAATCAACTCGGTAAGATAGCAATAACAATCTTTCAGTTCATTTACTGAATACCAGTAAAATTAATGTTGTGTTTACCGATTAATCCAAAATATAAAATGTGTAAAGTAAACTATCAATCCAATCTCATCAAATAACACATAACACAAGGATTTTAATGTGGAAACCCTGCTAAGGGAAAAACCACCTGGGATCGGTAACCCAAAATATTTCACTCTTTCGAAGTGAGCTCGATTAGGAGCCAACCCTGTTAAAGGTTACAATGCACACTATAAGGTGTGACCTAGCTAGAGGATTTATCACTAATAGTTAACTCTCGACCAACATTCACTATGGGGTAAAAAATAAAACCATCAATATTCATGGAATGTCATATTGAAATACAAATAAGAGTATTAAGTCCACTTAGTTAAGAGATTTAACTATAACAATGGTTAAACTAATACAATAGTGATCTGATTCAAATACAACTAAGATTGTAGATTTTTAGATCTAAGCTAAGCTCATAATACCTCCTTTGATCAATAGTCACTTCAATCCTTCATCATATTCAGCTCGGTCAATAATTCTCTAATGCTCAGTTATGCCTGCAGCTCTGCTCCGTTTTGTCTGTAACCAGTTTGATCAGTGGTGCATGAAAAATTCCTTTCACATGATTTCTCCTATAGATCCAATAAGCTCTAGACTCAATAATGAATCTTATGTCTCTTTAAATAGACATCATAAACTATTTTCATCTCATCCATTAGATTTTGCCTCTTAATCTCCATCATCCATTTTGTCGCTTCAAAATTCCTCGATAGATGTGTCTCTAACATGTTTCATCCTTCTCCATTCGATTATCTCTAAATATTTTCAATCATTAGATCCTCATAAAAAACTTTATCTTTTACCTCAGAATCATACGCAATTTGCCAGCTCATTAATTTTGTTAGTTGTTATAACATTTAATTATTTTATCTTACTCGGTTAATACAAAAATGTGTCGGTGAATACTAACTATTGGAAACTGCAATTGAAACAATTGTTGTATTGTCATTGATGTCAAACCTTAATTGGTAAGATTGTTGCTACTTAGGAAAGTACTATATCTATTGTATTGTTGTGAAGGATTGGGGCAAGGTTGGTAACAATAGCACCTAGGGAAAGGTTGAGTTATCTTGATATACAAAGTGTACTTGACTATGTTGTACAATGATGAGACAATGTATTGTTTATCCTAGTAAGACTGAAGACTAAATTGGTAGGCTTGACCAAGCAAAAATGGAGAAATCATGTTTAAGCCGAGTAATGTTAGTGTCGACCAAGTTAGTGTATGCCGAGCAAAATTCTAGTGTTGACCGAACAATAGTTAATTGTCGAGAAAGACAGTATAAGCCGAGGAAACATTTTTAGTAATGACCGAGCTTTCTACATGAAGACCGAGTAGTTGATCACAGTATTAACTGAGCATCAACATTTTTATATTTGAAGAGAATTTAGTTTTGGAGCTGACATTGTTGAATTCTTGGATTATGTAAAACGTGTTGACTTTATTTATTGATTGTTTGAAAGCATTAAATGCATTGAAAAATGTCTTATTGTAAATCTTTAAGAGATTTGAGACGAAGTCGAAGAACATGAAGCGGGTAGATTCAATGAATCTGACCTAACCCTAAGATCTATGAATGAGATCGAGTGGCATAAGATAAGTTAACCTAATTGAGGAAAGTATTAAGGGAACCTGAGCATTGGATATGCGTGTGCATGGGTGAAAAAGAGAATGCTAGAAGATCAGTAATGTTTTATTGACTGTATAAGCAGAAAAGGCTGAAGGAGAATTGTGGTGGTTGCTTGAAGAAAAGTTTTGAGAAGATCAGAGATGGAGATGGCAAAGTTTCAAAGTCAATAAACCAACATTAGTGTACGGAATCAGATCTGATATTTGCAAAGTGAGTTGTATGTTTTTCAGATCAATATTGCTGCTACTTTCTAACCATTGTAACGGTCAAAATCCTTTTAACAGAGGTTGACCTAACAATCATATGTTAAATCCTTTGAACAAGGATGAATTCTAATGGAGTGTATGTAAGTCCTATAACAAGGCTCACTTTTAACAGGGTGATCGAAATCCTTTAATCGGGTCACACCTAACAGTGTGTATTGTAACCTTTAACAGGGTTGGCTTTTAACCGAGCTCACTTCAGAAGAGTGAAAATAATAGTAGCATGTTAAAAAGTGGTTTTTCCCACATTAGGTTTCCACTATAAATCCTTGTGTTAATACTTGTGTGAATGTTTTGGTTTGAACATTTCTGTGTTTTACAAGTTAAGTTACAGCTGGGTAGTGGACTGCTATGTTATATGTTTCTATTATTGAATCAATGATGACTGAGTTTGTTTTTGGTTATTGGATCTGATTTAAGGAAAAGTTTTTAAGTTTGTCTTATACATCAGGACCTAAGAACAACTGATTCACCTCCCCTCTCTATTATTCTAAATCATATTAACACTAACTTGGTTATTACTCTCACTCGGTATACACTGCATTGGCTTACTATATACATAAATCTTCAATTACCGACCACATTAACTTGTTCAATTCTGATCTTCAATACATAAAAAAGTCATGTAATACAATCAAGTCAACAAAATGATGTGATAGACTCATCAATAAGTTATCTAATGTAAACCTTAGACATATCTCCATATTCATCTCATCTTCATGTAGATATCTCTTTCCTTTACCATTTTTCTTCTTTAGATGTTTGTAACTACCATGATAAGTATAGTCAAAACTATTTGACATCAATGACAACATATTGACTGATTTAATTGTGTTACATAACACTTTAGAAATTCGGTGATCTCTAATCACTGTCTTTCACTTGTCCATTCAATTCATCAGGTTATTCAATCATTTGTAGATTATCAATAAAGGACTATGGCAAGGTGTACATATTATACATACATGCATTTCCATTACTTATACTCTATTTTCTGATGACACATTATTATTTGGAAAAGAAACCCTCTAAGAAAGTAAATAGACTAGACAATTTCTAGATTTATATTCTATAGCACATCTAGATAAAAGATACATGCACATAAATCAAAGATATCTATTTTAAATTGCAAGGCTATAGTTAAAAGGAAAATTATTAAGATTCTAGGCTTCCAGTTGGAAAATCTTCCTTATACATACTTAGGAATCTCTTTATTCATGGGGTCAAGCAAGACATTTTACTGGTCAAAAGTCATATATGGGAACAAATTCAGAGTCTCTACATGGAAAGCAAGATGGTTAACACTGTCAGGCCACATTCTGCTAATAAAATTAGTTCTATCAACAATCCCTAATTATTTCATTGTAGTCCTCAAAGCTCCAAAACTAGTTGTAGACCATATTGAAAAACTAATAAGGAGTTTCCTATGGAGTGGAAAAATAAAAATATTCATTTGATTTCCCTTGAAGGCATGTCTACAAAAAAACTGAAAGGAGGAGTTGGCCCACACAATGTATCCAAATGAAACTTAGCTTTTGGGGGTAAGCTAGTTTGGTAGATATACTCAAAATATAAGTCCCAGTGGTGCAAGCTTATGCAAGCCAATACTTGGAAAATCAATACCCCACTAGAATATTCATAATATACAATCCCCCAAATGGATCTAAAATTTTTATGATGTCTAGTATGCAAGTTATTACTTCATACATCTCATGGGAAGTACACAATGGTGAATTAGCTCACTTTTGGAATGATTCATGTAATGGACTTCCCCCATTGAAGGATATTTAATAATTACAATAAAAAATCCCAACATTATCACAACAGTGGGGTACAATATTGATAGACTATGTACATTCAGTAGATGTGGTAATAGGAAGAGCAATATGGAAAGATTTCAATAACATGCAGATTTGAATGGATAAAAAAAACATTGCATCACATTTTAGCTGAGAGAGTAGTCTTCATGTCAAACAAACTTGATAGAGCCATCTAGGAATTGTTAGAGAATGGATGTTTTATAGTTAAACAAGGTCATAAATATTCTCTTAACACAGATCTGCAAACACAATCACAAAGTGCCTACTCTATTAAAATAAGATGATCACACCAAAAACATGGAGCTTTGCATGGATAGTATTATGCAAGAGGGTTTTAACAAGTGATAGAATATCAATATTAGGTGTTGCAAGACCTTTTAAATACATCCTATATATCAATGAGGAGATATAATATGTTGATCATCTCTTTACAATGCCCCTTCACCTAATCTTGCTAGAAATATATATTATTAAAAATTAGTTTTTATATCCCCTTGGCAAAAATAGTTTGGGAATTCTTTCAAGGATGACCACCATTACATAAAGAATCCTATTTTGCATGCATCTGGTGCATAATACTAGCCATAGTAATCCAGTCTATATGGTGGGAGCATAATAAGCATATTTTCAAGAAAATTTCTTCTCCAGCTCCAGTGGTTCAAAGAATCATTGAAAAATCCATTTCAGAAGCAATCAATGCATATGTTCAAAATTATAAAAATTGTATATCTCTCTTCACATCTTGGGATGACATTATATTAAAAATATGGCAAGGAATAAACTTACCATTTACCCTAAGGAAAAATTTAATAGGAGATCCATTAAATGGGTTCCTCCAATCCTAGATTTCCTCAAACTCAACTTTCATGGTGCATCAAGAGGAAATCTAGGGGTGTTTGGAGATGGATATTTCATTAAAGATTCGAATAGGGTATTGAAGGTATCTAGATTTTTTTCTCTCCCATCAAACACACATAGCATAGCATAATCACTAGTACTCTTGCATGGTGTAATGCTTGTTAGGAGTCTATGTGTTTCTAATATTCATATTGAAGGGGATTCACTAGTAATCATAAACGAATATAAGGAAAGGAATTTCCATAACTAGAGATTGAAATAAATTCTTCAAAGTGTTTCATACATGCTAGATAAGTTTACAATAGTTCATATATCATATACATATAGATAAGGGAATAGGTTGGTAGATCAATTGGCAAACATGGAATATCAGAAGAAAGAAATCATTTTAACAAAGAATGATGTATTGATCCATGAATACTCAAATTTGGGTATAAACATTCAAAACTCTTAAATTATCCCATGTTACACAAGAAGGTAACAAGGAGGCAAACAAATTATCCAATGTGGCAATTGTAGACACCTAATTTGTCCCATCACCTAGATGCACGATATCTTTAATTAATTAAATGATCTTTAATATTTAATTAATATGTTTCATTCTTCTAATTAAATTCAAATTATTATTTCAATTCAATTTCACATAATTGAATAATTTTAATTATTTAATATTCATCTTAATATCTTAAAATTATTCTTATAATATTAATTAAATAATTTTTATTATGTAATTAATTCATTTTCTCAATCTTTGATTAAATAATCATTTTTATTTAATTAAATTAGCGTTCCTCAGTCTTTTAACCACAACTAAATAATTATTTAATTTACTAATGGTTCCTTCTATAATTAAATAAATGATTGTTTATTTAATTATTTCTTTTTCACAAAGCTAACTAGGTCTACTAAAATTTATTCTCTCTCATGCACAACTAAATGAGTTTTTAATTATTCAATGGTGATTTTATTCCTTCATTCAAACCTTTGCAACTCCCACTAACTAATAGTTCAACTTTTCAATCAAGTCAATCTTCTAATTCATGCAATCAGTCACATATTCAATTTTTTGTTATGCAATTAGTTATCAACCAATCAACCAAGTTATATATCCAATCAGGTCTGTCATGCAGTTAGTCAGCTAATAATCAGTCTAAATAATCAATCCAATCAATCTTGTTACAATCAATCCTATCCATTCATCATCAGTCAGTGCCCCTTAATTATAACCATCCATTGGAATGTTGAATTCTATAAAATGAAGGCGATTCTTCATTATTTTCTAACCACAATTCTGAAATCTTGTGCTATCATATCAAGGATAAAATCTAAGAGTCTACATCACAAAGGAGAGAAACAAGAACAAAATATAGGTGATACTTGAATTGATTTATTTTGATTATTTTATGATGCATTTATAATGTTTTGTCTTTCTTTCTTGAAGGAGTGGAGTATATGATGCTTAGAGTAGGATCTTTTTTGGTTGGATCCCCTAATCTCTTTGTAGGTACTGTTTATGCTAAGATTTTACCTCCCCACTTTTTCTGAACTCGACATGAACATACTTTTATTTTTCTGATTTTGGAGTGTTTTTAAGTTTTTACATATACATATTCTTTCAACACAATTGTTGGTAAATCAATCCAATTGATAGATTATGCACCATAATTTTTTAATTTATATACATGTTTTATCTTTATTATGGCTCTGTATTTTTGTGTGTTTTGTATTTTTGGTGTGTTGCAAATGATTTGATGCAATGGACAACCAAAAAACACAATTGCTAGCATTAGAAATGTAATAGTTATTTTCCAATATGCATGGTGCAGGAGCACCCTTCTATAGGGCTCCCACCAATAACATTTTGTTGTGAAATGCTTCTTGATGAAGCCATGTAATTATAATAAGAGCCTTAGAGCTTTGTGTGTGTGTGTGTGATCCTAGTTTGGATCCTAGAGTCACAGTCTAGCTTAGTTTTGTGAATACTCAGGGACTTAGTGGATGATGTCATCCTGATGTCACCTGGTCCTAGGAATGTTAAAAGTCCAAAAGAGAGGGTTTGAGTTTATTTGGCACATTTGTGCATTGGAGAAGGCCTTATTGATGAACTACAACTAATTTAGAACCAAAATGAAGAATCTGTAATTCAAGATTACTGAGGAGTTGATGATTAGATATGCAAGATGATTAAATCAGTATTATGTCGTCATTGATGTCAACTAGCTTGACAGTACTTATCTTGTAAGTTACTATACCAACACATCTGAAGGAAGGTGAAAGAGATGAAGAACAGAAATATCTACATGAGGAAGATGTATATGACAGATGAGGATAAGGAATACACTGAGTAACTTGTTGACGAGTCTATGACTTGATGGAATTGACTTTATTATGTTTCATTCATCTATGATGAAGAATAGAGTTGAAAGACACAAAGCAGTGTTGTCAATAAATAAAGCATTTCAGTATACACTGATGAAGTGTAGTGTATATCGAGCACAGTATTAATTGAGCTTGTGTTCACCGACACATTTCTTTGTTAACCGAGAAAAATAGAAAGGAATTAAATGATCATTTTAGCCAATAAAGTGATGAGTTGGAAAGTGTATGAAATCAAGGCAACATATAATGTTTGTTATGAAGATCAATGGCTAACATAAATCAAAAGGATCTAATGGAGCAGATTGAAACATGTTACTGACACATCAGCCGAGGAAGCTTAAAGCAGCAAAATCTATGAATATGATTAAGTGGAAAAATCTGATGTTGGAAAAGAAAATGATTTACTCATCTATATAAGAGACATTGGTTTCATTATGAAACGGATGCCAGAAGAAGAAGATACTGCAAAATAATCATGTGGAGAAGTTTTTCTAATCATACTGGTTAATAAGAACCGACCTGTAGAATAGTTACCAAGCTACAAAGAGTTATTACCAACAGACAGTAAGTTGATACAGTATTGAATCTAAAGTGTTATATTGGTCAGAAATATTTGAATGAGCTAAACATTGATCTGTAAACTGTAAACTGAAGTTGTATTTAGGCAGATAATTTACAGTTACATATTTAACCATTGTACATAGTCAAATCTCTTAACCGAGTGGACTATGAAAGTCTTTTGATGTTTCATTCATAGAGTGAACATTGTTATCTTGTCAACCCTAGAGTGACTGCTAGTTGGACGATAACTTCTGGTCTAAAATCCTCTAACAAGGTCACACCTAACAGTGTGTTTGTAAACCTTTAACAGGGTTGGGTCTTCACCGACCTTACCTCAGAAGAGTGAACATTTTTTGGTTGCCAGTCCTAGGTGGTTTTTCCCTTTACAGGGTTTCCACATTAAATCTCTTGTGTTATGTGTAGATTGTGATATTTGTTTGTGATCATACTTTGCATATTACATGTTAGATTAAATTGGTAATTATTATAGAGTTTATATTGTCAATCGGTAAATACATAGACAGTGAAAGTATTTTATGTTTACCGACTTGTAGAAGTAGTAGAATTGTTTTGGATTATACATTTTGATTTGGGACACCAAATAACTGATTCACCCCCTCCTAGTTAGTCTAACAATTGGTATCAGAGCTTTGGTTGCTTAGAACAAAGTTTTAAGGACTTCAACAAAAAGGTCTCAAGATGTATAAGAGGGAAGTGCCAAAGCTGAACAAAGATAACTTCGTAGTATGGCAAAGCCGGATGAAGTTGCACATATCTAGAATTGGGAATTCTGCACTAGAATTGATGGAGAATGGCTACATTGAACCAACACCAGGTCCCCTAACTCTTGATCAATTGAATGATAGGCATGAACATAATATTACTATGATGGAACTTGCTACTACTTGTACCGACACTGAATTTGAAGACATTAAGGGATGTACTACTGCCAAAGCCATGTGGGATAAACTGACTCTAATATACAGTGGAGATGTTAATGTCAGGAGAGCCAGAGCAGAAAGCCTAAGAGGTCAATTTGATGATATGAAGATGAAAGAAGGTGAGAACATTATGCAATACACAAATAGACTAAAAGAGGTAGTACATGCTATTAGAGCATCTAGCAGAGCTATTGATGATGAAACAGTGATAAGAAAGATTGTCAGAACTTTGTTGCCAGTTTATGCGATCAAAATCTCTGCAATTCATGAAACAAGGGCTACATCCAACCTCACCCTTGACACTCTGATCGGTAAGCTTACAACCTTTGAATTGAATAACTTTGACAGCAGTGTTGTACCTTATGTTGAATCTGCTTTCATGTCCTCTTTGAAGATTGGTAAGTCTAGTAGCAAGATTGATAAGAACAATGACAGTGACAGTAATACCGATGATGAACTTGATGAGCTTGAAGCTCTTATGGCTAGAAGATTACCCAAAGGTAAGGGAAGATATAGAGGCGAGTTACCTCTAGCATGTTTTAATTGTAAAGAAGTTGGCCACATCATTGCTAGATGTATGAATAAGAAAGATGATGATAGATCCAAAGACCGATCTGAAGGAAGCTATGGGAGAAGAGTCAACAGAGGCTATCGACACAACAACAAAGACAACCGAGATAGCTATGACAAAGGGAAAAAGGTATGTTACATAGCTGAAGAATTTGAATTTGAATCTGACACTGATGATTGTTAGGAATAAGGTGTCTCAACCTTGGATAATTCCTATTCTTATTATTTGTTTTGTAAATGTATTTTTTGCAAATAATGTAATTAAGTGTGAGTGTACATGTCTAGTTGGCATGTTGATGAGTCACTCCACTTGATGTGTTGGCATCTTGTGCGTAAGGAGATCATGATTGAAATGGTCATGATGGATTCCTATGACATGTAAGAACTATTTAAGGAATGTGCTATGACAGGTGTAAGAGCATCTTATGACTTGGGCCTATTTGGGCGCCCAAGAAGAAGTGCTTGGTGTGTGTAAGAGAATATGCCAAAAATAGGTTGGTATGACAGATTCTCTTACACTTCTCTTGTGACCGTTATTTTTGGCGGATTCTATGACAAGCTATCATAGTCTATTCTAGGGATGGACGCCTATTCTTGGGATTGTATGTAACAACTATGTACATGTGGCTTTGTGCATGGGTCTTGGTGGTTGTGCCTATTTTTGGGTCCAGAGGAGTCTATATATATGATGTTGCTCCTATGGGAGAGATATAACAAAAAGTTAAGTCTTGTTGGCTTTGTCTCTCATCTCCTGAAAGAACTTGCATTGCAAGTGTATTGTAATCTTTGTGTTGAAGATAATACATTGTGCAGGTTTTGGAGTGCTGGGGTTTTTTACCGAAAGGTTTTCCCCAGGGTATATCATTGTGTCATTCTCTATTTTTCTGTATGTATGGTATGTGGTTGCAATATCTTTGTTAAAGTAGTTAACGAATCTGAAATTGTAAGGATTTATAAGAATTTGCACAATACTCTCCTATAGAGATTAGCGTAGGAAGTTGTTTCCGCACCTGAGTTTCCTTACAAGTGGTATCAGAGCTTGATCAACTTTTGATCCTAGTTGTTGGGTAGGGTTTTTTGAGCTAATCTCAAGTTTGAGTGGGAGTTTTTTGCAGAGCATTCTGAATCTTATTTGCAGATTGAGATGGAAAGTTCATCATATGGAAGAATGGAGGTGGAGAAATTTAATGGCACTAATTTCGAGTTGTGGAAACTCAAGATGGAAGACATGTTGGAAGATCATGACCTATGGGAAGTGACTTCAAGTGCTACAAGACCAACAATTATAGCTCAAGCAGATTGGGATATCAAAGACCGTAAAGCTAAGGGTCTCATAAGACTCTGTTTAACCGATGCAGTCCTTCTGAATGTTCTAGATGAGAAAATCGCAAATAGTTTTTGGGAAAGACTTGCAGTCGTGTATCAGGCCAAATCTCTGGTGAACAAGTTGTTCTTGAGGAAGAAGTTGTACTCTCTACGAATGGAGGAAGGTGGATCCTTAACGGATCATTTAAATGCATTTAATCTACTGGCTGCATAGTTGACATCAGCTGGTGTCAAGTTAGAGGAGGAGGATCGTTGCTACACACTTTTGTGTTCTTTACCGAATTCATGGGACCATCTTGTGATGGCTCTCGGAAGCACTTTAGTCAACTTCAAAATGGATGATGTGGTGTCTTCACTGCTATCAGAGGAGATGTAGAGAAAGGCTTCCGTTTCAAAAAAAGAAGCCCTTGCTATTTGTGGGAGATCCACTGAAAGAGGGAAGAAAAATGACAATAAGTCTGACAATAAGGGTAGATCCAAATCCCATGGGAAGTCAAAGACTTCCAATAAGTCCAAGGCAAAATGTTGGAACTGTGATAAATCTGGGCACTTTTGTAAAGACTGCAAAGAGTCAAAGAAGAAGAAGAAAGGTTCAGATTCAGCTTCAGAAAGATCTCAAGAAGATGGTGATGCATTCATCACAGCTTTGGCAGCCCATGCATCTGATGATGTGTGGTTGATTGACTTGGGTGCATCTTTTCACATGACCTCTCATCGAAATAGGTTCTCAAAATATGAAGAGTTTGATGGTGGAAAGGTGTACTTGGGTGATGATTCCCACCTAAAGATAGTTGGACACGGAAGGGTCACTATCAAATTTCCTGATGGACGAGTAAAGGGAATCAACAAAGTTATGCACATTCTGGGTTTGGCACAAAACCTATTATCTGTAAGTATGCTGAATGATGTAGGTGTGCAAGTTGTTTTTTTGAAAGAAGGATGCAAGATGATGAGAGGATCGATAGTGCTTGCAAGGGGTACTAGGAGAGGTACCTTATTTTAGCTAGATGCATGTATTCCTCTATGTAATAGTTCTTCATCCTCACCATCTGAACAAGAAGTGAAGAAGTCTATGGCTATTGGTTCTGATGGTAGTGCAAACACTTTGGAAGGTAAGCTTCCTGCAAAAAAGACAATGTTGTGGCATATGAGATTTGGCCACATTGGTGAAAAGGGTCTCAGAACCCTAAAAAATAAAAATCTCGTTGAGGGGTTAAATGATTGCAATCTCAAGTTCGACTTCTATGAACACTGTGTCTATGGTAAACAAAATCATGTTCAGTTTTACTCTAGTTCTCACAAATCTTCTGATGTTTTGGATCTTATTCATTCTGAAGTATTTGGTCCTGTAAAAGTTCCTTCAATCTCCAAGTCTGTATTTTTTGTATCTTTCATAGATGATTACAGTAGAAGGATGTGGATTTATTTCCTTAAAAGTAAGACACAAGTCTTTAGTCGGTTCAAGGAATTTAAAGATCTTGTAGAGAATCAGACTAATAAGAAGATTAAGTGTGTGAGAACTGACAATGGTGGTGAGTTTTGCTCAACAGAGTTTGAACAGTTCTGTAAAGAACAAGGTATTGAGAGGAATAAGACAACTCCTTATACCCCACAACAAAATGGAGTTGCAGAGAGAATGAATAGGACACTGATGGAGAAGGCTAGGAGTATGCTTAGTGGAGCTGGTTTAGAACAAAGGTTTTGGGCCAAAGCTGTGGCCACTACTTGCTATCTGGTTAACAGATCTCCTACATCAACCCTTGTTGGTAAGACACCCATGGAGGTGTGGTTTGGTAAGAAGCCTTCAATTAGACATCTTCATGTTTTTGGTTGTGAAGCTTATGCACATGTTCCAAAGGAGAAAAGATCTAAGTTGGAAAACAAAGCTGTTAAATGTATTTTCATTGGATACAGTGCTGGTGTGAAAGGATACAAGCTTTGGGATCCCGTGACTAGTAAGGTGTTGTATAGTAGAAATGTTATTTTCAGAGAGCTAACATCTTCTCCTATTGTGCTACAACCAGATGAAAAAGAAAAGGAAAAAGATGTTGTTCAGTTGCCTCCTACCCCTGAGAAGACTGAACAGAGAGACCATGTTGGGTCTAATGATGAGGAGAGCTCTAGCAGCTCTGATAGTTTGGAAGAAGATGAAGAACAACCTCAACCTCAGCCCTTGAGGAGATCCACGAGAGAAAGAAAGCAACCAGAAAGGTTTGGGTATTCTATGTTAGATTCCAGTTGTGCCTTTTATTTGATTACTAACACTGATGAGCCTAGATCTGTGAAAGAGGCTTTGGGCATGGAAGATGCAGGTTCCTGGATTGAGGCTATGGATGATGAGATGGCTTCATTGGAGAAAAAAAAAACTTGGGACCTTGTACCTTTGCCTAAAGGGAGAAAATCTGTTGGCTATAAATGGGTGTTCAAGAAGAAATTCTGTGCAGATGGCAGTGTTGAAAGGTATAAAGCTAGATTGGTTTCAAAGGGGTATTCACAGGTAGAGGGAATAGATTATGGTGAAATATTCTCTCCTGTTGCAAAGTTGACATCCATTAGATTTTTGTTATTTCTTGCTGCATCATATGATTTAGAGATAGAACAAATGGATGTGAAGATAACTTTCCTTCATGGTGTTTTGGAGGAAGTGATTTATATGTCATAGCCTGAGCACTACATTGTTAAAGGTAAAGAATCCTTAGTTTGCAGATTAAAGAAATCTCTATATGGTTTGAAGCAATCTCCTAGGATGTGGTACCTTAAGTTTGATGCCTTTGTGTTGTCAATTGGATTTGTAAGATCAAAATCAGATCATTGTGTTTATTTCAGAGTTGAAAATGATCACCTTCTTATTGTTGCATTATATGTTGATGATATGTTGCTATTTGGGAAGGGTAAGGGTATGATTTCTGATTTTAAATCTCAGTTGTCAGCACAGTTTGAGATGAAAGATCTTGGGGAAGCTAGGTACATCTTGGGTATGGAAATCAGTAGAGACAGGTCTAACAGAAAACTTTGGTTGAGTCAGAGTAAGTATGTGAAGTCTGTGTTGGACAGGTTCAGCATGGCAGATTGTAGACCACTATGTGTTCCTATTTCTGTGGGAACAAAGTTATCTGTAGATGATTGTCCAAAATCTCCTAGTGAGGTGGAGGACATGAGTAGAGTACCTTATGCTAGTGCAGTTGGCAGTCTTATGTATGCTATGGTCTGTACTAGACCAGACATTGCCCAAGCAGTGGGAGTCCTGAGTCAATTTATGGCTAATCCTGGATGGGTACATTGGGATGCAGTTAAGCGAGTATTCAAATATTTGAGGGGTACATCAGATTACTCCATATGTTATCATGGTAACTCTTCTGGATCTCCGCATTTAGTTTATATTCATGGGTTTGTGGATTCAGATTGGGTAGGTGATATTGACAGCAGGAGATCCACTAGTGCTTATGTGTTCACTATGTTTGGTGGTGCCATTAGTTGGATGAGTAAGCGACAACCTGTGGTTGCTTTGTCCACTATAGAAGCTGAGTACATGGCTGCTACTCATGCTTGTAAAGAAGCCATTTGGCTTAGAAGATTGTGTTCTAATGTTGGTGTTGATGTAGAACAGATTACTATTTGGTGTGACAGTCAGAGCGCTATTTGCCTTGCAAAGAATCCAACTTTCCATGCCAAAACAAAGCACATTGATGTACAGTTTCACTTTGTGAGAGATATGGTGGAAGATGGAAAGGTAAATTTGGAGAAGGTAGATATTGTGAAGAATGTTGCAGATGCATTAACGAAACCAGTGGGCACTAAGAAGTTCAGATGGTGTTCGGAGTCTATGGGTCTTTTGGCCTATAGCGGTTAAAGTTCCTGTTATGTTCCTATTGCTCTTACAAGGTGTTCGACAAGTGGATGAATGTTAGGAATAAGGTGTCTCAACCTTGGATAATTCCTATTATTATTATTTGTTTTGTAAATATATTTTTTGCAAATAATGTAATTAAGTGTGAGTGTACATGTCTAGTTGGCATGTTGATGAGTCACTCCACTTGATGTGTTGGCATCTTGTGCATAAGGAGATCATGACTGAAATAGTCATGACAGATTCCTATGATGCGTAAGAACTATTTAAGGAATGTGCTATGACAGGTGTAAGAGCATCTTATGACTTGGGCCTATTTGGGTGCCCAAGAAGAAGTGCTTGGTGTGTGTAAGAGAATATGCCAAAATAGGTTGGTATGATAGATTCTCTTACACTTCTCTTGTGACCGTTATTTTTGGCAAATTCTATGACAAGCTGTCATAGTCTATTTTAGGGATGGATGCCTATTCTTGGGATTGCATGTAACAACTATGTACATGTGGCTTTGTGCATGGGTCTTGGTTGTTGTGCCTATTTTTGGGTCCAGAGGAGTCTATATATATGATGCTACTCCTATGGGAGAGATATAATAGAAAGTTAAGTCTTGTTGGCTTTGTCTCTCATCTCCTAAAAGAACTTGCATTGCAAGTGTATTGTAATCTTTGTGTTGAAGATAATACATTGTGCAGGTTTTGGAGTGCTGGGGTTTTTTACCGAAAGGTTTTCCCCAGGGTATATCATTGTGTCATTCTCTATTTTTCTATATGTATCGTATGTGGTTGCAATATCTTTGTTAAAGTAGTTAATGAATCTGAAATTGTAAGGATTTATAAGAATTTGCACAATACTCTCCTATAGAGATTAGCGTAGGAAGTTGTTTTCGCACCTGAGTTTCCTTACAATGATGATGTAGAAGTAGTATTTGTTTCTATGAAGGATGATTCAGAAGAAGAAGAGAAACATGAAGAGACAACACTGATCTCTAAAGTAAGCAGAAATGATACATGGATCATAGACAGTGGCTGCACACATCATATGACTAGTGATATAGAGAAATTTGATCTAATTGATGAATATGATGGTGGGTCTGTTAGAATGGGAAATGAGGCACCTTGTATGGTGAGAGGTAAAGGTTCACTAATGATTAATGATAGAATAAAATGTGAGAATTCATACTAGGTAGATGGACCGAACTAAAATTTGATAAGTGTGGCACAGCTGAACAACTCAGGTCACTGACTTGCTTTTGAGAGCAGAAAGGTAAGAATCTATGATGATGGAGGAAGACTTGTTGGAACCGGTACACAATCCATAGGTAATCTATTTTATCTTGATATTGATCAATCTTCTTGTTTGTTAATGAAAGATGAAGATGCATGGTTGTGGCATAAGAGGTTATGTCATGTGAATTTTGATAACATGGTCAAGATTAGTAAGAAGAAAAGAGTTATAGGATTGCCTAACTTGTCAAAACCGGATCATGTTATGTGTCATGAATGTCAGAAAGGTAAGATGACTAAGTCCAGTTTTAAAAGCAAAGACTACTCAAAAAAGAAGATACTTGAATTGGTTCATACCGACTTATGTGGTCCTATGAGAACTCAGAGCTATTATGGTGATAGATACTTTATTCTTTTTGTTGATGACTATACTAGACTGATGACTGTTATGTTCCTGAAAGAGAAATCTGAAGCTTTTAAGTTGTCTAAATGGTATAAGGCTAAGGTAGAAAAAGAGACTGGAAAAGAAATCAAATGCTTAAGATCTGATAGAGGAGGTGAATTTATCTCTAATGAATTTACTAATTTTTGTAATGAGAATGGTATTAAGAGATAGGTCTTTGCACCAAGAACACCTCATCATAATGGGGTTGCTAAAAGAAGGAATAGGTTAATCATTGATTGTGCTAGAACATTAATGCTACAAAAGAATGTTGCTCAGACATATTGGAGGGAAGCTGTTAGCACAACTGTATATGTGCTCAATCGAGTACCACTGAAGAAGGACACCAACCAGACACCTTATGAGCTATAGTTTGGACACAAACCTACTGTAAGTTATTTCAGAATCTTTGGAAGCAAATGTTTTATTTTGAAGGATGAGAGAAATGGGAAATTTTATTCTAAAGGTGATGAAGGAATATTCTTAGGATATTCTACTAAGAGTAAAGCATACAAATGTCTGAATAAGGTTACAAATAAGATGATTGAAAGTACTAATGTTCATGTTGATGAGTATGATGACATAAGCACAGAAGAAAGAAAGGAACCAGAAGACTATGGTAGATTCACTTACATTAAACTTCCTGACTATCTATCGAAGTCGCAACCTGTGATAACCAGTTAGTTGGAAAATAACCCTGAGGAATAGGAAAGGGAAACCAATGAACAAGATGGTGCTACCAAGCAAGCAAATGAACCTGAATAGGATGAACAAGAAAGAAGAAATCGAGTACTAGCTAGTTTTCTTAGAAGAAATCATCTTGAGACACAAATTATTGGAAATAGACAAGCTGGAATGCAGACTAGAAGCAAAACAAGACAAGGTACATGTTTAGTTTGTGAATTTGAACCAAAGAATGTGAAAGTTGCATTAGAAAATGAAGAATGGGTTAATGCAATGAAGGAGGAAATAGAACAAATAGAGAAAAAAAAACTGGGTCCTTAGTACCCTGACCTAAAGATAAGAATGTTATCAGTACTAAATGGATATTCAGAAACAAAATGAATGAAAATGGTGAAGTGACAAGAAATAAAGCGAGATTGGTATGCAAGGGATATGCACAGGAAGAAGGCATTGATTATGGTGAAACATTTGCACCTGTTGCTAGATTGGAAGGAGTTAGAATGTTACTTGCATATGCTGCACACAAGAAATTTAAGGTTTATCAAATGGATGTGAAATCAACATTTCTGAATGGTATACTTGAAGAAGAGGTCTACATAGAACAACCTAAAGGATTCGTTGATCCAGACAACAAAAACATGGTATGTAGATTACACAAAGCTTTATATGGTTTGAAGCAAGCACCGAGAGCATGGTATGAAAGACTGCATACTTACTTGTTAAGTATTGTATTTATAAGAGCTAGTGAGAACAACAATTTGTACACGAAAGGTGATACTGATGACACTATTATCATTGCTAAAATTTTTGTTGATGATATTATTTTTGGAGATCAAGATCATGTATGTAAATCTTTTGCTAATGACATGAGGAATGAGTTTGAAATGTCTATGTTCAAAGAGATTCAATTCTTTCTCGGATTACAAGTGATACAATAGAGTGATGGGATATTCATCACACAGTCCAAGTACATAAAGGAAGTCTTGAAGACATTTGGCATGGAAGATGCTAAACCTGTGGGAACACCGATGGCTACTAGAAGTAAATTGACAAAGGAAGATGAAACTACAGAGGTAAACCAAACACTTTATCAATCCATGATTCGTAAGCTTATATATGTAGTTCGTAGTAGACCAGACATAGCACATGCTGTGGGTATTGTTGCTAGATATTCTGCTAATCCTAGAGAATCACACATGATTGCTACTAAAAGAATCTTAAGATATCTAAAAAAGATAGAGGATTATGGATTATGGTATCCTAAGGAAGGTAAGTTTAAGCTGAAAGTTTACACCGATGCTGATTGGGCTAGAAATGTGGATGATAGAAAAAGTACCATTGGAGGAGCATTTTTCTTTGGTGAAAGACTTGTAACCTAGACAAGTAAAAAGCAGGCTTGTATTTCTCAGTCTACAGTTGAAGCAAAATATGTTGTTGCTGCTACTAATTGCTCAAACATTGCATATATCAAGCAAGTGTTGGAAGGGATGAATGAGGTAATCACTGACTCGGTGATCATATACTGTGACAATACAAGTGCAATTAATATCTCAAAGAATCCTGTGATGCACTCAAAGACAAAGCATATATCAATTAAGTATCACTACTGAAGAGAACAAGTGCAAGAGAAGCAAGTAAAGTTGGAATTTTTTACATCTAAAGAACAACTTGCAGACATTTTTACAAAGCCTCTATCGAAGGACACTTTTGAATATTTGAGGACTAGACTTGGGGTCCATCCCCTATCTATCAGTCACTAATGTGATCTGCATGTTGCATCAGCCTAATCTTATCAGAAGATCATTCATGTTGATGCAACATAGTTCACACTTTAGATTTTGTTCAAGGTTGTGATTAAGTTTGAAGAACTAAAACAGATTGGGATATTAGTATACTAAGACACAAAGGAAGTATTGGACACCAGAGAGTTACTTAGCTATTACAGAGCTGATTATTTATTTGTTTCTTTGGCATTGTTGTCAAAGGGAGAGATAAAAAATATGAAAAGAAAAGGAGATTTGCACCGATGAGAACTATCTAAGGGAGAGATGATCTGAAAGGAACTTGAGATCTGAAAAGGTTATATCTACAAAATGACAAAGCTATATTTTATAATGTTATTTTAGTAATGTAGTGATTAAAAATATTAAGCTAGGGAGAGCTTACACTACACAACATTTGATCACAGAGTTGTAGAAAACATGTTTGGTATGTGTATGGTACATTTCATATTACTTGAGTTGCCATTAATGCCAAATGGAGAGATTGATGAACTACAACTGATTTAGAACTAGAATGAAGAATTTGTAATTCAAGATTACTGAGGAGTTGATGATTAGATATGCAAGATGATTAAATCAGTATTATGTTTTCATTGATGTCAATTAGCTTGACAGTACTTATCTTGTAAGTTACTATACCAACAAATCTGAAGGAAGGTGAAAGAGATGAAGAACATAAATATCTACATGAGGAAGATGTATATGACAAATGAGGATAAGGAATACACTAAGTAACTTGTTGATGAGTCTATGACTTGATGGAATTGACTTTATTATGTTGCATTCATCTATGATGAAGAATAGAGCTAAAAGACACAAAGAATTGTTGTCGATAAATAAAGCATTTTAGTATACACTGATGAAGTGTAGTGTATATCAAGTGTAGTATTAACCGAGCTTGTGTTCACCAACGCATTTCTTTGTTAACCGAGCAAAATAGAAAGGAATTAAATGATCAGTTTAGCCGATAAAGTGATGAGCTATAAAGTGTATGAAATTGAGGTAATAGATAATGTTTGTTATGAAGATTGACGACTAACATAAATCAAAAGGAGCTAATGGAGTAGATTGAAACATGTTACTAACACATCAGCCGAGGAAGCTTAAGGTGGAAAAATCTATGAACATGATTAAGTGGAAAAATCTAATGTTGGAAAAGAAAATGATTTACTCATTTATATAAGAGACATTGGTTTCATTATGAAATGGATGCCAGAAGAAGAAGATATTGTAGAATAATCATGTGGAGAAGTTTTTTTGATCATATTGGTTAATAAGAACCGAGATGCAGAATAGTTACTGAGCTATAGAGAGTTATTACTGATGAACAGTAAGTTGATATAGTATTGAATCTGAAGTGTTATATTGGTCAAAAATATTTGAATGAGCTGAACATTGATCTGTAAACTGTAAACTGAAGTTGTATTTAGGTAGATCATCTACTATTACATATTTAACCATTGTACATAGTCAAATCTCTTAACCGAGTGGACTATGAAAGTCTTTTAATGTTTCATTCATAGAGTGAACATTTTTATCCTGTCAACCCCAGAGTGACTGCTAGTTGGATGATAACTTATGGTCTAAAATCCTCTAACAAGGTCACACCTAACAGTGTGTTTGTAAACCTTTAACAGGGTTGGGTCACCGACCTCACTTCATAAGAGTGAACAATTTTGGGTTGTCGGTCCTAGGTGGTTTTTCCCTTTACAGGGTTTCCACATTAAATCTCTTGTGTTATGTGTAGATTGTGATATTTTTTTGTGATCATACTTTTCATATTACATGTTAGATTAAATCGGTAATTATTACAGAGTTTAGATTGTCAATTGGTAAATACACAGAAAGTGAAAGTATTTTATGTTTACCAACTTGCAAAAGTAGTAGAATTGTTTTGGATTATACATTTTGATTTGGGACACCAGATAACTGATTCACCCCCCTCTTAGTTAGTCTAACACTAATGAAGGTCTAGAAGTTTGAAGCAAGCAAAAATTGCTCAAGCAACAAAAGTTGCTAAAAAGTTGCATAGCAGCTTTTCAAAGTTGCTTAGCAACTTTTCTCTTAAAGGGCTATAACCCTAACTTGGAGGCTAGAAGCCTTAACCTAACTTATACCCTAATGGAAAGACCATATATGCTTGGAAAATCCCTAATCTAGGGGTTGGTTGTTAGATTGTACGACATTGTGAAGGCAAATCTAGACCATGTCTATGTTTAGTGTGCTAGTCTAGACAAATTGAGTGAAGAATGAAAGCTAATGGATAGTTTTTGATTGCTATTGTGTTGTGAATCTTTCATTGTGTATAAAATTTCATTTTTGAGTTCTTAGTTTAGATTTCCTTGCAGGTTTGAGTGTGCTTTTGTAAATAGTTTGGAATTCAAGGTTCACTATCCAGTTTTAACTGGTTTGTGAATATGGGCCTATAGCTCCTGTCCCCACCATGGAAACTCCATGGAACCATGGGATATGGTAGTAAATAGCCTATACATTATATCATATCAAGCAAGGCCTTGGGAAGTTTGTGCAAGCATTTATGAGACCAAGCCCTAGGCGAGCCTGGACTATGCTCGACTAGGTAAGGTCGTGATTGCAAAGGTTATAGAGAGCAAGGATGGACATTGCAGGAAGAATCCTTTAGAGGATTTAAAGAAGGGTTAATGAAGTGTCATTGGTGAGAAGGAGGAGCTTCTACCAATCTATACAAGGTGGTGAAGCTATCAAACTAGTCTTGTGACCCTGTGAAGCCTAAAAGCACCTAAAAACCCTCATATTGGAATAGGGCATTGTACAGACACTTGGTTCCTAAAACCTAGAAAATACTTGAGACCTATGGGATTGAATAGGAGTCTCTTTGGAAATCCAACCAAGATTTGGTAAAGGTTGCAAGTGATAGCCCTATAAATCCAGAATGGAGGCCTAATTGGGGCACATTCCTTGTAGCCCTATTTTGAGGGTAAATGATGAAATAGGGTAAGAAGATGGATTTCTCTAACCAATGTGGTCACATGGAAAGTTGTAAAAACACCTTAGGATTTATCTCCATCCTTGATAGGACCTGAGAAGGTGTGGAAGAAGTTGTGCCCTTATAAGTCTATGTAAGGGAATGGAGCAAAGCTGAGTGAAGGAGAGTTTAGGCGTGAAAGTAATTGTTATTGGTGGTCAGATTGGGAAAGGTCAAGGGATTAAACAAGCAAGGGAAGTCCTAGAGACCACAAGATGTGAGGATAACACCTCTTGATCCAAGGAAGAGATCAAGGAGCATAGACTAGGCTAGTCTATCCCAATCTCCCCATCAGATTGGTATCAGAGTCATTCAAGACTTTGAAAGTGAATAGTTAGAGAGGGTGAATGTTTCAACCTCCAAAAGAATCAATAAGGTCATCTAGAAAGAAGAAGATGGTGACTAATGCAGAGTTAGCAAAGAAGGTAGAAGAGCAGAAAGAAGACAATAGACTCCTGAAAGAAAGGTTGGCTCAATTAGAGAAACTCTTGGATGATGTCCAAGCCAAAGTAGATAAGGTTAATGAAAAAATGGAGCAAGAAGCCAAGGAAAAAGAAAAGACCTTGGATGATGAAGTTCCTACACCTGATCCTCCAGCACAAGATGAGAAATTCTTGAAGGCACTTAAAGCCATTATAGGTAAAGCCCTTGAAGGTGTCCCCTTACTCATTGGCAGAATGGACATTGAATTAGTTATGAAGTTGATTGAGGGCATGGAAAACCACTTCAAGTGCGAAGAGATCTTTGAAGCAAAAAAGGTAAAAGTGGCCAAATCAAGGTTGAGGGGCCAAGGTCTAACTTGGTGGAACTATCTCCAAGAAGAAAGGGAGAAAGAAGGGAAAAATCCAATTGCTAATTGGAAGGCCATGGTGAACAAAGTTAGGGAAGCTTATCTACCTGTAGATTTTGAAATACAACTGCATAGGAAAAGACTAAATCTCAAACAAAAAGAAATGGATGTTGCCACCTACATAGAGGAGTTCCACAAATTGAGCCTTAGGTCCAAGGTGAAGGAAGCAAAGAGTATCAAGGTTTCAAGATACTTGAGTGGGTTGAAGTGGAGTATAATAGAGGAGATGAATTTGTTCACTCCAAGTACAGTCCTTGGGTGTCAACATATGACACAAAAGATTGAAGAAAAACATAGAAGGAAGCAAGAACCTAACTCAAAAAATAGAGGTAGTGGTAGAGACTCTAGAGGGGGTCAAAGAGGAGGTTCTAGTGGCAGAAGAGGTGACTCAAGAAGCCAAGGAGAGAATATACTCCTTGGAAAAATTGCAGAGACCAGTGCAAGAAGTACTTTTAGTAGAGGAAGAGGATCCCATGGAGGGTCAAGTAGAGGAAGGACTGCAGGGAGAAGCAACTCCTATTTTGCTACCATGAAATGTTACCAATGTGGTCAACTTGGACATCCTACGTATAGGTGTCCTGATAAACCTTCTAGCTCTAATACTGAGAAGAGGGTAGCCTATGCCCAAGAAGATGGAGCCAGATCATGCACCAATGAGGTTAGAAAATTAGAATCAGAGATGAGGGAGAATCTAATGTTTAGAAGGGTACTTATTAGGAAACCTACTCAGGGAGAACCCAAGAAAAGAAGAGCTCTTTTTAGAGTTAGATGCAAGATCCCAAGCAAAGTATGCAAGGTGATAGTTGATTTGGGATCAACTGATAACATCATATTAGATGAGGTAGTTAAGAAGATGAAACTCACAAAGATCCCCCACACTAACCCATACAAGGTAACTTGGTTTAATCAAGAGCAAAGTGTTTTGGTCAATGAACAAACTTGGGTGGAGTTTTTCATAGGAGGGTATAAGGACAAGATCCTTTGTGTTGTGCTACCCATGGATGCTTGTCATCTTCTAATAGGAAGACCCTGTTAGTTTGATAGGAAGGTGATCTATAATGGAGAGGAGAAATCAATTTCCTTTAAGAAGGATAACCGAACCTTTAAGATTTAATCTCTGATAGAGAATGATGAAGGGGCCTTAAGGACACCTAGTGTCTTTCTTAGCACTGGTAAGGAGTTCTTACATATTTTTCATGAAGATGAAATAGTGGGGTGTGCAATTGTTGTGAAGCCAAAGGAAGAGGAACCAAAGTTTTAGGCAGAGACACCTAAAGAGGTGAAGAAAATGTTGGAAGAGTGCAAAGACATAGTGAGTGATGGAGCACCTGCAACACTTCCTTCAAGAAGGGCTATAAGCCATCAAATAGATTTTGTGCCTGGTGCATCTTTGTGTTAGCTTGTGGTGACTGATCAGGAAAGTACTATCTAACAAAGTACTGTACACTTTTCATTTGTTGTGGGTTGACTTGTCAAGCCTTTTCTTAGGTTAACTCGTCAAGTATTTTTAGGGTTAAATTGTTAACTGACATAAGCCTTGTTATATTGGCTTAGGGTTAGGGATTTCATTATGATGTATGATTTTAGTACTTGCGATGGAATTGAGCTATAAGGGATTACAGATTGTAATCAGGTTGTAATCACTGGATAATAAAATATTGGACTCGCTATTGGTGGATGTAGCCCAGGGATTGGGTGAACCACGTTAAATCTTTGTGTCTTGTGTTCTCTTCTGTGTAGTTTATTATTTTTTGATATTGGTCATATTTGCATGTAATTGTTATTTACGCCTTGTTAATCCTAACAAGTGGTATCAGAGTGAGGTTATTTCATTCTTTCTTTCATCTATTCTCTAAAGCGGTCTCATGAGTTAGTGGGAGAGTCTCTCGGTTAAGTGGGAGAAATGGCAGATGAGGGTAGACTGAAGGTTGATAAGTTTAATGGGAAGAACTTCCAGTTATGGAAGATGCAAATGGAGGACTACCTCTATTAGAAGGATCTATGGCAGCCATTAGAGGGAATAGCCAAGAAAGAGGCAACAATATCTTAGGAAGAATGAGATATTTTGGATAGGAAGGCATTGGGGAGTATTTGTCTATGCCTAGCACAATCAGTGGCATTCAATATTACTAGAGCAATGAAAGGTAAAGATCTGATGGATACCCTAGCGAAGTTGTATAAAAAGCCTTCAGCTTCAAACAAGGTATTTCTTATGAAGCGTTTATTTAATATAAAAATGGTAGAAGGTGGATCAGTTGCTGATCATTTGAATGAGTTTAATATAGTTACAAGTCAATTAGCCTTAGTTAAAATAACTTTTGATGAAGAGGTTAGGGCTCTCTTGATTTTGTGTTCTTTACCAAAAAGATGGAATGGCTTGGTAATGGCTATTAGTAATTCTATTTCTGGTTCTAATACCCTAAAGTTTGATGATGTTATTGGTGTTATATTGAGTGAGGAAATTTGTAGGAAAAGCTCAAGGGCATCCACATTGGGTAGTGTATTGAACGTAGAAAGTAGAGGCAGAACAAGAGATAGAGGAAACAAATCTAGAAATCATGGGAAATCAAGAGGAAAATCAAAGGGAAAGAGGTCTGAATCCAAAGGGCCAAATGATTGCTAGTATTGTGGAAAAGCGGGTCATAAGAAGAAAGATTGTTGGTCTCAGAAGAAAGATTAAGGAGACAAACATGATGGAAACAAGGAGGAAAATGTGGTAAGTAACAAATCCGAAGAGGATGCTTTGCTCTTGTCTTTAGACAATGTTGATGATTCATGGGTGTTAGATTCGGGGGGCTTCATTTCATGCTACACCCCATAGAGGTTATTTTGTTGATTATGTCCAAGGGGATTTTGGGCTAGTTTATTTGGGAGATAATGAACCCTATCAAATTGTTGGAAAAGGGAAAGTCAAGATTAAGTTGCACAATGGGAATCATTGGCTACTACAAGAGGTAAGACATGTTCCAAGGCTGAGTAGAAATTTAATTTCAGCAGGGCAACTCGCTGATGAGGGTTGCACAGTTACTTTTAATGATAAAAATTGGAAGGTTTCAAAAGGTTCCTTAGTAGTAGCAAAAGGTGTGAAAGTAGGCACCTTATATCTTTGTACAGGTCATACTGTTCCTTCTACTTTAATTGTTTCACAAGATAATGAATGTTCAAGAACAGTGGGTGTAGTTGAGTAGGAAGAACATCAAACCATTGCTGTAGATTCTAACACAACACTGTGGCACAATAGATTTGGGCACATGAGTGAAAAAGGTATGAAATTACTTCATTCAAAGAAAGTTTTACTTGGTCTGAAATGTGTCAATATGGATTTTTGTGAAAGTTATTTTTATGAAAAATAAAAGAGAGTTAGTTTTGTGAAGAGTGGGAAGGAAAAGAAAAATGAGAGATTAGAGCTTGTGCATATAGATGTATGGGGTCCAACTCAGGTATCTTCCCTTGGCGGCTCTCTGTATTATGTTAAATTTATAGATAATGCAACAAGAAAAGTATGGATTTATTTCCTTAGACAGAAATCTGATGTATTTCAAACTTTTAAGAAATGGAAATGCTTGGTTGAGAATGAGATTGGTAAAAGGTTAAAATGTCCTAGATTTGATAATGGTGGTGAGTATTGTAGCACATAATTTGAAGATTATTGTTCCTCTAATGGCATTCATAGGCAGAAAACTGTACTAAGGACTCCACAAGAAAATGGAGTGGTTGAATGCATGAGCAAGACAATAATGGAGTGTGCAAGGAGTATGAGGTTGCATCTAGGTGGCCCAAAAATATGTAGGTAGATTCTGTGAACACTATTGTTTATTTAATCAATAGAGGCCCCTCTACTTCTTTGGACTGTGGTATTCCAGAGGAAGCATGGAGTGGTAAGAAGGTGAGTTATTCTTTTCTCAAAACCTTTGGTTGTGAAGCTTTTACACTTATAGATTTTGAAAATAGAACCAAGATGAAAGCTAAGTCAAAGAAATGTGTATTTGTTGGATATGGCATTGATGAATTTGGTTATAGGCTTTGAGATTTTGAAAATCATAAAATTGTAAGAATCAGGGATGTCATATTCAATGAGAAAGTATTGTACAAAGATCTGTTGTAGTAGCATGAGAAGAAAGAAAATGATTATGTAGTGCTGGATGATATTCCAAATGATAATGTTCCAAAAATTCCTTATGCTCCGCAACAACAGCAACAACAAATACCACACACCCCAGTGAATGTTAGATGGTCAACAAGGCTAAGTAGACCTCCAGAAAGATTTTCTCCATCTTTGTATTCTATTTTGTTAACAGATGCTAGTGAACCTGAATGTTATAATGAAGCTATGTAGGTGGATACAAAGCTTCAGTGGGAGTCTACAATGACAAATGAAATGGACTCTTTGCTGAAAAATCAAACATGGGATTTATGTAAGTTACCTGCAGGTAAAAGGGCTTTATAAAATAAATGGGTTTACAAGATAAAAGAAGAGGATGGAGGTAAGAAAAGATTTAAAGCCAGGTTAGTTGTAAAAGGATTTATAGAGAAAAAGGGTATTGATTTTGATGAGATATTTTCTCCAGTTGTTAAAATGACTTCTATCCGTACTATTTTAAGTATTGTGGCTATTGAAGATTTGCATTTAGAGTAGCTTGATGTTAAAATAGCTTTTCTTCATGGTGATTTGGATGAAGAAATATATATTGTCCAGCCACAAGGATTTGAGGGCAAGGGTAAGGAGAACTTGGTGTGCAGATTGCAGAAAAGTCTATATGGCATGAAGCAAGCACCTCGGCAATGGTATATTAAATTTGACACTTTTATGAATGAGCATGGATATAGTCGATGTCATTCTGACCATTGTGTTTATTTTAAGAGGTTGGATGATGACAACTACATTATTTTATGTTTATATGTTGATGATATGCTTGTAGCTGGGTCTAACATGGACCACATTAAGGGGTTGAAACAATAGTTAGCACATTCATTTGCTATGAAGGATTTGGGGGCAGCAAAACAAATCCTTGGTATGCAAATTTGTAGAGATAGGAAAAATAGGAAATTGTCTCTATCTCAGGCTGATTATATTGAGAAGGTGTTGCAACGTTTCTCTATGGAGAATGCCAAAGTTGTCAGCTCACCTTTGCCTAGTCATTTGAAATTGACTAAGGATATGCATCCCAAGACACTAGAAGAAGAGACTAAAATTTCTAAGGTACCTTATGCTTCAGTTGTAGGGAGCTTAATGTATGCTATGGTATGTGCTAGGCTAGATATTGCACATGCAGTGGGAGTCGTTAGCCAATATATGAGTAACCCTGGTATTGAGCATTGGAATGCAGTCAAATGGATTCTTAGATATTTGAGAGGTACTTACACTTTGGGGGTTCTACTACTACTATACAAGGCTATGTTGACTCAAATTTGGTAGGAGGAGTACTATAGGTTATGTATTTATTGTTGGTGGGACATTAGTGAGTTGGAATTCTCGACTACAAAAGGTGGTTGCTTTATCCACTATAGAGGCAGAGTATGTTGCTACTACAGAGGCAACCAAGGAGATGATATGGCTTCAATTCTTCATGGAAGAATTGGGACATCCTCAGATGGGTAATTTTCCGCATACAGATAGCCAAAGTGCCATTCATCTTGCGAAGAATTCTACTTTGCACTCAAAGACAAAACACATATAGTTGCGGTACCATTTCATTCAGTTAGTTTTGGATGATGGGTAGTTATAGCTGGAAAAGATACATATAGATGATAATCCAGTAGATATGTTTACAAAGGTAGTAACAAGGTAGAAGTTGAACTCTTGTTCAACTTTGGTTGGTCTACTAGACTGAATAGAATACAGGGACAGTTGAGTCCAAGGTGGTTGGATCTAGTGGGAGCCTCACAGGGTAGTGGTTTGGCTACATGATCAGCCTCCAAGTGGGAGATTGTTGTTTGGTGTGGAGTCTGATTAGTCCCCAAGTGGGAGATTGTTAGCTTGTGGTGACTGATCAGGAAAGTACTATCCAAGAAAGTACTATACACTTTTCATTCGTCACGGGGTTAACTCATCAAGCATTTTTGAGTTGACACGTCAAACATTTCCCTAGGTTGACTCGTCAAGCCTTTTCTTAAGTTGACTCGTCAAGTATTTTTAGGGTTAACTTGTTAACCAACATAAGCCTTGTTATATTGGCTTAGAGTTAGGGATTTCATTGTGATGTATGATTTTAGTACTTGCAGTGGAATTGAGCTGTAAGGGATTACAGATTGTAACCAGGTTGTAATCATTGGATAATAAAATATTGGACTCACTGTTGGTGGACGTAGCCCAAGGATTGGGCAAACCATGTTAAATATTTGTGTCTTGTGTTCTCTTCTATGTAGTTTATTATTTTTTGATATTGGTTATATTTTCATGTAATTGTTATTTCTGCCTTGTTAATCCTAACACTTTGCCCAATAAAGTAGCATACAAGCTCACCCCTGATCAAAATAAGGAAGTAGCAAGGCAAGTTCAAGAATTGTTGGATCAAGGACTAATCAAGAAGAGAATTAGCCCATGTGCAGTCCCAGTGGTGTTGGCTTCAAAGAAAGGAGGCAAGTGGAGACTTTGCATTGATTCAAGGGCCATCAACAAGATTACAATCAGGTATAGATTCCCAATTCCTAGAATAGAAGGCTTGATGGATTGTTTATGGGGTGCTATGTACTTTACAAAGTTGGATCTTAAAAGTGGTTATCACCAAATAAGAGTTAAGGAGGGTGATGAGTGGAAGACAACTTTTAAGACCACAAATGGGTTATATGAATGGTTGGTGATGCCATTTGGGCTCACTAATGCCCCTAGCACCTTCATGAGGTTGATGAATGAGCTGTTGAAGGAATTCACTAGCAGGTTTGTAGTTGTGTCTCTAGATGATATACTCATCTATAGTGGAACCAAAGAAGAGTAGCTTGAACATTTAAGGTTAGTCCTAAAGAGACTACTTGAAGAGAAATTGGCAATCAATTTAGAGAAGTGTGAATTTTTGAAGTTGGAGTTAGTCTACTTGGGGTTTGTGGTGTCCAAGGGTACCTTGAAGATGGACCCAAGCAAAGTTGAGGCAATATTAAATTGGCCTGTACCTAAAATAGGGACTGAAGTTAGGAGTTTTCATGGCTTGGCACAATTTTATAGAAAGTTTGTGAGAAACTTCAATGGCATTTGTGCACTAGTGCTTGACACCATTAAGGGAGGAGTGAGAACCAAGTTCAAGTGGACCGAGGAAGCTTGTAAAGCATTCCAACAATTGAAGCAAGAGGTAGCTAGAAAACCTATCCTACTCTTACCTACTTTTGACAAGTTATTTATATTGGAGTATGATGCAAGTGGCATTGCCGTAGGGGGTGTATTGAGCCAAGAGGGAAGGCCTGTGGCATTTTTTAGTGAGAATCTTAATGATGAAAAGAAGAAGTATTAAGCATATGATCTAGAGTTGTATGCACTAGTTCAGTCTCTCAAGAAATGGAGACATTACTTGCTCCCAAAGGAATTTGTGGTGTTCACAGATAATCAGGCTTTGAGTTATATTAACACTCAAGAGAAGCTTAGCAATAGACATTTGAAATGGATGGAGTACCTCCAATCTTTTACATTTACCATCAAGCATAAAAAGGGACAACTCAACAAAGTAGTAGATGCTTTGACTAGGAAGTTATTGACTGTCCAAGAAGTGCAATTGCAGAGCATAGGGATAGAAAGTTTCAAGGATCTCTATGAAGGAGATGAAGATTTTTCTATAGCCTACAAGGTATGCAATGAATTTGAAAATCATTTTCATAGTGAGTATGTAGACTATACTCTTCAAAATGTCCTCTTATTTAAAGGCAATCAACTATGTGTGCCTAGAGGATCCATGAGAGAAAATCTTATACATGAGAAGTAGAATGGGAGCCTAAGTGGACATTTTGGCATCAACAAAACTATGGAGCTAGTACAAAGGTACTACTATTGGCCTAGGTTTCCAAGGGATGTGAGGAAGTATGTGGACTAGTGTGGTGTATGCAAAAGAGCTAAAGGAGGTTCAAGCAATGTAGGACTCTACCAACCTCTACCAATACCAAATAGGCCTTAGGAGTGTGTTAGCATGGACTTTGTGGTGGGACCCCCCAAGAAAAAAATAGGTATGGATAGTATATATGTGGTAGTAGACAGGTTTTCTAAGATGAGCCATTTTATTCCATGTAGAACTACCTATGATGCTAGTTATATTGCACATCTCTTCTTTAAGGAGATTGTAAGGATTCATGGACTCCCATTAAGCATTGTCTTAGACAGGGATAAAAAGTTCATGAGCCATTTTTTGGCAGACCTTATGGAAAAGACTAGGAACTAACCTATCATTCAGCTTAGCCTATCATCCACAAACTGATGGTCAAACTAAAGTTATCAATAGGGTATTAGGAAATTTGCTAAGGTGCCTAACCAAGGAGTATGGGCATACTTGGGATCTAGTTATTCCACAAGCTGAGTATGTCTATAATGATAGTGTTAATAGGACCATAGGAAGGAGTCATTTTGAAGTTTTATATGGTAGACATCCTAGAGGGGTGTGTGAATTGAGGGAACTTAGTTCAATGGATATGAAGAGTGGCCATGCAGAGGATTTCACTCAAACCATCAAAGAAGTGCAGGAACAGGTCAAGAAAGCCATCCTAGAGTCAACTCAAAAACTGAAAGCTAAAGTGGATGAGAGAAGGAGAGAGGTCCAGTTCAAAGTGGGAGACTATGTGATGGTCCATTTGAGCAAGGATAGAATGCAAAAAGGTATGCCTACCAAGTTGCAAATGAAGAAGGTAGGGCCTTTTAAAATTCTGACCAAATATGGAGAGAATGCCTATAAAGTGGATCTCCCATCAGACTTAGCCATATCACCAGTCTTCAATGTAGCTAATATGGTCTAGTACAAAGGAGAAATAGCAGAGAAAGCTCACAATCAAGCCAAGGTATTGTAGGACTTGGACGTGAATGCCCCGACTCAAGTGAAGTAGCCCATAGCTGAGAAGATCTTGGAGTCTAGAGTGAAAAAGGCTACAAGGCACCAAGTCTACATGGAGCACTTGGTGAAGTGGGTAGGTCAACCTGAATCAAAAGCCACTTGGGTTGAAGAGAGTAAGTTCAAGAAGCTAGGCATTGATCTAGCTCTTATCACTAGTACATTTGAGGTCAAATTCTGATGGCCATTTATCGGATTTGCAACGCTAATTTGTTGGCATTTCGACAGATGAGTCTGTCACCATTTTTGCATAGAAAATTGTGACAAAAGATGTATCCATTGGTTTACTGACACCACATCATGTCAGAAACTTGCACATGGCAAAAATTTCATTATGGCATTTCCTACGATTCATCCATCGAAATTCTGACACCACGACCTATCGAAAATATACAATCTCTGTTGGAATTAGCTGTCGAAAACATATCCTTTCCAACATTATAACTATTGAAATAGCGACAATTTCCACCTAATTCTGACAGATATACCTGTCGGTGATATGGCATTAATGTCAAAGTTTCTATCAAAAAATTTCTATTTGCGACACTTAAATTGTCGGAAGAGTGACAGTCCTTCAACATTTCTCTGACAGGTTTCCTTGTCGAACATATAGCATTACTGTCGGAAGTATTGTCATAAATTATTTTTCTCTGACATTTTATCTATTGAATGCATAGCACTTTTGTCAGAATTAATTATGAAGTGTTGAAAAAATGACGGATATGCACATTAAAGATAAAACAACTCAAGAGACCATCAATGGTTCTCTCTTTCTTCGGTCTATATTATTGACATAATGTTTTACCTTTCATTAGCTCATCAAATCCAGGGATTTGAAAGAATTTCATAGAATATTTTCATGACAACGTATATTATTTAAGTTGACATTGCACAAATTTATCTACTTCGTGCACTTGTAGACTATGAGGATAGCAATAAAGAAGCATGGCCATGGGAGGAGATGCTTCTTTATCACTGTCTTCATAGTATACAAGTGCACGAAGTAGATAAATTCATGCAACGTCAACTTAAATAATATACGTTGTCATGAAAATATTCTATTAAATTCTTTCAAATCCTCGGATTTGATGAGCTAATGAAAGGTAAAATATTCTATCAATAATATAGACCGAAGAAAGAGACAACCTATGATGGTCTCTTGAGTTGTGTTATCTTTAGTCCTAGCTACCTGTCGATCATCGAGAATAATCACCACCTTACATTTATGTACACTGCACAAATTGATCCCAGTCTCACAAAAACATTTTACACTTGTACATCTCATCAATACTGGAGGCCTAAAGTAATTTTATATGATCACTAGCACATTTCGTGCATGGATGAGAAACAATATCCAAAGTTTCTAGATAACCATTTTTGAGAAGAGGAATGAGTGCAGGCCAAAGAAGGGATAATTCCACAATAGAAAGGAAGACATCTTTTTAGCCTGGGTCTAGATCCTACCCCAATTGTCGAAGGATCCAGGGCCAGTCTAGAAAGATGTTTTCCCATTCTGTCTGCAACATTGTGTCCATCCATGATCTCAGGAATATCATCATCTTTCTACTCTTCATTTGCCAAAAATATATCACATCTTCAAGCTTGTAGAGTAATCTTATTAATAAAAGAACTCTTGCCAACATTAGGGTACCCACGGATCAAAATAGTTGATGTTATTGGCGCTTGTGCTCAAGGATATTGATTCACTATTTTGAAATAGCCAAATCATTTTTATTTCATTTGTAGAGAAAAGGAGTGGGAGAAAACGAGCGGGTGAAAGTTGATCGAGCGTGAGAGAAGGCATTGCACTTTATTTGATCATGAATGCTCTCTGAAATGACCAATCATGTTTTCTATTCAATTTTTTTTGGTGTTTTTTTTTCCCATATTCAGTAGATAAAAATCATGGCGGCAGCCACTTAGCCATCTTTTTGATGTTCCAGGTATTTTACAAAGATACAGGTATGTGGATTTATCATTCAGTTGCTTGCAATTATTGGTCAAATGCAAATATTTTGTCAAGTTGAAAGGGCAAGATATCAGTTTGGTGTTTTCGGTTTATGTTAAAAGTTGATTTGGTAAAATCCTCAAAAAACACACTACATGTTCTAAAATGTAAAGAAGTTGAATGTTAAATGTAAGATATATATCTCATCCATAGTAATCAAAAGAAAGGACATGAAACTTATAAGGAGATTTACCAATCCAAAAATATAAGCGAATAGGAAACATGATTGGTACCTTATGAATTAGTTTTTGAGGTGCACAATCTTCATCAATCTCTTGAGAACAAGAACCCTCACGAAAAATGCATTTAACGGATTAAAAAAATCTACAAAACTGAACCAATGGCATGTTTAAAACAAAGAAATAGATTGATAATAATATGCTGAAAATTCTATTATGTTTAATACATGCAAAAGGACCAGTCCCAACAATTCTTAAACATGATTTATCTGATATGATAATAACATGCTAATTAAACTGATAAAGGTGTTATCTACATTTAATCTACCAATTACTAATTACACAAAAAAAAAATTACAAAATTGAACCAATGGCATGTTCTTCGTGTGGTACAAGGAAGATTTGGCTATGAAAAAAAAAGTGAAATGGCCTCATCATTTTTATTTTGATTGGATAGAGGAGCGAAAGCTGAGCGTGAGAGAAGGTATGTGATTTCTTCATCTTTCGAGCATCTGGCATCATATTCGACTGCAAATTTCAAATGCATTGCATTTTATGTGATCACGAATGCTCTCTGAAATGATCACATTCTACTGGTGTCGTGCCCTAGCCCGTGCTTTATCTCCATTATTTGATATTATTAGTGTTTGTGCTCAAGGATATTGATTCACTATTTTCAAATGTTTGGATCGTTTAGATAGTTACATTTCCTGACTGTTCCTCTAGTACACAGTTAGGAAATGTAACTGTCTAATGATTATATGTAACGTTGAATGGATTAAATGATTTATTCTTGGTAGAAGTGAATGGAAGGAATAGAGTGTATTAAATACAATCCAGTCACTTATTGAATGCTTTGGAGACTACTGGTTTGACTGTCCATGCGCTACCAGTGACTAAGATTCATTAAAGGATACAAAACCCTTCATTTTGGGGTTATTGTGTGTGGATTCAAATGTAGGTTTGATTTGGTTAATGTTTAGAAGAGATCAATAAAGTATTTAAAGACAATCTTACATGTTTGGAGAGGTTTGAGAGACACTTATCATGACTATACCCTCAAAAACATCGGCATAGACTGGTTTTACTAAGTTTCCTTTCTCTATTTTGAGGTTTCCTTTCTCTGCCACAGGGGTACAGTCAGAGGGTTCATTGACAAAATGATCCTTCAAATGGTTACTATGACTATGAATATGAATGATTTGATATAGCATATTGCTCTTTTTACTTGAAGTTTGGAATAGCTTGTGCAAGGGTGAAAGTAGTTTTGATCATTTTGGTCATGACTGTTCCTCTACACAGTCAGGAAATGTAATTGTCTAATGATTATATGTAATGTTGAATGGATTAAATGCTTTATTCTTGGTAGAAGTGAATGGAAGGAATAGTGTTGGTGTTAGGTTTCATTTATTATTGAATTCAATGGTTTCCAAGATGTGTTGAGGAGTTTGCTCCTTGTTTAATGTTAATTGTTCCTGCACAATCCACTCATACAACAGTGAAGTTACAAAACTAAACTGATGGCATGTTTACAACAAAGAAATAGAATGATAATAATATGCTAAAAATTCTATTCTGTTTAATACACGCCAAAGGACCGCAATCTAAATTTTTGTCACTGAAATGACCGCATTCTACTGGTGTCATGCCCTAGCCCATGCTTTAACTCCATTATTTGATGTTATTGGTGCTTGTGCTTAAGGATATATTTTTTTTTGAAATGTTGACGGTGGTTATCAAATGGATAGCCCGTGAGCTTCTAGCTAGGCACCATTTGTATTGATAGCTTAGGGCATCAAATGTATTGTATCATTGATAGTTGATACTTTGTTAAAAGGAAATAGGACAAAGAATGATTTTTATTTAGTTTCTCTATTTTGATTCTTAAGTGGATTACAACCCTAGAGAAGTATATATAGATTTACGGATGCAGTTGCAAGATACATAGCAGCCAATAATTTACAATAAATCCATGCATCCAATTTGAATAGTAATTAATACAAAGAACTAGGGTCCTCCAATGGCACAATCATCTAGACCTTGACTATCCCCTCAACCAGTGACCCTTCAAAACTGGGTTATCATGCAATCAGTGAGTGATCCTTCATTCTCCTGGTGAGCTTCTAGGTAGGTGCCATTTGTATATTTGATAGCTTAGGGCATCAAATGTATATTGTATCATTGATAGTTGAGACTTTGTTAAAAGGAAATAGGACAAAGAATGATTTTGATTTAGTTTCTCTATTTTGATCTCTAAGTGGCTTAAAACCGTAGAGAAGTATATGCAGATTTATGGATGTAGTTGCAGGATACATAGCAGCTGATAATTCACAAGAAATCCATGCATCCAATTTATATAGCAATTAATACAAAGAAATAGGGTCCTCCAATGGCCCAATCATCAGGACCTTGACTGTCCCCTCAACTAGTGACCCTTCAAAACTAGGTTATCATGCAATCGGTGAGTGATCCTTCATTCTCCTGGTCTGCCCTACAACCAAACATATTGGAAATACATAATACAATGATAACAAGTCTTTCACAATACCCCTTCCCTCAAGGAACACTATCAACCATCCCTTCCACATAGCATTTCATTGTTGTATGAGTGGATTGTGTAGGAACAGTTAACATTAAACAAGGAGCAAACTCCTCAACACATCTTTGTTGTAAACATGCCATTGGTTCAGTTTTATAAATTTGTTTTTTGTGTTAAATGCATTTAAATGGAACATTAAGCATAGTAATAATATGCTTAGTCTATTAGTAATTGCAGATTAAATGCCCATAACACCTTTATCAGTTTAGCATGTTATTATAAGATACTAAAGAAGACCTGCTATTTGTCAGAGAAATCTTCACTGTCCCCCACAATGAAGACAATGAAGATTGACCTCCTGCCCCACAACAAAGAACATTGTAATAAGAATAAGATAGTGCCAAGAAACATTTTCACAAATATGAAATGTGAGGAAAAGTAATAACATTAACAATGCCAAGATTCACAACATTAAATTTCACCTGCAGATGAGTTTCTGTTGTGGGTTGCCCAACATCAAAAATATGTTGAGTTGCATTTGAGCTGTAACTAAGAGTATCATGTAGAACAGACCCTAAACTTTGAAAGTGTTCTCCAACCTGGCAATTCAAAATTCAATCTAGGCAAGCATCAGTGAGTGAAATAAATTATAGACATCAACATCAACATCATCATAATCATTAGACATAAATTATAGACATCAACATCAACATAATCATAATCATTTGGAGGGTATTCATTTTGGTCCTTGGATAATACTATGTTTCTTGAAAGTTCTTGTGATGCTTCTAAACTTTAAAGACATATTTTATGGCTTAATGATAATATAGATTAGTGTTTTGTTTTCTAATGGAATGTTGTTGATCATTCATGGTCTTGAAGAAACTTTTGATTGTTTTGATTCTCGAGTCTTGACGTTGTTTCTCAATGTGATATAGACTGACCACAAGATGGTTCAGTTGGTCCTCTCTTTTTATTTAATCATTTGTCTTCTTCATGGTGTAAGTGTCTATATGTTATAATCCAACCAGCATGTCATACCCCCACTTCTGACAAATCTCACAGCATGCAAATCATAGCCAAAGACTTGGGTGATCAGCATACACAAACATCAATTACCCTTAGGAAACAATGATCATTAATATTCATTAATGGTGAGCGGTGATTCCTTGGTAATAAAGGCATTGCCAGCATTCATCATCTTAACCAAGTCATGGGTGGTGATCCTTGAAATAGCACATGTAAGGATTGTATTTTTTCAACACTTACAACTTATGCAGCAAGTTTCAAATAACTGCCAAAGCCTAGCTTGTGTTGCCCATGCTTTTGCAATCTTGCCTTTGTTGCCTTTGATGTGTTAGGTAATCTATGAAGAGATTGAAATATGTTAGTTCATATAAATATAAAGAGTATTTAGTACACAATTACATTCTTAATAGTATCACATACCTTCTTCTGTTCTCTGGTGGTGTATTTCCTTTTTTTACTTCAGTTTTCTCATTCACATCTAGAATAATAGATTTCCACTCTAAATTAGGAATGCAAGGGGGGTGTTGGTAATGTGGGTTTTTGGTTAATGTACACCTGTACTGGTCCCTAATATACCTCAAACATATCCTAGCTCTTTGAAGGAGCTTACACTTCTCAAATGCATGAGGTCCAAACAAGTTTGTCATACTCTTTATGAGATCATCCTTTAACTTTTGATTTTGGGTTTTCCACCTTTTAAGAAAGAAAACAGTGTTAGATTCAAAAATGGATGTAATGATAACTATCCTCACAATGATATGAAATCAAAATAGTGGATTGGGGTTTTAGTTCAGATATGAGGTTTCACCCTGTACAGATGGTGGGCTCGAATATCTACAAACACTCGTCATTAAGTTTACTATAGAAACCATCATTCCCTACAAAATAATCATGGGATCATTAGTCAAAGGATATAATAGTATAAAATAAGAACACAATAGATGTAAGCTTCTCATATTGAATGCAAGGTGTAATTAACATACGATTGTATAATAAAAGAAAGGTCCAATCTTTAAAGTACCTGTAAGTTTTTCTATTTTCAAGGGAAGTCCTTCTTCTTCGGACACAAGCAATATGTAATCCTTCACTATTCTCATACTAGCAATACTAGTACATCCAAGAAAATCACCATCAAGTGTTGCATCCCCTGTTGCATAAATTGAATCCATTACAAAATGGCCCTAAGAAAGAACACTTCAAGGGAAATAAACATATATATAATGATAGAGAAAATAAAATACATGTATGAGTAGGTGGTGCCATGGCATCTGTGGCCATGCTATGTGTTGCCGAAATTGCAAGATGAGGTACATCTGAGCCTACAATCGTATGAGGCGGTGATAGTAAATGATCATTGACATGTGCTGAAGAATAAGATTGTTAGAGCATAATAAAACCAGTGATTAGCATGGACAATATTGTTAGAGAGTAAAAAAAAATATAGTCCAACATGTGATCTACCTGAACCAGCTGTAGTACCCTCATCATGGCCGCAAGGATCAAAATTACACAAAAAAAGCTGTAAAAGCAACACATCCACTTATTTTTTAATGACATAAAAGACTACTATAACATAAAAACTATTATTGAACTTTTGTTATAATTAAAAATTACATTAATACTTACTCAGTAATTTTGAGATAGGTGCATCAGTTTAGTTGCCCTCTTTTGTGTCTCAAGAGTCAGAGGGAATATAGATGCCAATTTAGCCAATCTATTTCCAATTTTGTGGAGGCATTTTTTAATTACAGAGGCCGACTCATCACAAGCACCCAAATCAACAACTAGGTCCTTGTTAAAGGACTCCACTTTAGGGACTGTGGGTTCCTTTCCCTTTCTCTGCTGACCACCTATCTGTGACAACAATATTACTAACACTATTAGAATTAATCTGAAACAGTGATGAAAAGAATATAATAAAAAACTTTATTTAACATTTTTCTTCTATCTAATTTGTAGTTCAATAACAAAGAGGTTTACCTACTGGGAAGAAGTGCATGCACGATCATCATTGTCCCCACTATGTGGTTGCTCCATATTGTGGTCCTGTGTTATTATTTAAAGTTAACCAATAATTAGAAAGGACTACATTAATAAATTTCATTAGAAGATGATGATGGAGATGAGGTGGATGGTGAGGAGACTCTCTAAATGTGGTTGGAAAAAAACTCAATTATTTAATGGTACATAGTATGTACCTACACCCTAATGATAGTGACATCATTTGTATCTATGCGATTCAAATTGTAATCAATAAGAAGCTCTTTCCTTGCACTTATTGATTTTATCACACATACAATACATGATTTCCCTCGTGCACCTCAAATATGCAATTGGGTTGCTTAATAGTTGACAGAGGTCATGTGCTATTTATAAAACCTACAATATTCCCTGATGCTTTTGGCCTTCCATCAATGTATATAGCCACTCTTTTACTTTTCTCATTGTCTTTTTGTTGAATATAATTTGCTGAGAGTGCATACCTACGCATACTTTTTTTATATTGAACAATTCGCATCCAACTTTTGTAATCGTAACAAGGTCCAACATACTCCATCAATTCAACAACTTTGTTGTAAGAGACCTTTATTCCATCCATGGAAAATAAGCCCAAACCATGTATTGAAGATGGTGCAATACGATATATCTTACCTTTAACACTAAAATCAATGTTTATTTGAGGAAGTTCCTTGGGGACCCATTGTTTCTGTAGATTTTGGTACCTAGAGGGCACCTCGATGTCGCCTTTGCTCTCATCATCATAAGAACATGACCCCCCTTGAGCAAGGAAAAATTTCATGTGTTTATTGAATTTCCTTCTAGTCTTTTGACCTCTATTTGATCTTCCTAATTCAGACATACTAAATGACTCACTTTCTTCGCTCGAGGAAGACACATCTGACAAATACCTATTTGCTACTACCTGCACCCCATCAAATGAGAGAGATAGCAAGTAATGTGAGATATTTTGCAAAATGTGAAATACATTAATCTCTATAGGGTGTATTGACTTATACCTGTCGATCCATGAGACTATGTGGGATGCTCGTGAAAGGAGTCCGGGTACCTACATATGTAATTCAATTATCTAATGTTAGCTAAAAAAATCATGATACATATTGTGAGTTTGAAGAGAGTTCGTGCCATGTGTGATAGAACCTACTTTATCTAATATGGTGCATTGTTAAACAAATTAAGGGTAGAGTAGTTATTACTTAGTGTTTTGTGGGGGACAATGAAGATATGTCTGACAAATAGTAGGTCTTCTTTAGTATTTCATGAATTTTTACCACATATACTGTTTCAAGCCTTTGAGTCTTGGAGAAGAAGAATGGTGTAAGTTGAATAGATCAGAGTGAATGGGGTGTTGAAACATGGTGAATAGACCATGATGAGATGATACTTGATGTCGTGACTAAGTTTCCCTCACAAACATCGGCATAGACTAGTTTTACTAAGTTTCCTTTCTCTATTTTGAGGTTTCCTTTCTCTGTCGTAGGGGTATAGTTAGAGGGTTCATTGAAAAAATGATTCTTTGAATGGTTACTATGAATATGAATGATTTGATATAGCATATTTCTCATTTTACTTGAAGTTTGGAATAGCTTGTGCAAGGGTGAAAGTAGTTTTGATCATTTTGGTCATGACTGTTCCTCTACATAGTCAGAAAATGTAATTGTCTAATGATTATATGTAATGTTGAATGGATTAAATGATTTATTCTTGGTAGAAGTGAATGGAAGGAATAGTGTTGGTGTTAGGTTTCATTTATTATTGAATTAAATGGTTTCCAAGATGTGTTGAGGAGTTTGCTCCTTGTTTGATGTTAATTGTTCCTGCACAATCCACTCATACAATAGTGAAATGCTATGTGGAAGGGATGGTTGATAGTGTTCCTTTAGGGAAGGGGGATTTTGAAAGACTTGTTATCATTGTAATGTGTATTTCCAATATGTTTGGATGAAGGGCAGACTGGGAGAATGAAGGATCACTCATTGATTGCATGATAACCCCACCAAGCATTCTTTCCTTTGATTTTCCACAATATCTCAAAGTATGATCATTATTCTTTACTTTCTTCTATATGCTATTCTTTCTATGGTTTTGTTATCTCAGAAATATATCAGAAACATTGCAGATGTGCATATAAAAGTAAAATATTGTCCTTCAATTGTTCCACATTGAAGCATTTCCTCTTCGGAGTATTCTCTTCGTTTGTACAATAGCTATAAAAAATGGTTCCCATATTTCTTCAAGATCTATTTTAATCTTTATATTGCAATTTTGATTAGATTTGACCTATAGTTGATTTCATTAGTATTTTATAACATATACTCCTAATGTGAAATGTGGAGAGAAAGAAAGAGACACACTAGGTATGAATTACACAATATACCCATCATCACTTAGCACTTAAATAATAAATTATGGATAGGGAACAACCCCCTAACCTCTGGATGTTTGTTTCATGTTGGCCTCTTATTATATGCAAAGGTAGGCCTATCTTAATTAGGCTAACAACCATAGTGTAGGGGCAATTATGGAACCCAAAATAGTGCACACTTGTATTAAATTAGGCTCACTATACTACAAGGGAATGGAAACCATGCAATAGTGCCTCATGGGGATGGAAGAAACCCTTCACCAAGAAGATGGTTGTGTCTGCAATATTTACTAGAAGCAAAGAACATAATTTGGTTCTAGCAATTACTCCTAGAAGAGAATGGCACCCACAAAACACTTGGAAAAGATAGCACTCACTATATCTTTTATCACTCTTTTAAAGCTGGGACAATAAATCTCAAAGATTGATCAACAAATTCTTGAACACAAAGAATCATTAACAAATATGATTCATGTGTACAATAGCCAACAACCAGTTGTTCCAATCATGGTGTCCAATAATTATGTTAGAAAAAGCATCTACAAATCCCTTACACAACCATAATAGATTCAAACCATGAACTATAAGAACCTAACAATGGGACTAACAAAGATACAACCTAAACAAATCTTGATCATATTCCACCCTATTGTAAGGCCCAAGAAGTAACTCTATCTTAAAGCTACACATTCCTCTAGATGAAGCTCAAAGGTCAGGTAGCTGAAGCATAGCAATACTTGAATGAATATAGGAATAATTTGATGTATAATCATTTGCTAGCTTGGTTTGTGGGTTTTCCACATAATATTTTCCTTTTAACCACATTTATAGTTTGAGAAAATTAGAAAAAATTGTTTCAGATTTATATTATCCTGTTGAACTAGCACACTCCATCAAAATGCATAATCATTGGTCATCTCAAGAAAATTCCTATTGATTAGTAGGATATCCTTATAAAAATTTGATGCATGGATTTCTTGTGAATTATCGACTGCTATGTATCTTGCAACTATGGAAGGAATAGTGTTGGTGTTAGGTTTCATTTATTATTGAATTCAATGGTTTCCAAGATGTCTTGAGGAGTTTGCTCCTTGTTTAATGTTAACTGTTCCTACACAATCCACTCATAAAATAGTGAAATGCTATGTGGAAGGGATGGTTGATAGTGTTCCTTGAGGGAAGGGGGATTGTGAAATACTTGTTATCATTGTATTAAGTATTTCCAATATGTTTGGATGTAGGGTAGACCAGGAGAATGAAGGATCACTCACTGATTGCATGATAACCCGGTTTTGAAGGGTCACTGGTTGAGGGGACAGTCAAGGTCTGGATGATTGCACCATTGGAGGACCCTATTTCTTTGTATTAATTACTATTCAAATTGGATGCATGGATTTCTTGTAACTTATCAGCTGCTATGTATCCTACAACTACATCCATAAATCTCCATATACTTCTCTAGGGTTGTAAGCCACTTAGGGATCAAAATAGAGAGACTAAATCAAAATCGTTCTTTATCCTATTTCCTTTTAACAAAGTCTCAACTATCAATGATAAAATATACATTTGATGCCCTAAGTTATCAAATATACAAATGGCACCTACCTAGAAGCTCACTAGGAGAATGAAGGATCACTCACTGATTGCATGATAACCCGGTTTTGAAGGGTCACTGGTTGAGGGGACAGTCAAGGTCCGGATGATTGGGCCATTTGAGGACCCTAGTTCTTTGTATTAATTGCTATTCAAATTGGATGCATGGATTTATTATGAATTATCAGCTGCTATGTATCTTGCAACTCCATCCGTAAATCTACATATACTTCTCTAGGGTTGTAAGCCACTTAGGGATCAAAATAGAGAAACTAAATAAAAATCGTTCTTTGTCCTATTTCCTTTTAACAAGGTATCAACTATCAATGATACAATACATTTGATGCCCTAAGCTATCAATACAAATGGCACCTAGCTAGAAGCTCATGGGCTGTCCATTTGATAACCACAGTCAACATTTCAAAAAAATGGATATCCTTGAGCACAAGCACCAATAACATCAAATAATGGAGTTTTAGCATGGGCTAGGGCACGACACCAGTAGAATGCGGTCATTTCAGTGACAACAATTTACAATGGTGTCATTAAACATATATGCTAGTAATATCAATAGATGTGAATCCAAACATTTGAATATAGTGAATCGATATCCTTGAGCACAAGCACCAATAACATCAAATAATAGAGATAAAGCACTAGCTATGACACAACACTAGTAGAATACGGTCATTTTAGAGAGCATTCATGATCAAATAAAATGAAATGCTTTCAAATATGATGCCAGAGGCTTGAAAGATGAAGAAATCACATACCTTCTCCCGCGCTCAGCTTTCGCTCCTTTTCTCCCGCTCCCTCTATCCAATCAAAATAAAAATGATGAGGCTGTTTCACTTTTATTTATTTATCTATACCCCGAATTTGTCAGAATTCCGATGGTCAATTAAACACCCATCAAAATACCAACATCATTGGGGCCTATTACAAAAAAAAAACACCAAATTCATAATAAAAAGTTACCCATCGAAAACTTCTGTTGAAATTTGGCCCCAAATGTAGTAGTGTATCTCTCCCAAAATTCTTTAATTCTGTGCATAGGGGGAGTATGGTGCAGGAGCACCATTCTATAGGGCTCCCACCAATAACATTTTGTTGTGAAATGATTCTTAATGAATCCATGTAATTATAATAAGGGCCTTAGAGCTCATTGTGTGTGTGTGTGATCCTAGTTTGGATCCTAGAGTCACAGTCTAGCTTAGTTTTGTGAATACTCAGGGACTCAGTGGATGATGTCATCCTGATGTCACCTAGTTCTAGGAATGTTAAAAGTCCAAAAGAGAGGGTTTGAGTTTATTTGGCACATGTGTGCATTAGAGAAGGCCTTATGAAGGTCTAGAAGTTTTAAGTGAGCAAAAATTGCTCAAGCAACAAAAGTTGCTAAAAAGTTGCATAACAACTTTTCAAAGTTGCATAGCAACTTTTCAAAGTTGCTTAGCAACTTTTCTCTTAAAGGGCTATAACCCTAACCTAGTGTCTAGAAGCCTTAACCTAACTCAAACCCCAATGGTAAGACCATATATGCTTGGAAAAACCCTAATCTAGGGGTTGGTTGTCAAATTGTACGACATTGTGAAGGCAAATCTAGACTGTGTTTGTGTTTAGTGTGCTAGTTTGCACAAATTGAGTGAAGAATGAAAGCTAATGGATAGTTTTTGATTGCTATTGTGTTTTGAATCTTTCATTGTGTATGAACTTTCATTTTTGAGTTGTTAGTTTATAATTCCTTGCATGTTTGAGTGTGCTTTTGTAAATAGTTTGGAATTGAAGGTTCATTGTCCAGTTTTGACTAGTTTGTGAATATGGGCCTGTAGCTCCTGTCCCCATCGTGGAAAATCCTTGGAACCATGGGATATGGTAGTAAATACCCTATAAATTGTATCATATCAAGAAGGGCCCTAGGAATTTTTTGCAAGCATTTACGAGACCAAGCCCTAGGTGAGCCTGGACTGTGCCCGGCTAGGTAAGGTCGTGATTGCAGAGGTTATAGAGAGAAAGGGTGGACATTGCAGGAAGAATACTTTGGAGGATTTAAATAAGGGTTAATGAAGTGTCATTGGTGAGAAGGAGGAGCTTCTACCAATCTAGATAAGGTGGTGAAGCTATCAAACTAGAGTTGTGACCCTATGAAGCCTAAAAGCACTTAAAAACCCTCATATTGGATTAGGGCATTGTACGGACACTTGGGGTCCTTAAACCTAGAAAATAATTGAGACCTAGGGGATTGAATATGAGTCTCTTTGGGAAGCCAACCAAGATTTGGTAAAGGTTGCAGGTGATAGCCCTATAAATCCGGAATGGAGGCCTAATTGGGGCACATTCCTTGTAGCCCCATTTTGAGGGTAAATGATGAAATTGGGTAAGAAGATGGATTCACCTAAAAAATGTGGTCACATGGAAGGTTTTAAAAATACCTTAGGAGTTATCTCCATCCTTGCTAGGACCTAAGAAGGTGTGGAAGAAGTTGTGCCCTTATAAGTCTATGTAAGGGAATGGAGAAAAGTTGAGTGAAGGAGAGTCTAGGAGTGAAAGTAATTGTTCTTGGTGGTTAGATTAGGCAAGGTCAAGGGATTCCAAAAGAAAGGGAAGTCCTAGAGACCATAGGGTGTGAGGAGAACACCTCTTGATCCAAGGAATAGATCAGAGAGCATAGACTAGGCTAGTGTATCCCAATCTCCCCATCAATGCACTTGCATAATCAAACATTGTAACCAACATATTTTGTTCTGTAATTGGCTTGTAAAATCAAGTATTAGGGTTCTCTACAATTTGTGTGACTTTCTACTTTTTATTTGGTTTTCTAGTTTTTGTGTTGTTTTTTATTTCGTAGATTACATTTTTTGGTTGGTTAACCTTCATTTTTAGCTTGTGGTATGGTGTGGTGTAGAATATAAAAGGAAATTTTCTAAGTCCATGTGTCTTCCCATCACACTTAAATTTCTTAAAGGTTAATGAATCATTGTGTTTGATTTATCTTGAATGCTTGTGCTTCGTAGGGTGGACCCACTATTGCATCAAAAGGCAACAACAACACTCAATTTTAATTTTTTTAGAGGGTCTTCTCTGGTGAAAAAAGAGGTACTCACCATCCAATGGAATGGACCAAGCATTTTTCAACTTCAAACTATGATATAAATGGGTAGTAAGTGAAAACTTGTCTTATTTGGGACATACAGCACAAGTGCAATCCGAACTTGGGTTATTCTATTAAGGGTTATTAGAGCCTTAAGTAGCTTGCCAAAAAATCTTTATGTTACTTTGTTTCTCAAAGTGGATTAAGATTTTTAGATAAAGAAAATATAGTTAGGAGGGTGTAAGGATATTTTCCACCTTTTCTTAATGTATAAATCGGAAGGAAGATGCCATGCTAGGCTCAAAGGTAGTTTCAAGATCTAAGCGTGATAATGAGTTCCTTTACTAATTAAGATTAAGAATGAAATGGATAAGATGTCCTAATGATACCAAATAGAATGCTAAATAAGTAAATAAAAGCAAATCTAGAAAAGAATCACTATGGAAAATAGAGAGGAAGTTTTAATGGCTTAAAACAAGAATCTAGAAACTGTACTAACTTGTGATCTGAATCTAAATGTAATTTTCCAAGTGTAAAATGCCTTGGATGTTTTGTTCTTGTGAAAAAAAATCCCAGGGCATTTTGTACCCAAGGGTTTTACTTGAAACTTTGATAGTTAATTCCATATATCTTGAACTTTTTGAATTAAGTCATGACAATTGCACCACCTGCTCTTACACACATAAAAATGGGGAAAATATTATGGAAAGGGGTTTACCTTATTCAAGACCTTGTTTAGAAATCTAATGCAGAGTAGGGGTATTAAACTCCAAATATCCTCAAACAAGCAAACTTTCCATCTCTAAACATTCAAAAATTGGGTTCTCACTCATTAGATATCATTTTCCTTGTAGTACTTCCTAATCAATTTTTCCTTCATAAATTTTAGTACATACATGATATCAAAAATGTGAAATTTCAGATTCCCATTTGGCCATTATTGAACATATTCCAAAATCAAGGTAGGGTTATTTGTAAGAAATGATTCAAAATTTGACTGTCTCATCACTTAACTAGGCTTAATTGGACAAAAATGCATGCAAATGGAAAGCAAAGTCACCTATAACTTTCACAAATCAAATCATTAGGGAAATTTATTTGGTAAGATTGAATAAGACCTAGATACATACATTTTATCTATTTTTTATAAAAACCCAAGGTGGAAGTAAGAGTTATGCTATTTTGCCCAAAACTAGTAACCCTAGGGAAGATTCAAACCTACATTTAGAAAAAAAATGATGATAACTTCTACAAATCTCCATGAAACTAAAACAAAATAAAACAAAACAAAACTAGATGAACAATTTTCCATCTTTTCCCAGTAGTTTCAATCCTTCACTATATTGTAATTGTTTGTACCAAAGGAAACAATCAAACTATACTAGAGGAAAAACCCAGAAAATGCAACATAAAACTTGCCAAAAATTAAGTTTATTCTTATTCAATCATTCTCCTAACTTATCCAACTCCTAAATTCAATTTGGAATTACATATTTATCATATTAAAAACTATTTATAACTTCTCAACTAACTAGTAACTCCTTTGTTAACACTAATGACAAAAATTTCAAGTTTTGAAAACATTGACAAGTTTTACATGAAAATGTTTACATATTTTTTGAAAATGTTTACAACATTTGATCCAAAAATCTAAATGTTACAAGTGTGATTTTTGTTGCACCAAAATATTGACTTGTCAATCCTCTATATAACTACTAGACTTATATAATATATAGGAGGCAATTAATCCATGTCACAAACCCAAGTGCGTGCTACATAGCACAAGGAGACCAAGGGCACACACCTTGCAACAATCCCCCCAGCGCAAGTGAGGGGTTTTGAACTCTGACCAAGCTTTGATACCACTTGTTACAAGTTTGATTATCATTGCACAAAAATATCGACCTATGAATGCTCAATACAACCACTAAACTTATAGAATCCATAAGAGGTGGTTAATCCATGTCACAAGCCTGAGCGTTGCGCTAAACAACACAAGGAGACCAAGGGTGCACACCTTGCAACACTAAATTGATTACCAAAAATTCATATTGACTAAAACACACATGACATGGTCTTAAATGATGTTATTACATCAAAGACAAAGAACTAAAATAAAAATGATGAAATTGCCTCATGGAGGCATGAAATCAACCAGGTGCACTTGTACCATACTCCCAAACAAAACTAAACTCAAGTCCTCTTAAGTGTAGATCTTCTTTATCTTCCTAATCTTCCAACTCTTTTTCAACTTGTCCTTCATCTCTACAATTTTCCTTGGATCCCTATTCTTCTTCATTTACCATCTCTTACTAAGCATTTTCTCATGAACTTCAAGATATCAAGATTTGAGTTCTTGTTCATACATCTTATTAGCATTGTCCATGTCTTCATCTTAATCATCATATTATGCATAAAAATATACATACATCACTTCTCCTTTTCCTTTATACCCAGTTGCATCTTTATTTACATCGGCTACACCTGTAAACACATACTCACACATAGTATTAGAAATAACATTTTGAGTCTCAATGGACTCATTTTCTTCATATTTTTCATCTTGATTGGATGGTTTAGGTTCTTCCATCATAAAAAAAGATGCTCCAAGCTCTGGTTTTATTTTCCTTTCTCGTCTTCTTCTCCTCTGAATGATCTTATTGATGGGTCACTTTACCTTCATTCTTATAGGTAAATGCCAACCACTTTCTTGGTTTGCTTTCTTAAGAAGTTCTTGCATCTCAAGTTCCATTTTTCTTTCCATTTCCTCTATATATTATCTTATTTGTTCCAAGGATCACTTCAACTATGTTTCCTCTTTCTCAATATTAATTTGCTTCACCTTCTCAACCTTCTTCTTTGTCTCACTTCTCTCTTTTCTTTTCTCCTATTTTTTATTTGGCACCTCCTTACTCTGGAAGTCTCCACGGACTAATCTTCTCAAAACTTTCATTATCATTCTCAAGAAAGTATCCTTCACTTTTCTTATTATTGGCTTCATGATACCTCGATGGGTTTCCTCCAATCTTCTCTGCCTAGTCTTTTGGCATCCAGGTTCTTGCTTCAACCTGCAAAAAGATAATACACAAACTCCCAAAACAATTTCTTGCCTAGATCTTTAAGATCTGATACCAATTGATGTAGATAAGGGGTGGTAAAATCTAAAAAATCCTCAAACAAGTGAACTTTCCATCTGTAAAGATTCAAAAAGTGGGTTCTCACTCATTAGACCTCATTTTCCTTATAGTACTTCCTAACCAGTTTTTCCTTCATAAATTTCAGTATATATATGATATTAAAAATGTGAAAATAGTTTTAGCTACCCATTTGGCCATTATTAAACTTATTCCAAAATCATGGTAGGTTTCTTATTACAAAATGCTTCAAAATTTGACTATTTTATTTCTTGACTAGTCTTAATTAGACAAAAATGCATGCAAATGGAAAGAACATTCACCTGTAACTTTCAAAAATCAAATCATTAGGGAAATATATTTGGTGATATTGAATAAAAACTATATAGAGACATTTTATCCAATTTTTTGCAAGTTCCAATAGTGGAAATAAGAGTTATACCATTTTCCCCAAAACTAGTAACCTTAGGGAAGATTTAGATTTGCATTTACAAAAATGGTGATAACTTCTACAAATCTTCATGAAATTGAACCAAACAAGAAGAAAATGAAACTAGGTTCAATTAACCATCTTTTAATGTTGATTTTAAACCCATATTATATTGTTATTGTCCATATCAAATTAAGTAATAAGACTGTACTAGAGGGAAAAACCCATAAAATACAATATAGAACTTTCCAAAAATGAATTTCCTTCTTATTCAATAAATCTCCCACGTTCTCCAAATCCAAAATTAGAGTTGGAATTACATATATATATCATATTAAAAACCATTTATAAATCCCCAACTAACTATTAGCTCCTTTGTTAGCACTAATGACAACATTTTAAAGTTTTGACTACATTGACAACTTTTATATAACAACCTTTACATCATTTTTGCAAATGTTTACAACATTTGATCCAAACATATAAATTGATTAACAAAGAGTCCAATTTAACCAAACACACATGACATGATCTTAAATGACCTTATTACATCAAAGACACAAAACTAAACCAAAATTATGAAATTGTCTCATGGAAGCATGAAATCAACTAGGTTCTCTTGCACCAGAATCAACCTTGAAATGAAATGAAATTTCATAAAGGAAAGAAAATGTAAAGGTAAATATTATATCAACCTTGTAAATACCTTCATGAATGAATAAAGATCAAACATATTCATGAAGATGCTTGTATGTTCCTTGAATTTCAGTTGTTACCCTCCTAATGTAGAAAGGAATCAAGCATGCCTTCATAAATGCATGGATCTATGAATGCCACTCCTATATATTCAATGTTTTTATTCTTGATTGAACACTTTCTATAAAGGAATAATGCATGTAGATTGACAAATGATATTCTTTCTTGATTGAAAACTCCTCTACTTGGCCAGATGTGAGGCCTACCCCGACCCATCTTAGCTTGACAGTTGTTTTGACATTTGATTCATCTGGATGATACATTGATTGGAGACATTTGTCCTATTTTAGATTATGACTTGCTATCATTAGACCTTATGAGATGATTGTTATAGATTTATATGATGATGATGTTAGTCGTACTCTTTATATGCTCATTTTGGTTTCATGCTTACCTTATGATATATGAATTATGTATTTTTCATTTGTTGTGTTATTTTAAAGAATAGTAAATGTTGATAGTATAATGGTTCAATGATTAACTTAGGGTTACATGCTTATATGAAAATTGAATTGATATTTTGATTCTTGAAGAATTAGGGTATAATGTGGATTATGTTATGATTCATGGAATGCAGTTTATTTATATTTATCGAGTTTAGATGTTATTATTTCACTTTCGATATGATTATTAATGCAAAGAGTTTATGAGGTACTGATGTCAAAATTGAGTGTGCAGGAATATGGCCATGGTTGTAAATGTAGGGAAACAAGCTGAATCTATGTGCAATTAGTTAGAAACCAAGGTCATCTCTAAGAAGAGAACGACCTCGTTGTAACGTGATTTTATTTGTAAATGTGATGCATGTATGTATGTAGTTGTTAATATATGTAAATGCATTATTAGAAGTAAATTTCATTTTTGTGTAAATGTAAATGTAATTTATCCACTAGACATGCCAAGTGTGTAATGTGATGTGTACTTTTGTGAGGTGTCACTTGACACTACTATGATGAGATGACATACTTGAGTGGAATGTGGACCCCACCCTTTCCTTAGATTTGTATTGTGTATCCATAGGCTAGGTTGGTGGTTTAGGGAACCAAGGTTTATGTCATCATTATTTCATTTTCGGATGCAAGCTTAACTAGGGTTTTTGAAGGGTTATGTGGAGTCCCAGGGTGTAGTTAAGGTTGGTTTTTAGTGTCCCAAGTCTAGTACATGGGTTAGGAGGCCTATTTTTAACATTTTCACTTCCCTAAGCCTTCATATTGCCCCTCTAAATGGGTCATTTTTGGTAATGATGAAATTGGGGAATGTTTCTAGGATATCTCACATTTCCATGCTTTGATTTGCATTCCTTTTCCATAGAAAGGGCAAGTGTCATGTTAGCTAGAATCTAGAAACCAAACTTGCTTAGGAATGAGGGAATGAGAGAGGAAGGTGGGAGAGTCTTTTAGGAAAGGAGACTAAGGGATGAGATTTCTTCATCTAGTCTATGCTAGTTTGTAAAGTTAGAGAGAAAAGGACTTGAGAGATTTGCTAAGTGTTTGTGAGAAAGGAAGCAAGCTAGGAAGCAAGGGAAAGCTCTTCTAAAAACCTTCAATTTTCCATTTCTTAGGAGAAAGGTTGGTGGTTCTATCATGTATATGTTGTGTAATTGCATTGAGAAGATGAAACTTGTGCGAATCTTGTAATTTGTTGCATTTTATGTGTGAATATTGTATTGTGTAGTTTCAATGTGATTTTATGACTTTGTTCTTATTTTACCATCTTGTTGTGCTAAATGTTTATGGGTGTGTAAGATACTCCTTATCCTTGGGAGGAATTGAGGATTGTCTTGGGGTGAAGGGCTTAGTTGGGGAATCTATGTGTTTGAGAGCTTGGATGTATGGGCATCCATGAGGCCTACTTATGTTATACCTTGGGGACCATAAGGAATATTTTTGATGCTCTTGTGATGAGCTAGTATGTTGGAAGAGAGCCTTATGAAGGCATGTAATAATTTATTTAAGTATGACATCTCCATATGAGATAATTCCACCTTCACCCATAGTGGAATCAATTATGAATTCCTATGTGCAAGCTTGGGAATGAGAGTAATAATGTGATTGTTCATGTCTCAAAATGTTGAATGTATGTTTAATATGTGTAGAATGTTTGTAACCTATCCCCACTTGTTTCCCCTAGCTCGGGGGTGACCATGAAATGGCCTAGGCTGGGAGGTGAGCCTCTATGGTCATGTGAAAAGGTTTTTGTGTTGCAGATTTTGCTTGAATGGTGAAAGGATGAAATTCCAAGCTTGAAGTAGTGTTGTTCAAGAAATGAGCTTAGTAGCTGTTCAAAATAAAAGATGCCATTTAAAAGGGAATGTTACATTGTAATTTTGTTGTATGTGATTCATTGGAAAGTTTGTATTATTATAATTATGTTGAAAAGAGAAATTGTGAAAAGACTTAAGATGATTATTTCATCTCTGAATTATCCTGGAAATTGGAATGTACTTTATGTATTTGAAGACCAAAATTGTACTTGAAAGATAACAACATTACTGCTTTAAATTGCAAATAGAGGTTTCTATAAGAAGATTAATCTTTGATTTAAATTTGAAAGTTAAATCTGATGAATTTTTTTAATTTCCCGATTTCTATATTATTAAGAAAGAAGTTTCAGTTAAAAATTTTAATCCATTTAAAGAAACACTGTTTAATGTTTTCCAATAAGAACATAAATTTTTGTCCTATTGTATAGGTTTTGTTTTTTTTTGCTTGTGTTTTGACCCAATAGATTTTGGGCATTACATTCTGGTATCAGAGCCAGGTTTCAGCTCTAGGACCTTGTCTATTATTGATATGAATATGTTCCTGCAATGTCTATATTATTGAAATAAAGAAAGAAGTATGTCAAATAAATCATGTATGATAATGCTAAAGGATTAAATTCTCTGTTATAGTTACATATTCCAAAAATCAAATTTACTGTTAACTCTAGAAAAAATGTGTTTAAAATCTTTTGTTTTCTGGGTACCAGAAATTAGTATAAGGACATAAATTAATATCTATTAAATTGGAAACCAATCTCTATTGATATCTTAGTATAGGATTGATAGTTTAAAATGATTTTTACTAAAGTATGTTTGTTCAAGCTAGAAAGGAAAATATCATTTATTGTTGAGATTTATAAATTATCTAGGATGAAAATTTTAAATCCCTATATCAAAGTACTATGCATCTTTATACCAACTTCTGTCAGTCATTGCAGATAATGTTGAACTGCATAATAGTCAGAATAATAAAGTAAATACTAGATAAATTGGAAGCCTCCTTTTACAAATATAATATGTATAAGCAACATTACACACACACACACACACACACATATAAAATAAAATAATCTTCCAAGAATAATGCAAGTTTCATTAATAGTAAAACTGGAAATAGAATGCAGTGTTTGTGTAAAAAAAAAAATTATATAAATTTAATATATCATATGTATATATATATATATATATATATATTCTAATATGTATAATATATATATTAAATATTAAATATTATATGATATATATATTAAATATCATATAATATATAATATTTAATAACATTAAAAAAATAAAAATAAATAAAATAAAAAAATGAAATTTTAATGGGGGAAAGGGCCGAAGCCCCTAAGCACCCCACATGGGCGGGACAAAGTCCCCACTGACAGGCCACGGATGAGCTGCCACCGCAGCACTAGTGGTGCTGTGCGTGGCAGCATCACCACCACATGACTTCCCTGTGGGGAAGGCTATGGTGGCGTGGCTGCCATCGCAACATTCCATCGGGGTTGCGATGGTGGCATGTGTAATACCCCAAAAATGGGCTATATGTTCATTAATCTCCTACATCTTCAATTCGAATGAAATCGACATCAAAGTCCTAATCTAAGGCACATCTAAACATCATCGAATCATAATTGATTATCTTAAATTCTGCATCGGAGAATATTCTTAGTAATATTCCTAATTATCATAATTATCTTTAATTTTATAATTATTTGGAAATAAATCACATTTATCCTAAAATTTGATTAATTAAATATTTTGCATATTTAATTAATTAGATTTAATATTTGCCACTTAATTGTTTAATTAAATTTAATTCTATCTATTATTAATTGTATTATTTAATTTTGACAATAAATCAAAATTCCTATCTTTAATTGATTAAATTCTTATTTAATTAATTAAAGCATGTTGTCATTATTTAATAATATAATTTTTAATAAAAGTTTGAATAAATAGTTAATTAACCCATAAATTAATTATTTATTTTCAAAAATCAATCGAGTTGAGGATAAATCACTTTATTTATTTATTTAATTCTTAATTATTATGCATATTCAAAAGAAACAGTTAAACTCCAAATCAGAAAATCAATGCAAGTTATTGACTTTTTGGAACTCAACATCCTTTTGGAGTTCAAAAAGCTGATCTAAACTCTAATTTGAGTTAAAAAGCTATTTTTGCATGTTTTTGCATGATTTTGAGAATTAACTATCTTTCATGATCAGATAACTCAAAAATCAAGATGAGTTAATTTGAGTGATTTATGGCTTTTCCCATGCACCTCCAAAGCCCTGGATTTCTATAAAACAAGGCTTCAGCTCTTCACAATATCATCTCATATTTTTGCACAATCACGCTGGAGAATTGGAATTGAAGAATCAAAGCTCTTGCGAATCGACATCTTTGTGAGATCAATCTTATTTTTGCATTCATATTTCATATCATTGTTAGATTAGCATAGCATATCAATTTTCATATAGATTAATTTCATATCAGTTTTTCATTCATTCTTATGGCATAGAAAAATCCCAAAAAATAGCTTAATTGCATTTATTCCATATCTAGATCAATTGCATTCAAATCCTTCATTTAGGTGTCATCTAGGTCACTGATCTTGATTACAATCTGAGAACATTAATCTCGCACCTACTAGAAGGCAGTAAATCGCTTGGTTAGTTTAGCTTTCAATTTTGCACGATTTTGATTATCACTAACCTCTAATGTTTTACTGAGTGTTGTGTCTATAGATCAGGTACAATTTTCACACACACATTTTTGGCGCCCACTGTGGGGCCCTGAAACGGGTTTCCAATTCAATTCTATCAATTTCTATCTTTTTCTCCTCGGGATCTGTGCAAAACTATGATTTTTAATTTTTGTCCGTACATCTGTCGTACGAGTTTCTGACAAATGTCGTATGAGAGCATACCCACTGTCGTATGATACTGGACCTACTGTCATACGATAGTCTATCGGATCGAGGCTCATTTCATCACAAACCCACTATCATTTGGGAGCTCAACTGTCGTATGGTAGCATACCCAGTGTCGTACGAGTTTCTGGACTGTCGTCTGAGAGCATACCCACTGTCGTACGAGTTTCCATACTAGTTTTTAACTGTCGTTTCATTTTTCACAGAAGAGTATCAGATTTGATTTTTATATTTCGGCTAACTGCTAATTTTGACAATTGAAATTCTCTATTTTTTATTGCTCTCTGCTGGTTTTGATTGGGAAAAGTGCAAGAATTGCTAAAAATCAGGTAAGATCTACTAAGCACATTGCGAGGATCACCAGGTATTCTCCTTCATCTAATAACATTTTGATTTGGGCTTAAAATAAATCTCTCATGTGTCTAGCTTGTGTGCGTCTTCTCATGCTTTTATTCTACACACTTGCATAATTTGATACTAGGTTGTAATCCCATAAGAATTTATTAAGTAGTCTTAGAATACTTGTGATTGATCTTGATTGCTATCTTGGGTTATTGGACTCGCTAATCCACCGGCCCCTCATTTCCGCCCCGTGGTTGCAATCTCAGCGCCATAAAGGGGAGGGGTCAACAGGACAGAAGTGTTAAATGTTCCACTTGGCAACCCTTTTGTGCTTTTAGGAACTCACTTGTTTTCTAAGTTGTGGACTCATTTTTAGCTTGTGTGAGGTGTTAAGTGTTCCACTTTGTGGACTCATCTCATATTATCTTTAAGCGTTAAGTGTTCCTCTTTCTACTTTTTGGATGCTTTTGGTAGATTTACTTTTGGAACATATATCTGTGCTCACATAGTAATTAGGCCCTATGAACACTATTCGAGATTCTTGAGAGATTGGATTCCTAGCGAAATCTTTCTTGATGACAGAATCCTTGTAGGTAGGGAGGATACTTAGTGTGTTTCACATTAAACTTGGTTAGTGCATCTTCTCTTATTGATCGACACATTCTCTCTCCGGAGAGGTTGATAGATCACGTGGGGTTGATATCACGAGCTTTGGTGAACCAAAATTGGTTAGTGCATCTTCTCTTATTGATTGATACATTCTCTCCTCGGAGAGGTTGATAGATCACGTGGAGTTGATATCACAGACCTTGGTGGAACAAAACTTTGTCTTAGCGTGTCAGATTAATTTGCTTGCTTTGTTTGGGTTAAAAGTGAAAAGGTGTCAAAAACCTTGGATCTGGAGCCAAGTCCCCTTGTGGTATACTATTGTGAGTCATCTTTAGAGAGGGTTAACCGTAGCGAACAATCCCTTCATAGGGAAAACTGCGTTGACGGAACCTCAAGCGGTAATAGCCATTTTCGCCATGGTAGTGACAGCCGCTATATAAATGTCCTTGTGGAAGAAATCTCCACAGGTATGGTTCATTGTTGGGTTGTCAGATCTCCCTAGCAGCTCTTGAAGATTAAGTTCTCGGACTGTGTCAAAACCCTGGTGCACCGAGATTGGAGTTCACCCCTTTGAATCATAAAAGTTGCAGGGTCAAACCATTACTAAAAACCATAGAGAGGCCAATTTTTCATTTTCAGGTATATGTGTGTTATTGCAAAACTTTTCAGAACATACACAATTGGTACTCTCAGGGATTAACACAATTTGGTCACTTGATTGTTCATGCGCAAGGTTGCTTTTTCCCTTGTTCATTGTTTTCAGACGTGCTTGGAATCACTTGCTTGCTGTTCTGCGTGCTTGTTTATCTGCTTGGCTATTAAAAATGATCAAATTTGGTATAACCTTCAAAATATGGACAGTACAATTTGCAAACAATCCAAAACTAAAAACCTTAAGTTTTGCAAAATTTGACGTAAAATTCTTTCTGGAGTCAAAAGTCATTTCAGGAAGTCAAAAGTCATACGAGTTTTGTCAAGTGTCATTTCAGTATTGCCCATCTATCGTATGATTGAGAACCCAGTGTCGTACGAGTTTTCAAACCAGCAAATTCAAGAAAGTCAAAACCCTGTTAGCAACTGTCGTACGAGTTTTGTCAACTGTCATTTCATTGCTACCCAACTGTCATACGAGTTTAGCAACTATCATTTCATAGACTACCCAGTGTCGTATGAGTCTGCAGAGTGTCATTTGGAAAAATTTGAGAGAGTTGTTAGAAATTGTCAAATTGCAAAATATCCAATGTTTCTAGCCTAGTTCCAGAATCTGTCAAAAATATCATTGTGTCAAGAACAAATCAGTAGCTATTGAAAATCAGTACACATGTCTCAAAGAATCAGTACACATGAGGAAGAAATTCTGATCGCCGCTATAATGAAGCAGCTGCAAGCTATGCAAGTCCAGCTTGACAAACTTGAGAAAGAAAAGGAACCTCTATACTCTTTTCCATTTGATAAAAACTTGTACATGTCACCATGCCCCTGGAAAAAATTTGAGCAATATGATACCTCTTCCACGGAGAGTGACACATCTAGCTTTGGAGACTATGATGACTATGATGATAGACAAGGTAATGATACCTATGACACCTCTGTTCCTAAGAGTCCTCCTCATCATTCATTCCTACTTACTACAAATGGGCCGTCACATTGGATAGATCGTGATGGTGATCCATATGATTCTGATTTTGAAAGAGACTTTGATGGCTTTTGTGGACAATACCTTGATGATGATCCATCTACTACTGCTGAGGACTATAAAATACATCGTGCTAGCTTGAAATGTCAATATTATAAGAATCCTTCTCCTAAGGACTCTCCTACTAAAAATAAAGATTATCTTCTCAAGCAAGATCGTGTTAATGTTGAACCTTTGTCTAGTGATGGTTCCCTTCCATCCCCTACTTCCTCCAATACCCGTACATTTTCTAAAGCTTTCGAGTCTTTCAAATCTTTCACAGAACCTTCATCTGACACAAGCCCTGATACTTTTCATGCGGTTCCCTATAGTTATCCTCCAGGGCTACCTCTTAAAGAAACTCAAGCTAACCTTCACTTGGCTGCAAATACTTTCAATAATGTTAAACCTAAAGAGCCTATGCATTCATATGCTACAATGCCTACTTCAACTAGTCCTCCACCATCTCTTCCCAAGTCATCCATACAATCCCAACATGCTTCCTTGTCCTTAGAAGTGGCTCCATGTCAAGAGGATTCCAGAAATGATAAAGAAAATAACATAAAAAAAGATCAAGATCAAGAAATCTCCATGTCATCCACTCCTTTTCACGATGTCTCTTATCCGCTTCATGGTTCTTTTGATCCTATACCCCCTTTTTCATGCATTCCACCATGTCTTAAATCTTCTCCTAAGCAAGATCAAGCTACTACTTACACTGTTGAGCTTATTGACAATCAAAATGACCTTACTACACTTGCACTTTCCAAAGATGATACTTCCATTAAGGTTGGTAAAAATAGTGTTGTTACTTCCAATGTTAAGCCTATTGAAAATCAAGAGACAAATTATGTGCTTATGCTATCCGAAGATCTTTGTCAAGATCAAAGTCTTTCATCTTCTTGTTCTACCACTCCATGTGCACTTCCACTTTCTACTCTTCCTAAGTCTTTGCAAGCTTTGAACAATCCTATCAAAGAAGGTACTCATATTCAAGATGTTCACGATTCTATTGAAAATTCTAATGCTCACTCTAAAGATGCTGATATCCTTGGTTGTCATATAGATGCTGATGAACTTATTGATTATCCTTTTGCGTCTTCCACTTCCATCCTTAGACCTCTTCCACCACTACTAAAGGCTTCACGTCTGCCTTCCATCTTGGGTCCTTATGTCCCTTCACTTTCCCCTCCTAACTTTCCTAATTCACCATCCATATTGGGTCCTTACATCCCTCCATCTCCCATCTTTCCTCAAGATCAACATAGATGCATATCCTTGAATCCTTTTTATCCACCCACCCATCTAAACCAGTCATATCCTCCTTCTTCTTCCACAAGTCCCAAGTCTTTTGGAAGTAACTTGAATGTTCAATACAAGAAAAAGAAGCAATGCAAGAATCCATCAAAAAAAGAAGATCACCATGTCTCCTCTAATCGACACGGAGGCATAAAGTCAAAAGAGATATCTAAGAAAAAAACTACAAGACAAGTATGGGTTCCAAAATCCATCATTGAAGATATTCTCTCTAGATCATCAAAAGGAAATAAAAAGCCTACGGCTATATGGATTCCAAAATCTCTCTTGAAAGAGTCTGGTGTTGAGCAAAAAGTGAAGTTGACATTCAAGCTTCCAAAGACTTCCACTTCATCTTCTTCCAAAAGCATTCCTCCATTCCATGCACCTAAACCACAACCTCTGCTATCCATTCACCATATTCCATCACGTATTCCTTCATTCACGATTCCTCCATCCTCTCACCACCCTTCAAGGTATGTGTTGACGTTGATCTTGCCTTCCTTTCCACCTACCTTTTTACAATCTTTCCATGCATTATCCTTTTACCTTCTATCATTTTTCCTCATTTTCCTATTCCTCCTATCTTCCAACCTCACTTGCTTTACATAAAACCCTATCCTCCATTTTTCTCTTCCATATTCCCTCTCCCTATCAGCATCTTTGAGCATATCATTTTGAATCCTTGGCATATCATGGTTTATCCTTTCAAGAAGCATTATCTAAAAGCTTGCCTTCTTCTAAAAAAAAAAATTGAAAAAAAAATAAAATTGAAAATGTGCCTTGGTGAAAACCTGGAAACGGGTGCCTTGGTAGCAAAAGTAAAGAGAAATAAATTCATCCTATGGTGAAAACCACTCCCTTGTGGCACCTTGGATAAGTACCATGATGAAAACTTGGCAATCAGGCATCATGCGTAGTTCTTCTACATATTTCATCCATTCCATCTTCTCTCTTTGATCTTGACAGTGTTGATCTATACACAAACATTTGGCTATCCTGTGAGCTGTCTTACGACAATCTTGCTTTCATTCCCTTCTTGTTTAGCCTTCATGTCCATTTCCTCCATTCATTCTAGCCTTTCGCCATCCTTTTCCCTTTTGGTCTTGATCTAATAACAAAAAAAGAGTAGAACACGATGCTTTGAAACCTCTTGACATGTTTACTCCTTTGGACTGCATCCTGTCCTTCTTTAGCATTACGCTTTTGTGACTTATCCTATGATGGCATTTCATTGCTTGTCTAAATGCGCTTTACATGACAATTTTTCCCTAGCTTGAGTATTCTTGAGGAGTTTTCCCTTGAGGATTTCTTCCCTTCATTCTCCTTCATTCTCTCATCTTCCATCTCTTCCACCAGCTTACCAATCCCTCTTGTTCTCCACCTTGCTAGACATTGGGACTGCACGATATGATCTTGCTTGGGAGTTTGTAATGGAAAAATATGCTATCAAGTATACCAAGTATCAGAATGAGTATCAGAACCAGTATCAGAACAAGTATCAGAACCAATATCAGAACAAGTATCAAAACAAGTATCAGAACCAATATCAGAACAAGTATCAGAACCAGTATCAGAACAAGTATTAGAACCAGTATCAGAACCAATATCAGAATTAGTATTAGAACCAATATCAGAACAAGTATCAAAATAAGTATCAGAACCAATATCAAAACAAGTATCAGAAATAGTATCAGAACAAGTATCAGCACAAGTATTAGAATTAGTGTCAGAACAAGTATCAGGACACCTACTGGGGCTACACCTTTCACTTTAGTTTATGGGTCTGAAGCGGTACTTCCTATTGAGGTTGAAATCCCATCACTTCGAATCAGAATGCATGGACTTGTCACTGATGAAGACTACAGAGTGTCTCGGTTACAAGAACTGGAATTACTAGATGAGCATAGGCAAGCAGCGTATGATCATCTTAGAGTGTATCAGAAAATAATGTCTAGAGGCTACAACAAGAAAGTCCGACACAAAGAATTTCAGGTTGGTGATCTAGTCTTGAGAGAAAATCTTAAAAATCAATCACATCGAGAATGCAAGGGGAAGTTTGAACCCAATTGGTTGGGTCCCTTTGTTATCACTGCTACTTTTGGCTCTGGTGCCTATCAACTCTCAACAATTGAAGGAGAACAGCTCCGAGAACCAATCAACGTTCTCCATCTGAAGAAATTCTACGCCTAAGGCATTCAGTCTATGGTAAAATGTCCTGAAAAAATCTTAAAAATTTGAAAAAGTCCTTAAAAAATGAACATCTTGGTGAAAACCTAGCAATAGGCGCCTTGATGATTCACAAAAAAATCAGCAAATATCAAAAATTCAAAAAAATAAAAAAATATCAAAAGTACAAAAAAATTGAAAAAATAAAAAATACAAAAAAAATGAAAAAAAAGAAAAAGTGCCTTGGTGAAAACCTGGAAACAGGCGCCTTGGTAGCAAAAATAGAATCTCTGCCAAGATGGTGAAAACCTGGCAAACGGGTGCCACTTGTTCCAAATGCTCCGTCTATCAGTGCAATCTTGGTCTTTCCTAGCTTTCAGTCTTGCTTTAGTTTGTACATATCTCCTAGTTTGTTTCTGCATTTTCAGTTTTCAATAAGTCGGTCTGTACACCAATCAACTCAAGCATCTGTATCTTATCAATGTTTAACACTTGGGGGCAATCAATTTCATATCCTATGGTCTCCCATGTATCTTAGATGGATCATATCTAGTTAGAGTTCTTTGAAGCTTCATGTGAGTCAGTCAGTCAGTCTTGTCTCCAGAAAGGATTTTGCATCTACAACAATCAAATATCAAAACAAACTGAAAACAATCTGTGCTTCATGCTTTTATCTCCTTGTATGCTTACTGATTCGCATTGAGATTTTTGCATATTGTGTCCCTTCGAGCTCTTCGATGATGTCCCTTATAGGATTTAGAGAGTGATGACTGGGGGCATAATCTTTTCTTTGTCTTCTACTTGTATGTGAAAATCTAACAACTTTGGAAATTTTGGATTGAAATGGTGTCCGACTATAAGAGCCTCTATCTCGAATTGGATAGCCATGCGTACCTCGACCATTGATACCCAGACAATTCAAGGAAGTTTGATCTAACTATTGTCTTTTTGAGTAAGTTCTTTCTCCTACTGTGTAACGCAATCTTGCCTAAGGATGTGAATGATAAAGGGTCACTACGGGTAATTCACATTGGATTTAGAATGATCTCTTGACTGTTTGTTGTGTTTGCAATGCAAGGCGTATTCAGGTCATCACAATGTTTATGTTTTGATGCTTGTACAAATTGCTATATCAAAATGGACATGATATTCAGGTCATCCTGGTGTTTGTGCCTTGGTGCTTATATCTACTCTGACATTTTGAATATAAATCAATATTCATATGTCCATGGTTGTATAACCAGTGGGTGTTGTATTGATTCTTGCGCATACAAATCGATATTCATATGTCTATGGTTTCATTGCTAGTGGGCATTGTATTGATTTATCTGGTTACCTAAAAGTTCAATGATGATAACAAATCGACATATGATCAGTGACTAGGTCCTAGGTCTTAGGTTGCATTTCATTTTGCATGTCTCTTTGCATTTTGCATGTTGCATGATCTCACAATGACTAAACGAACTTCAATGCTTAAACAATTCTCCACTTGTCTCTTCAAATCTAACAAGAGCTAAATCTCACATGAAGGTTCCTCCAATGAAATAGCAAGTAGAATCCTTTTTCGGGATCAAAATTCAAATCTGAGATCATTCATATTATTAACTGCTTGCATATTCAACCTTCAATCTTCACAGAAATCCAGTATTCAACTTAATTGATTAGCTTACATCAAACTATCAAAAATTCAACTTGGTCAAACCTAGTCAAACTTGGTCTTTTGGGACCTTCCAATGATGTAGAATGTGTTCATGAACATGTATAACCACTTTTCCAATCAATTCACATGCTTCTAAACTCTCAACGTTGACTTTTCTTGTCAGATTTCAATTTTAATCCCGAAGGGGGCATGGTATTGCATATCATTCAAAGTCTGTAATCAAATTTGAAATCATATCTTTATGGCAATCATATCTTTCATCAATAATCAAGACAAACAATCACGTCTAGTTACTGATTCATCAAAAAAAAAAGACCTCATCGCTCAGGGCAAATCTATCATCACTTGGGGCATATCAGATTCATCGATCTATATCAATCTGGTATTCTCCTAATCTTGTAAACTGTATCAATTTTTGCAACCATCAGATCATAGTGTTCTTTCCTTGGTTCTTCGGCAACTGAAGGATTCGGATGTGATACTTGCTAGTTCTGCTAAGACAATTGAGTCTAGAATGGGTCACTCACTTCTTATCAATCCTAAGGTTCAGAATCAGACATTTTGATACTTTTTCACAATCATAGGTTCATTTGCTGCTACAGTGAACATTATCTCTGGTCATTCAGGACCTCCTATCTCAATATCTCTCAATTGGTTTTTATCTTGAGATCGGTTTATCTTTTGATCAGTTTCATATCTTTATCAAACACAGACTATCTTTGAACCACTGCGCTTCGCATAGTAATTCAAAGAGGGGCAAAATGTAATACCCCAAAAATGGGCTATATGTTCATTAATCTCCTACATCTTCAATTTGAATGAAATCGACATCAAAGTCCTAATCTAAGGCACATCTAAACATCATCGAATCATAATTGATTATCTTAAATTCTGCATCGGGGAATATTCTTAGTAATATTCCTAATTATCATAATTATCTTTAATTTTATAATTATTTGGAAATAAATCACATTTATCCTAAAATTTGATTAATTAAATATTTTGCATATTTAATTAATTAAATTTAATATTTGCCACTTAATTATTTAATTAAATTTAATTCTATCTATTATTAATTGTATTATTTAATTTTGACAATAAATCAAAATTCCTATTTTTAATTCATTAAATTCTTATTTAATTAATTAAAGCATGTTGTCATTATTTAATAATATAATTTTTAATAAAAGTTTGAATAAATAGTTAATTAACCCATAAATTAATTATTTATTTTTAAAAATCAGTTGAGTTGAGGATAAATCACTTTATTTATTTATTTATTTCTTAATTATTATGCATATTCAAAAGAAACAGTTAAACTCCAAATCAGAAAATCAATGCAAGTTATTGACTTTTTGGAACTCAACATCCTTTTGGAGTTCAAAAAGCTGATCTAAACTCTAATTTGAGTTAAAAAGCTGTTTTTGCATGTTTTTGCATGATTTTGAGAATTAACTATCTTTCATGATCAGATAACTCAAAAATCAAGATGAGTTAATTTGAGTGATTTATGGCTTTTCCCATGCACCTCCAAAGCCCTGGATTTCTATAAAACAAGGCTTCAGCTCTTCACAATATCATCTCATATTTTTGCACAATCACGCTGGAGAATTGGAATTGAAGAATCAAAGCTCTTGCGAATCGACATCTTTGTGAGATCAATCTTATTTTTGCATTCATATTTCATATCATTGTTAGATTAGCATAGCATATCAGTTTTCATATAGATTAATTTCATATCAGTTTTTCATTCATTCTTATGGCATAGAAAAATCCAAAAAAATAGCTTAATTGCATTTATTCCATATCTAGATCAATTGCATTCAAATCCTTCATTTAGGTGTCGTCTAGGTCACTGATCTTGATTACAATCTGAGAACATTAATCTCGCACCTACTAGAAGGCAGTAAATCACTTGGTTAGTTTAGCTTTCAATTTTGCATGATTTTGATTATCACTAACCTCTAATTTTTTACTGAGGGTTGTGTCTACAGATCAGGTACAATTTTCACACACACAACGTGGCCCAGTCTTCCCCATTCCAAAGGGTGGAGATGATTCTCATCGATTGATTATGAGGATATGGGAAACCCAAAGATTCATTATTTTTGAAAGCCCTAATGGGAATTGCATCAACACCAAATCTGTTAAAAAATTATAGAATGATATCAGGTACAATTATGTAAACATTTGCAGTCATAGCTTAGTAAAATATGTTTGATTCATCATATACGGAGAATTGAACAAAATGGGAAAATCTTTTATAGAGATAAATTGGGAAAGAATTGAAAAAGCATATATATTTTTTATTACGTAATCATTATAAATCAGAAGAGGGTTCTAAAAAAAAAAAAGTTATTGTTAACCCATCAAGTATTTGGTAGAGATCTGGCTCTTTGCACAAAGGCCCTCAAACTTTTGAAACATCAAATAAAATGAGTAAAGCAGACAGAAAAGAAAAGATTATTTGCAATGAGGGGTAAACCCATGAAACATTTCATGCAAAGTTCCTTAATCTGGCACATCTGTGCTTTTATCTTTAGCAAAGTTTGGGTTTAACACCAGAAACAAAAAAAAAATATGTATAATAAAATATGAATCCTGTATAAAATATGAAACTTAGAAGAATATGAAAATGATACAGTAAAACCCGAATAAGAAACAAGTATAGACTCTTTAAAAAAATACAGTGCTTGAATGCGTGAAAACATTTGAAACCCTAGTTTTGCTAACATAAAAAAAATAAAGGAATGCATGTAAACTCAAATGAAATATACAAACTTATACCAGCATATGGGCATTGAAACCCTTATGTTTTCTTTTTTTTAAAAAACCTCCAAATCTATTCTTGCATTCTTATGTGAAAATAAGTGTGTATATGCACACCATTTGTGTGCATATACACACCTGTTATCATATGAGAACACATAAAAAAAAAATCTCTCCTCACTCCATAGCTTTCTTCTCTATTCCTACAATGCACAAATGAGATAAAAATTAGGGTTTTCTCATATTTCTAAGAGGCCCCAACCCTAATTTTGAATTAGGGTTTGGGGAGTCTTTATGTTGCACTTGATTATTATTATTTGCACTATTATTTTCGTTTGTGTTTGTGCCCTCCATTGTTGTTAATTAAGTATGTTTTATTTGATTCTTGGTAAAGGATACTAACCTCTTAATTTATTTATCGGTAACACTATAGGAATTCTCTTAGAAAAAATATATATAAATTAGGGTTTGGGGAGTCTTTATGTTGCACTTGATTATTATTATTTGCACTATTATTTTCGTTTGTGTTTGTGCCCTCCATTGTTGTTAATTAAGTATGTTTTATTTGATTCTTGGTAAAGGATACTGATGCAGAGACTAATGATAAATTAACTTAGAAGACCAAGAGGCTCCACATCTTAAGTCTACACTCACTCAAATTTACCCATTCATTCACAATTGGTTTGATGTTGTGACTGTCCCCAAACCACTAATGCTTCACTTCCTCCAATAACCGATCAACTAGGATCAATCCCTATGGATCCATCACTTATCTTATCACTAAGAGGAACTACCTACTCATTCCCCACACAAAACTAATATATTTACCAAACCAATCTACTATTCATCCCCACACAACACCTAATCCCTTCACAAAACTTCCCCAACACATTCATGAAGGAAATTCCTCACAAACTACCATGTCACTGCCCCTTGTATAGACCCGTAAACATTCACCTATAACTTTTGAAAGAGACATTATTTTCAAAATCCCTCCAGTGAGGATTTGAATCATTTGGTTCTCTCTAAAATATCTCAAATTTAGAATGATCCAACAGTTTAGTTGGAAGATATGGCCCCCGAACTGGGACTATTTTATTCTGAGACAGTCCTTCAACTTTCTTCAACATTGTTTGATCCTCTCTCCAATCTCTTGTCCATCTCTGCACACAACAACTTATGGAAACATATGATACATGGATTAGGTCTCTCCCACAAGACACAAACACCATGTAAAGTGGGAGAGCCTAGGGCATCATGAAGACTTCAAAATAAATTGATGATTGCATACAATGTTGTTCAGAAACAATCCACCGTAAATGGCTTTCCTTGCCTCAAAACTTCACAAAAACAATACAATATGAATGGAAATGATCAAGGAATCAAACCATATCTATTTCAGACCATTTACAATCTATTTTGCATTGAAACAAAGAGTTTTAACAACCCACAAAGAGGAATGTCCCCTCACGGCAGCAACTTGGTAGTTTGCACAGAATTATTTTTTATTTAATGAGAACTTCATTACATTGTTTTCTCTTCAACCCAAACACTTTTCCTCCTTCCTACTCACGTGGATCCTCATTAAATGGATCCTCTACACTCCCAAAAATTGACAACAACCCAAATAAGTAACTCCCAACTCCCTTTTACAAATTACAAGTTTATAAAAGTTGTCCAGTTGACAACTATCCTTGTCAACTCGACCCATACATGGTATATTTGCATGTGTATTATTAACATACCTTCTAAATGTCATCTTAGGATTCAATCCTTAAAGTTAGACCTATACTAATCCTCCAAACTCACTACTAGCCCTCATTAGGCCATATTTTGCCAATAAGGCAATATTACAACTCTTGGCACATTTAAGTGCATTTACATCTTTTTAATGGCTATAATGGCCATATTACATTCAAGAATGACCTTATAGGTATTTAATCACTTAATTCAATCCTTTGATAAATCAAGTGACCCCAAGGTTACATTACTAGCCCTTGTACCAAGCATGGCTTACAAATCTTCATTTATGATCATATTACCAAATGATCAACAACATTACAAAATAATATTAAACATCATTAAATGACCAATATTGGTCTATTACATTTCCAAATGACCCTAAATGGTCATGCCTCATCTCCCTAGGATCTATAGGTGATCCTAGTGTGCCTTCATGGCCTTGCCCTTGACCTTGGTGCTCCTGCACCAAATACTAACCCCGTAATTTATTTATTGGTAACACTATAGGAATTCTCTTAGAATATATATATATATATATATATATATATATATATATATATATATATATATATATATATATATATATATATATATATATATATATAAAATAAATGTTCTTGAAAAATTGTATTAATGAACTACATTAGAAATTTTTATTATAAAGTATATGTTGTTATAATTTAATTGTTATATTAAAAAAATTTATTTACGAAATTTATGTCGTTTTAGAATAATTGTTATTTTAAGTTTAATAATAATGGTTTAAAGAATTCTTTTAATTTATTTCTTTTGAACAAGAACTTAATGTACCTTTTAAGTTTGTTAAATTAACGTTAGTGATTTTTTTATTTTTTTTAATAGAAAAATAATGTTATTTATAATGTTTTCAATTAGTCTATCATTATATTGTAAATGAATAAAATTTAGAAGTAGAGTATGGAAGATTACCATGCTAAAATATTAAGTTGTAAAGTTATACTTTTATGAAAGGAGATTAGGATATCAAATTTAATTAATTCCAAAAAAAAGGGGGCTATTTTATATGGAAAGTCTAATTAATTAATGTCGTAAATATTTTTGTAAGAAATAAGGAAATATATATATATATATATATATATATATATATATATATATATATATATATATATATATATATATATATATATATATATATATATATATATATATATATATATATATATATATATATATATATATATATATATATATATATCGGATAAGATAATTTTTTCCATTTAATTTATTAATAAAATATTAATGTCAATGTCATAAATCTTTTAGTAAGAATTAAAGTAAAATTAATATTAAGTGGAAATGTTAATATTGTTATGTTTTAGTGATATAATCACTAAATTTATATAGATATAACGATATTAAAATGCAGTCATGGAGTGATTACGGATCAAATTAATTAGATATTATATTTTATGTAAATTATTTATTAGTAGTATGAATTGTTAATACAATAGAATTTATTATTGATTATTACTGTCAATTCATCCTCTTAAATGATATTTAACTAAGATCGTTAATTAATTTAGTTAATTAATGATAAAGTAAAAGTCAGTTAGACTATTAAGATAACAAGTGGATGTAAAATTTGTTAGATTTTTAGTACCTAGTATCTTATTATAGAGGAGTGATCTTCGTTTATATTAAACTAGTAGTCTTTTAATAATTTTAATTTGAGATGAACTTCAATCCTAGACTTTTTCTGCCAAACCTAGTTAATGACTTTATGTCACCTAATGTCATCGATCGGTGTAGTGATGTTGGCACGCCAGCACATGTCATGATTCCCCTATGTGACGATAGGTGACTAGGTTTTCTGTTTTAGCTTCGTATCAAGCTAGTAGTATGTGTAACCTTAGTTATCATCAAGTTTGTTTCAATTTTTAGTGCAATTTAAGTTATAGTTAAAAAAAAAAACTAGTTCATTTAAATCTTGATAATGTTATTTTTATGAGGCCAATATATGTGGCCAGTATACTGGTCATCATAAAAATAGCATTACAGCTTAACCTAAATTACGTTGAAATCTTTAGTACTCTTGGAAATTAATGAATTACTCATTTGAACATTAGAGTTCTGTCTAATTAAATTTTAATAAATTTTATTTATACTTATATATATAAAGAAGTATAGGCTTTTCTCTTCTTTGACTTTATGAATGTGTATTATGTCATGCTAGTAGGGCTCATTTTTTCCTTTCTAAGACATCCTTTCTTTCAGGGAAAACCTTAGTAAAGCAACGATAGTAGTAGAATGCCACAAGTCATGCGTAATGCTCACCGACGTAGGTGAAAACCCAGAGGTGGCCGTGTGGCAGTAGAGGGAGTTGAGAAGGTAGTCGAGGGAGTAGGTGATGTGCAGGGGGCCCCTCCTATATCACCACCTAATCCCAACCAAGACATCCTTAATGCTTTATAGAATCTGGCCAATATAATTATGGATAGATTACCTCCGGGAGGTTAGCAGGCCGAGGTCCGGGAGCAGAGGAGGAGTCCCCCACCTAGACAAGTAGAGGAGCAGGCAGATCATGGGGATGAGTCTATACACATGCCAGAGCCACCACCAATGATAGTGCTGAGAGTGCCCCATGATACAAGGGACCAGATCAGAAACCTCTTACGACTTGAGCCACCACCCTTTTCAGGATCCATGGATGGGGAAGATGCCGAGGCTTGGCTTTTTAGCCTCGAGAGATGTTTTGGGTTGCACCCTTACGAGAGAAACCTTAAGGCATGACTTGCAATTCACATGTTGAGGGGGACTGCCTCTACATGGTGGAGGCATGAGGAATATAAGAGTCATCTTGTCATAGATACCCTCACATGGGTGACCTTCATGGAGAGATTCTGAGCTTGATATATGTCAGAGCACTTTAGACAGCGTCGCATTGATGAGTTTCATGATCTACAGTAGAGAGGACTATCAGTAGCACAATATGAGTGCAGGTTTCTTGAGCTCCTTCCTTATGTTGATTACATGAAGGATGAGAAACTCCAGGTCAACCACTTTATTAAGGGGTTGAACTATGCCATAGTTGACAGAGTGTAGATGGTACCACTAGGAGACTTTTTTGATATAGTTGAGAGGGCCATGATAGCTGAGGAGACCCATGATAGGTTTCATTATGCACGGGACAGGTCATAGAACTAGAGTTTCATAGCATAATAATCTAGTTTCCAAAAATCTCACTGGAAGGGAAATTAGGAGAACTCCAGCACACCACAACAACAATAGTAACAGTCTCAACAGAGTCCCCGATGAGACTAGGGAGCTCAGACTCAATCATCTAGAGACAGCTTCAGTAGATCTGGTATGACAGATGGGAAGCAATAGTCTAGAACTCAGGGGAGTCAATTTTAGGCTAGAGGAACATGTTATACATGTGGTGCCATGGGGCACATTGCTATAGATTGTCCTACGGGTCATCCAGTTGGCAGTCAGATGACGACAGCTTCACAACATCTTGGGATGACATATCACAGATGAGAGATCAATACCCCCATCTATTTGATGAACTCTAGGAGGAAGTTCATGCCTACCTGGGGGGAGGATGTGAGGTCCTACCCCGACCCATCTTAACTCAACAATTGTTTTGACATTTGATTCATCTAGATGATACATTGATTAGAGACATTTGTCCTATTTTGGATTATGACTTGCTATCATCAGACCTTATGAGATGATTGTTATAGATTTATATGATGATGATGTTAGTCGTACTCTTTATATGCTCATTTTGGTTTCATGCTTACCTTATGATATATGAATTTTGTATTCTGCATTTGTTACGTTATCTTACAGAATAGTAAATGCTGATAGTATAATGGTTCAATGATTAACTTCGGGTTACATGCTTATGTGAAAATTGAATTGATATTTCGATGCTTGAAGAATTAGGGTATAATGTGGATTATGTTATGATTCATGGAATGTAGTTTATTTATATTTATCAAGTTTAGATGTTATTATTTCACTTTCGATGTGATTATTAATGCAAAGAGTTTATGAGGTACTCACATCGGAATCGAGTGTGTAGGAATATGGCCATGGTTGTAAATGAGAGGAAACAAGATGGATATATGTATAATCAATTAGAAACCAAGGTCAGCTCTAAGAAGAGAATGACCTTGTTGTAATGTGATTTTATTCGTAAATGTGATGCATGTATGTGTGTGGTTGTTAATGTATGTAAATGCATTATTAGAAGTAAATTTCATTTTTGTGTAAATGTAAATGTAATTTGTCCACTAGGCATGCCAAGTGTGTAATGTGATGTGTACTTTTGTGAGGTGTCACTTGACACTACTATGATGAAATGGCATGCTTGAGTGGAATGTGGACCCCACCCTTTCCTTAGATTTGTCTTGTGTATCCGTAG